>JAQFVV010012397.1:19767310-20237447 GCA_028023455.1 Epiperipatus broadwayi
AGTTAGACAAGCAGTCAGAAGAATGAAATGTGGGAAATCGGTGGGTCCAGATAACATCCCTGTAGAGGTATGGAAGGTAATGGGAGAAGAGGGAATCACTTTTCTGACCAAACTTTTTAATAACATCATGATCACGGAGAAAATGCCAGATGAATGGAGGAGAAGCATTTTGGTTCCAATCTATAAGAATAAGGGAGATATTCTAGAATGTAGTAATTATCGAGGAATAAAGCTGATGAGCCACACAATGAAAATATGGGAGAGAATAATAGCAAATAGGCTACGGCAGGAAATAGACATCAGTGAAGAACAGTTTGGTTTTATGCCAGGTAGAGGAACCACAGATGCAATTTTTGCACTGCGGCAACTTATAGAAAAACATAGAGAAGTCAACCAAGAAATTGTTCTAATATTCATTGATTTGGAAAAAGCATTTGATAGAGTACCTATAGATGAACTTTGGAGATGCCTAAGGAAAAAGCTGGTTCAGGAAAAATACATTTGTCTGATTCAAGATATGTATCAAGGCTGTCAAAACAGTGTGAGATGTAGTTCAGGAGAAACAGACTCATTTCAGGTGAAAGTGAGTGTGCATCAGGGATCAACCCTGAGTCCCCTACTATTTAATATTGTTATTGATGTCCTAACAGAAGATATCCATAGGGAAGGACCCTGGAACATGATGTATGCCGATGATATAGTGATTGCAACTCAAAACATCAAGGAAGCTCAGGATAGGATAAAAGAGTGGAGGAAAGCACTGGAGGAAGGAGGAATGAGAATTAGCAGAAATAAAACTGAAGTGCTCTTCTGTGGTAATGGTGGAGGAAGCATTTTGTTAGGGGGAAAGAAGTTGCCTGAGGCTGAAAAATTTAAATATCTCGGGGCCTGGATGAATAAAGATGGATCACTGGATGGAGAAGTTGTTGGGAGAACTCAAGCTGGTTGGAATAATTGGAGAAGGGTCTCTGGGATACTCTGCGATAGGAGAATAGGTGCAAGGTTGAAAGGAAAAGTATATAAAACTGTGGTGCGTCCGGCACTGATGTATGGTGCAGAAACATGGCCGATCACTAAGAAAATAGAAGACAAGCAATGTGTAACAGAAATGAGAATGCTTAGGTTTGCCTCGGGCCTCACTAGAAAGGACAAAGTGAAAAATGAAGTAATTCGAGAAAATATGAGAGTGAGAATGATCAGTGAAAAAATGAAAGAATCAAGGTTGAGGTGGTTTGGTCATGTTAAGAGAAGAGAAGAAAATTACATTGGAAGGAAGATTTTGGAGATGGGACCACCGGGGAAAAGACCCAGGGGTAGACCTAAGATCAGATGGATTGATCGAGTGAGAAAGGACTTGCAGGAGATGTCACTTACAGAGGAAATGACTTTAGATCGAGTAGCCTGGAGAAGATTGATCCGCACCAGTGACCCCACTTGATGTGGGATTAATCAAGCTGTGGAAGAAGAAGAGAAGCTAATCTAAAAAGGTAAATAAACAAAAGTATTGTGTTATATCTGTGTTGTCAGAGGATAATGTCTATTTAATAGTGATTATTATATTTCAAAATTTGAAACATTTATAGTTTGTTATAAATTAAAATTTTATTTCAATTTATTAATTAATATTGAAATGGTCGAATCTAAGTTCAAACTGAGCTTCATGACATCCCACCTTTAACCTATTTCAAACCCTGTTACTAACAGTGAATATTTCAGAATGTAATGAGACTTTATGCTATCTTCAATATACATTAACTGTAATTAAAACTGAGGTTATTATTTAAACATTTATTGAGACTGTTTAAATTTGTTAATGTTATTAATTAGCCCATGATAAAATATTGATAAAAATATATATTTTTTAATTATATGAATTGTGCATATATATTTGCAGATAATTAAATATATATTCGTTATAAAGTTTTATTAGATTAGAATGTTTTATTTCATACTTTACCATTTTGTTCAAATTTATATGATTAAAAGTTACATTCTATCAAAAAGCGTTCAGATCGTCCTTTCCCAAAGACAAGAAGGAATCTTGTATTAATTAGTTAAAATGATAAGTTAAACCTTTAAGGATGGTGCTAAATTAAAATCGTTTGTTCACATTTTACAAATTCATTTTCTAAATAGAAAATGAATTCAAAATTAATGGGCTTGAAAGTCTTATCCAGTAATGGATTGGAAATCGATTAGAGAAAATTTTGGTTTGTAATAATGTAAAAGCTTTAGCCTTAAGGCATCAAAATAAGAATGGATGGGAAACCATAGGAAAGAGTATAAGTAACCCAGAAAAGTTTCCATAAGGGGCCTTTACTATTAAATGTAAGAGGCATTGCTGTTGGAAACTATGTCATTTCTATTTTTTATTTTAATAGTATTTTCAGCATGGTACACAGCTAATTTCGGGGATCTGATTGCTGGACCTCGAATTTTTCCACAAATCTTCAAATTGTTGTTGCTGAACATAGTTTATCAATACCATTCATAAGCTGCCAAAATATGGAAAGAAACTAATCCATAAAAAAAATTCACCTGAATCAAGTGCGCGCCTTTGTTGTCTGCTAAACCCAACCAGATTCTGTCATCATAAATCTATGAGCAAGCCATGGAAGGACTGATAACCTTTTTTTTTACTTTATAAACCACAAACTTATGGTCTGTTCATGAACTCTACCTCAAAACATAATTTAAGTTAACTACTGTCTAAAATTTTCTATTCACTTTATAATGCATTAAAATCTGTTATAGTAATTCTCTATTCTATTATCTCTAGTCTTAAAATTAATATATTAACTTTTTTCTTCTACGTAATGGCGGTTCGTTTTAACTAATTTTAATTATACTTGTTTGAATTATTATTAATATCATTTATTTGTGATAATGTGTCAATAATACTTTCAATTTAATAATAATCTCTTTTGTTTAAACTCATCTTAAGAAAATAGTATTGCATTGAATTTTATAGCTTAATTATTGCCCGATAGAACTAAATTAATACTGTTCCATTAATTATCCAGTTGAAGGATTTATTTAATGTTTGATATGATTTATCAATAGCTGAAAAGTATTATTTTCTCAGTTTATGACCTATGTTCCTGAACTATTTTATTTAAGTTATATACAAATATTTATTTACATTGATCATATTTATTAATGTTTTACTAAAAGTTAATAAAAAATAAAATAAGTATATTTTAATATAAATCTCATATTTTATATTTGTATTCTAGAAGGGCATGATATAAGAGGTAATTATTATTATAATTATATAACTGCCTTGAAGCACATTTGCTCCAAGTAACTTTGATTTTAATCTGATATGATCAGGTCACTACGTTAAGCATTTATTAAATAATTTGGGCTTTATTAATCAAATATGATGCTCAATATATCATTACCATTCAGAACGTTGCTAACGCACACCATCCTCCTGCTTCTTGGATTTGTATGTTCGGTGATATTATTGACATTTTAAATATATAGAAAGAAATCACTTCCTTCCTCACTCATTGCTATATAGGAACACCAAAGATTGGTAGCTGTATCCCAACCTGGCTTTCCCCATGTTCCATGGATCATTTGTAAGGCAAAAGGGCTTGTTGAATACAAGCCACCCTTCTACTTCTTGAATCACCAACAAACCATTTTATTTTGTATTCGTTTTGCAGTTCGTAATGCGTTAGTGCCATTTTATTTCTTAGTTCAAATAAAGGCCCGTTCTTTTGCTTAATAAATCATAATGAATTGATTTCATTAAAATCAAACAATTTTATATTCATCAATAATTTAAATAATTTTCTTTATTAAGCATTCAATTTATACCCTACTTATTTATCATGCTGTTCATGAATTGATTATGGATGTGTGGAAAATAAATTTCACCCCCTTCTTACATAAAATTTATAATCATATTTTCTTTTCCAAATAAAATATGAAATAACAAATAATGTATGTAACTCGTTCGGCACAAATGCTATATGTATCGTTATTTACACTTGTCTATTTTGTCGAGGCATAGATAAATATATTTCTTAAATACTTATGTATTAATTATTGGCATATGGGTACAACTGCCATTATTTATTGTACATTGTAATTCACGCTCCAAAGATTACAATTAATTTATAATACTCATCATAAATATTTTAACAAATATTTGCTTATTATTAAATATTTTAAATACATACTTCATTTGATTGTTTATTATTTCATAATTAGTTTTAAATATTCCTTCTCACTGTTGGTATTGGCAACCCAAATATATATATATATATATATATATATATATATATATATATATATATATATGTATTGGCAACCCAAATATATATATATATACATTTTTATTTATATACATTATATTTTAATATTTATTGAGTATCAATCATGTAGTCATTTTAAATTTAATATGTTTAGTGTCACAAAAAATATTTTTAAAGAAAGAAAAGTTTAATTATCAAACAAGAGCTAAATGAGATGGTCAGTCTTTGGGTTTTAGTAAACACACACACACACACATATATATATATATATATATATATATATATATAACCGGATTGATGTCTGAGTCAAAACATTGCCAAAATTAAAAACTTTTAATTTTCGTTAAATTTCTAAGGTTAATTTTCTATTATTATTTAAAAAAAGTACATGTATCAAAACACATACTCATGTATATTTAAGCAGATCATTTTAATTTATTTTAAAATAGTTTTCTAATACCTCTTGTTTTTAATTTTTTTTTTTATAATCAATTTGATTAAGAATAAGCTGGCTAATTAATTACATTCCTGTTGCTTTTATATTAATCATTTTAAAGTTCATTCTAAAAGTGAAGATTTAATCGTGTTGTTGTTGTTTTTAAATAATCCCTGGATAGAATTCTTAGATTATATTGAGCTGGAGATTAATATTTCCCCTGCCTTCGGCATAAAATTGAACAACAGCAAAGGTTTTCATGGGAAATGTAGCTCGGTATAAAAGACCTTGCAAATTTGGCACAATGGGTTTTTGCTTTTATTCTTGAATGACAAGCTGTTTCAAAGTGAGAGATTCAGTATTCTGTATACACTTTGATTATCACCTGCTGAGAGCTATACCATTTTGGGTAGCAATTCGGACATTTAGTTTCTGCTAAAAGCTTGCAATTATTACCAGACTTCATTGCTGTGAAGATGTCAAACTCTACTGCTCTGAGTTTTGCCATCGTCAGGATGTTTTGCTTACATAACTCAAAAGATGGACGCATATCTTCCAACTCTCCTTCAATACTGCACTGAACACCTAAAATAAACAAGACCCCACTGCCTCTACCTTGCCACTGTCAAAGGACGTGAAAATGGACTAAAATAAACATGTGCAGTCTACACAAACTCTGCTTTACCATCAGGTAAAATTTTCTTTTGGTCTTCCCAGGATAAATTTATTTTAATTATATCTCCACTCAATCTGACTATAAATCTGTATTCCTAAGCAATATTTAGCCTCATATTTAATGTTTGTTTTGTTTTCCTGTATTTTGTAGAGTGTCTTGGAGTCTTAATTTTATGATTCTAAGTTTTCTTTCAATTTTTGTTTATTGGAAAGTTAAGAGTGAGTTTTTATAATTTTATGCCTAACTTTCATAAATGCAGTCATGTATATTTTCAGTGCTTACCGTAATTATTTTAGTAGCCAATAATTAATTTTAAATACTGTGTTTGCACTTTTGCAAACCACCAAAATTTTTTTGGCTGGTGACTTTAGTGTCCCAGCTTTCCGCAGGTGGGGATTTCACTTCTTCATTTCTTATATCTCTGAAAGCGGAAACTACAATTGTTTTTCTTTGTAATTTTATAAGTCGCCAGCAGGAAGATAATATTTATCCCTTTTTAAATTACAGGTGAGAGAGACTTTCATTCTGCTAAAGTATTTAAAGCTTTAATATTTTTGTACTCATGTGCCCTCTCCAATAGATTTATTTTGTATTTATGTGTAGCTTAAAATTTATCAGAGCGTGTACTTAGAACTTGTGTCATATATTTATTTCTTAATTACAATTATTTGCAATTCATTTTTTTAATTGCTGGGGCAGGCTTAACTGTTTTTCTAATGATTTACTTGTCTCCTATTGAGATGTTTAATTATGATTCTTAGAGTAGTTTTCACCAATCATTTGGTTGGGAATTTGCTAGATTTAATGCTTTGTTTTCCTTTCATTTTAAATCATATTTTTCAGTTGTTCTTGAGATAAATTAATCATCTTTATTTTAAATGTAATAATAAGTGCAGCTTCTACTGGCGTATACCATTCATGGTCCCGACACATTTTTCGGGCCTCAAGAAGCTCATCAGCACTAGTTTCATTGATTTATTTTAAGAACATATTATTTAAGTGTCTGAATGGGAAAACCAAAGTTTAGGTGAATTGTCTGCTGAATGAAATTGCTTCCTCCCTTTATAATTCATTTTTAGAAGATCAGTAGGTCTACCAGAGCATTGCATTTAATCCTTCTTGTACATGCCTGAGCTAATCCTATTTGTTAAATTAGAAACTTTTCTTATGTCTTCTCTTAATAAAATTTTTAAAATTTGTTTAATTTGGCTGACGTTTGTCTTAGTGCTTTTGTTGCTCAATTATCTAAACAATTTTAAGATCTTTTGTTTCTTCCTGAGTTTAGTCAGTGCAAACCATCATCATCATCCATTCTGATCACAGTAAATAATTTTTTCAGATACATAGTGATCTGGTGGCGCCCTCTGTGTCGGAATAGTTTGTGTGTCCAGTACAATATATATATATATATATATAATAAAAAAAAATTTGGTCCATTTGAAATAGTGAAATCAAACAACTGAAACGTCCTTTATAATAAAGAGTAATAATTATCTTCCCAAGCAGCTATATGAACTCTTTTGTGTTTAGTTATTATAATGATTTTGCGTTTGTGCTTATAAAGTAGTCAGGTTAACAGTATTTCATATCTTGGATTCATGATAAGTAAATGAAATACCAAAATGATAGTTAATAAAGAAAAAAATTATATATGTATGCATTCATTTTTTTTTATTAGTAACCTCAAAGCAGGTGAAGACATTTATGTAATACCAAGCAGCCAGATGCAATTGGCAAAATGCTTTAATGTTTTACATGTCCTTATGTTAGCAAATGTGAAAATCGATATCGATAAATAAAAGTTATCTTAAAGCATATTAATTTTGACTTTTTTTGTGATAGCCTCATGCTTCTTAAAAACGAGATAGCTGATTGTTCAAATTTCAATATTCAAATTTAGGTTAGTCATGTGTTGTCATGATAGTATTAAATAATAGTTATTCATGAAATAATTTGTTTTATTCTAAATTGTATCAATCATGTATGGTTTGGATGGTCACTGGGTTATTTGAGATATCCTATTAATCTCATTTTGCTGGCTGGTGCCCAAATAAATAAATTTGTCAGAAAATATGATTGTCAATACAACAGAAATGAATGGCCTAAATAAATAAACACGAACTATATCCAAGTAAATAGAGAATTACTAATAGTACTCTGCTAATATTTATAAAACACTGGAATGTTTTAGTAATCAACATGTACAGTTTTTATAGACTTGGGAGAACAGCAAAACACAAAGGGAAAGTTAGTAATGTTTTCTTTGTTGTATTTAATACTTAAATAATTATGTGTCATTCACATAGTTAACAGTGGGAGCCGATTAAGACAAACATAGGTGAGCTAGATAGGGAAGATTAGTATAGATTGGTAAAATAAAATGCAGCAGTTGACGAAGATGGGGAATATAGAGGACCAGTAGTCAGAAACCTAATTAAATGTATAGAAATAATTCACTATCTAAATATTAATATTGATAGTGCATGTTGGGATAAGTTTATTAAAATCTGTTTTTTACATATTATTTTCAAGTGAAAAGAAATGGAAGGAGATCAATTAAGCAAAGTGTCAAATATGGATTATGATGGACTTCAACAGCATCTAGTGATCAGGACCACAAAATTACTTTCAAAGATCCAGTCAAAATAAAACAATGCAACCATTGGAGCAGAAATAAAACTAAAGATGATTTTTATGATTGAGAAATCTTACATATGCTCATTAGGGAGATGAGAGAAGATAAGAGAATGATGCTCATGATGATGGAAAGGTTTTTGAAAATCGAGGAAAAACAATGTATTCAGATTAACCCAAACACTGAGCAACAAATATCTATGAGGCCCAAGAGAAGATGAAAAAGATCATCAGACCATACCAAAAAGGATTGGGTACAGTGAAGAGAATCATAGTGTAGTAGAAGTGTTAAATCATGAAATGGCCAAATAAACTAACAATGTAATCTAAATTTAGAGATTGAGAAGGAAGATGATGAGGTCCTAATACCAAAAGAAGACAAAAGTACCACTATAAAGATCAAACTTAATGAGATAAAAATGGGACAAACAATGAATCCACAACTCAGTCTTATTAACTTCAAGGTACCATCCCTTGTATTTTCTATCCAGATCCAAATTTTTAAAGGAGACCCAGGAGAGAATCTTTTAGTTCACTTAGACAGTGTGAAAGAATTATTCAGTTTGCATCTGGTTAAAGATAAAGAGAAAATGATATTAGTCAGCCATTACATAAGAGATGCTGCAAAAGCATGGTGAAAGCTGTTAAAATGCCCACCTACAATAATCCAAGATTATAATATAATACTAAAAAGATACTGAAGTGATGAATGGCAAGAAATAATCTTAAACAGGTTTACTACCCAGAGCTATTAGGAAGACTCCAAGCAGAGATACACATCATATTTTATACAGCAGGTCACAGCCTCCAAATCTCTTACAACATTTAAATATATGGACCAACATATCCAAACATTGAGACATAACATCCTATCATGGATTCAGGAAATCATGAGTGGAAAGCACACAATGTTCTTAGAAAGTGCCATGAAGTTATTGACTGACATCAATTATGAAAACTTGGTACCAAGTAAAAAAGACCACGATCATTACTGTCATCAAAAATTGAAATCATATATACCACATGATCCAGGAAAACAATAAAATAAATAGTACATTTAGGGGCTGGAATACAGATGGACAAACTGATACAAGCTTAAACATAATGAGACTGCATGAATGGACTTATTTCATATTATAAATAGGTAACATCTGACCACAGTAATTTAGAATGAGAGATATAAAAATTTTTTGTTTTCTTTATACAAGTGATAGTAGTCATGCATATGCTGTTCTTGGGAGTCTGCACAATTATTAAATTTAAATAAAAAATGTACGAGATGTAAGTAAAAAAAAAAAATTATTGTTTTTTTTTTTTTTTTTTGAAGTGGAAAAAATGAAGCGGTTGGATCTAAGTTCGATCTGAACTTCATGAGATCCCATCTTTAACCCATTTCAAACACTGTCACTAACAGTGAATATTTCAGAATGTAATAATACTTTAAGTTATCTTCAATATACATTAACTTTAATTAAAACTGAGATTATTATTTAAATATTTATTGAGACTAATTATTTTATGTTTAAATGTGTTAATGTTATTAATTACCTCATGATAAAATATTCGGGATAATATATATATATATATATATATATCCCGAATATTACTAGGTATATATATATATATATATATATATATATATATATATTATAACCTAGTCACACATCACGACTCATGTACATTATATGAGCAAATGCCCAGGGCGCCAGTTCTATTAATGAATAGAATGATTTATCATTTTATCTGATTCATAACTAATGCTGAGACTCTTTTACTTATGTTTATCCCACAACTGCACTCACTGGGAGGTTACAGAAAGTTTATAACATATAGAGAATATAAATAAATGAAGGCAGAAATACTATAAGCTATCAAATAAAATATAAATTTTATTTAATAATTAACCAAATGATACAAGCTAGCAAAATTTTATTTATTCCATTTAACAAAATATAATTTCAATTTGATCTCTTCCATCATCCAGTTACACTCTATAATAGCTCAATATAACTCTGACAGAATAGAAAAGCACAACACTAAATAACTCTATTGTCCAGCACATCTTAATCTAAATAGATGAATCAATGTTGATCTAGGAACACAGAAATTATATCTCAGGGAATTTATAACACAGTTATAGATTAAGAACTATATTAGCCAGTAATTTATAACTCTAAATTATAATAAGGTATAAGGAAATAAATTGAATAATGATTACTGGGCTAGCGATTAGATAGTGAAGGAGATAGGGTATCTTTTAATCTCACATCATCATCCAAATAATACTTTAACTAGGCAACATCTTTATAAGTTTATCACGTGGTAAAATATTTCATGTAATATTTGGATCTAGGAAACAATACCATCAGATCTTAGCACATTTAATATCAAAGGCATAAAATAATATATTTAATTTTGTAATAGAGGTATTAAATATGGATATGTGGAAACCAAACTTCGAATGCATATAAGAACAACTTGAAACACAGTTTTAAGTAATAAACAAAGCTTTTATTTACACTTAAGGTTTAGTTAAAAGTAAATAATATCAGAATAAGACTTTTGTCACAATTTTAAAATTTACGAGCAAATTTATTAATTGAAATTTAGGATTCTCCCCATTACTTATTACACAATTTATTATCGACATATTTATAAATGTAACTTAGCTAACAAATTATACCTTTATATTCTGACTTTGAATATCCAGGCTAGCTAAATAATTTTTATTACTATACAACACTGAATAAATAATACATTATATTATTGGGCACAATATACACTTTACTATCAAGAGAGCAGCTTTAAATAATCTTAATTAAACAATAGCTTTAAATAAGTACACTTTTCAGACATATCAATAAAATCATATTCATTCTAATGATTTTGATGATCTCTAACGTGTGGAAAATTAATATGAGATGTTTCAAAACATTTATTTCCTATTTTAAAGTTAACAATATTATATTTTTATATACGCGATATTATCTAAATTATGCGTGTGTGTTACATCCCATGCAATAATAACAGAAAACAATATTTCTACGCATGATCAATTTATTCAGGAATTATTAAATAATTATTTAATTTCGGACACTGTCATACACCTACCAGCAGATAGAATACTATATCTATTCTAATATTCAATAAAGAATTTAACCTAACTATTTATCTGACCATTGACTGAATTACACAGAGCTATATTTTATAATACAAACTATACGTTCAAGAGAAGTTTAGCACATGCGGAGCGAACAAACTCTTTAACTAATATATCAACAATAACTTATTTGAATCTGAAATACACTATTGGTGGAATTTTTGTCATCACCAAACAAACAATGGGAAAATGTCACTTGACTTCATAAATAACATTTCATAATACGTACGTATGCAATCAAAAATAGGCTCCACTCATGGCAAAAAACTTAAAAATATACCAAGGGGAAAAATCTTTCATCCCTACAAACATAGAACGTATCAACAATAACTTCCTTTTCACAGTTCTTCTACATATCTAGCATAATACGCTCGCAGATAAATACGCACAGATAAATCACTCATTCCTTCAATTCTTGAGAATATGACAACCTCCAAAATTTATATTGAGAAATAGTTAAAACTAAATGTTTATTAAGTAAATATAATAATTGCAAAAAATAACCGCACACATGCATAAATACGAGTATGAAAAATAATTCTAAGTTATATAATAAGCGAAAGTTACGACCGATAAATAACATATTAAAATATAAATTTTTATCTTAAATGAGACATTCAATTGCTTCAAGTTCAAATAATATTAAATTATTATGAACGGGTTTTATACTTTAAACAGTAATAGTCTAATAACTTAAGTTTTATTACCTCTAACACACTATTTTTTCTTTCTTTTTTATTTTTTTTATTTTGTAGCTACTCTTGAAATTACCTCTCCCTTCAAGGTAAAAGAGAGATATATAAGATTAAATCCTCTTTAATAATGCACCCAAAATATATATGTTTCACTTTCAAATAAAAGAGAACAAATCAAATTTAAGCAATAAGATTTTTACCAGCATATCCATCGTTTTTGTGGGTATGCCATCCTGAGACTTTCTCGATGCTCGCAAATTAAATAAACGTATAATATTAAATACATACAACACTAAATCTGTCTAACTATCTATAATATATATATATATACTATTAACAATAAATAATAAAAAACAGAGTCATTCTTTTAACTTGAGAAAAAAAATATATATTCACTTGCAAAGTTCCTTTTCAAGCTTAATAAATGATCCGGAGATGAATTCCAAAATGAGTGGTGTTTAAATATGAATATGAAACATAAAATAAGTTCTTATAGGACAAAACAGTTATAATTCACAATTAATTTAGTAATCATCCAATGTCATTCAGCCATAAGCCAATAGAGTTTACTTATATATCACACATAACGATAAATATTTATAATAATAAATACGTGGAAAGACAGTTTCAGCTATTAATTGGTATATTCTGTTATTTATTTTTAAGCACATCTAAGGTATTTAATTCAATGATAACTTAATATATTTTTCTGCAGAAAATATTTACTTTCATAATTTATAAATTGGTATTTGCATTATTAACTTTAATAAATTGCTGGTAATTCTCCACAGGCAATTTGTATTTCCTTAAGCATTAACCCCTATATCCGTATATCGAAGAGAACAAAAAATATGTAATATTAAAGTCCTTCTAGTCGATTTAGACATCTATATTTGGTAAGTAGTGGTAATTAATTATCCTGGTTAAGTCATATTTCTATTTCTTTAATAAAACACATATTATTCTATAAGCATAAAATGAAATATAAGATTAGCATCCCGCAACAATTATTAAATATCAAACACATAATCAAGGACACATATCCTTTTAAATTTTAACTTCACTTGTGTATAAGTAAAATATAAGTTAAACAGAGAGCTTATCAAAGTAAATTTTGTTAAACAGTTCTGAATATACATCTATGATGACAAAACATTATAAACATCACACATGGAACTTAAAAAATTATAAAGTTCTTGCATTTTCATATTCTTTTTAACAGAGATAAATAAAAGTAAATGAACTAACATAAGTTTACTATCAGAAAAGCACATCCTTAAACAAAAATGAAAGTGGTAATTTAAATGTTTTAATTAGACAAAAGAAGCAAGATTGATACCTTTATATTCTTTATTCAGACATCCCCCAATAAAGCTTAAACCTCTGGAGTTTAAATAATAAGCTTCATGAAAAGGCTATTTTGAAGTTTCACTTTAAACTGTGTTGGAAGAGAGATATATAATCGATAGCAGCAGAAAATGAAAATTACACTTGTTGAAATTACAAAAGATAATGTCTTTTTATTATTATTATTATTATTATTATTATTATTATTATTATTATTATTATTATTATTATTATTATTATTATTATTATTATTATTATTATTATTATTATTATTATTATTATTATTAACTATTAGTAGCTAAAAAAAAATCTCTCTACCAATCAAAAAAGTCACCTGATCAGCAGAAGCTTGACTCCCACGTTTTTTTTCCCTTTTTTTAACACTTAATTAATATTCAAAAAAAATTCTTTTCTAAAAAAAAAAAAATACTTTGACCATGTCAAATAATAAAAAAAAATAGCTTCTTACAAACTTAAAAACAAATGAATATCAATTAGCTATCAAATAAAATGGTTTATAATATTATTTAAGTTGGCCAAATAATTTACTAATTCATATATGCATAATCATTAAAGAAGATATACTTTTGCAATCTGTTTCAGATGATGTGAAATGCCAAAAGAAGTGGAAGAATTAGAAATTTATTTAAAAAAGAATTTACTAGAATGAAATTTTTTAAGTAGCTATGAGAAAAGAAATTGTTTAGGATACATATTATATTTTCAGGGATTGAGAGAACTCTCCTTTAGTTTATTTAAATACTTGTCATGAGTCGATTATATTTCTTAGATTTAGCATTTGTGTATTATGTTGATTATATTATATTGTCAGGGATTAAGATGACTTTCTCTTACTCTATTTAAGTACTTATTATGAGTGGATTATATTTGCCAGTTTAAGCAGTTGTACACTATGATGATTGTATTACATGAAGTGAAGCCATGTATTCTCCTTGTTTTCAGTGCTGAGACTGAGTCTACTCCAATATTGAAACTCTGAGTAAGATTATTGAGTCATGGTATTTTGTTGTTTGGATTAGTAGACTCACAAAGGTCCCCTTATCTTTCATGTGTCCAATTTGGAATGTTTTTCCCATCAATATATTCATAGCTATGTGTAATGTAGTTTGCTAATAGAAATAAAAGGGATGATTGATTTCTTTTATAGAACATTCAATGTAGAATTAGTTCTAAATTTGTTGGTTGGTCTATGGCATCATCCATATTGTTATTTTAACTCTTAATTTCATAAGAAAACAGATGGAATGCAGCTTTTAATTATATTATAACCCTTGACATAATGTCACACAAAATCCTGTTGATTCTGTAGATGTAAGAAATTTATCACTGAATTTGTAAGTCTTTGGAAATATTTCATATGATATCATACTAATTTATTTTAACTTTTAAATCATAACATCATCAAAATGAATCATCTTCATCTCTGAATGAGTAAACAGAAAGAAGGGAAAAGGAAGTGTAGTTAGTTGATAAAATTGGTCAATTGATTTATAAAGAATATCATGCCCTCTCTAACTCATATGTTTAAATCCATATTTCATTGTTTGATAAACCCAAGGTTGGGTTGGTTGACAGGACATATTAGAATTAGTTAGTAACATGTATATGTTGAAGCAAAAGTACAAAGAAGTTTAATTTCAGGTTATGTTTAAAGCAAAAGTACAAAGAAGTTTAAATTAATGTATAATTATTTCCATGTTGATTTGTTAATAAATATTTAATAAAACATATTACAATGGGCCAAAAACATGTAGATGTTGGAAGTAAATGTATAAATAATTTTATTTTAATATTTAATTACTCTAATGTCAGTCTGTTCAGTAATGAGTACTGGAAGTAGCTAATAACACATATTTGTTTAAGATATAAATACAAATAAGTTTATTTTAATGTTACTGACTCCAATATGTGGAATAAACGTATAAATTGTTTATTTTAACTACCAATGTAATAAATGTTTTATTTATTAAAAAACTTTGTTGGGAGTTATTCTTTTACATACATTTGTATTCTTACTTTCCACACACACCTACATATCCAATATAATATAATTGCACTATTTTATGAATATAATAATGAATATGTTTAAATATGAGGATATTATTTTCTCGATCCAACCATTATATAAAATTCTTAATTATTTGATGAACTTCTGGGAAGGCTTATGTACTTAGTTATTATTTATATAATGATTTGACATAAAAAGGTACCCTATTTCTTACATTGTCTAACCACTATTCCATTAGAACAATATTTAATTGTATGTCATTATCTCTGACACATTTCATTATTGTTTTCCAAGTAGATATTAAGTTAATTATTTATTTTAAACGTTTCATATAGTGAAGTTAATTAGTATTAAATCTTTTTTTACTTAATTTAAACTTATTATCAGTGAAAGTTGATTAGTGATATGTCTTTTTTTTATGTCATTTAAATTTATCATATAGTAAATTTAATTACTGCTATATCTTTGTTTCATGTAACTTAAACTCATTATTACAGTAAAAGTTGTTTAGTACATTTAGATGGTGGGTGAGATAAACTTGAACTGTAACCTATCAGTTTGAATGGATAGAACCTTCTCAATTTCAATTGCTTATTTATTGCAAAACCCAATAGATATTTTACACTTATTGATTCTAATATTTCCTCCTGTATTTTATTTCTATTTTACATATTATAAAACTCTGTGGCCTCCACTGAGCTAAGCTGTAGTTGGACAGCATTCCAAGAGTATCAATAGTAAATTAAAATAGAATCAGATTAGTAGTTTATTCTATTATCAATAGAATTGGTGCCCTGGTGTTTATTCATAGTTAATGTAGGATTGGTGTGGGAGAAGGGTTACAGTATGTTTTTGGCTTCTCAACATAGCATGCGATGTTTGAATTTTTGGATTCAATTTTCACACATTAAAACATAAAAATTAATTTGTAAGTGAATGATGAATTTGGTTAAATCATTCTAGTCCATTGCCTATAAGAGTTTTTGGCTTGATAAATAAGTTTGAATAGTGTTGCGGATACCAGTTATAGTATTTCAATGCATGCAATACATAGCCTAATAATTATATCTATTTGAATTATTTTGTCTTTGTTATCATATCAAAACTAATTCAGTTTATGACACATTTGTAAGTGAATAATACAAATTTTATTTAATAATGTCATGCATGTTTGGATCGATGTCATCTGATTATGAAATGCAATATTTTTTTTTTATTTGTCATGTGTGGAAACTGAATGTCATGAGGGAGAGTATGACTATGTATTATATAATGGCCTTATGTGTCTTTGAGTGATGTTGGAGAATTTAAATTGTTTAGTTGAGAAGAAGGTATGGCTGTTATACCTTGTTTTCTTTATAAATAGCATATTAAGAGGTTTAGGAAAGTTTAAGTACCTTATTCTTATTATTAGTTTTGTGTCAGGATGGGAGATGTTAATATGTTTAAGGATGAGGATTATTTTAAGAGGATAGAATCACTTCAAAAATGATGGTTGCATCTTGGTGTAGATTGAAAAGAAGAAGATAAACTCCAAAAAGCTTTATCTATGAAAGATCAATTCAAATGTATTTACATGGGGATTCTGGAATTTAAAAAAGAACTTAAATTAAATTAAATAAAAAGGGAAGAACATAAATCTATAGAGGGAGTTAACAAGGCTATTAATATATCTAATAAAAATGTAGAAGAAGGCAAAAAAATGTTAAAACAGCTTATAAGAATGCCAATGATAAGGAAGTAGTTATCAAGTTAGAAGATAATCAGAAGGAAGATAAAATATTTGTTGATTCTACTAGTGAGAACCCTCAAATAGTTGTTGAATGAGTCAATAAAGATAAAATAGTATTTGGCAGAGAAGCAGAAAATCATAAAGACATTATTGATGTAATTAGTAAACACATTGAAGTAACTAGTTTTGAAGCAAAAGAAATAGAAGTAAATAAATAATCTGTGAATGAGGAAATCCAAAATAAAGATCAGAATTGTGTGGAAATGAAATTAAATTCCCTCAAACAGTTGGAAGAAGTAGAATTAAGTTGTCAGAAATCAGAGGACACTGTTCAGAATTTAGAAATTGGACAATTAAGTTCTCAAAAACTACATGATAGTGCTCTAAAGTTAGGAGAAATAAAAATTAATTGTAATAAAACCAGGGAAAATGTTCAAAATTTAGGAGTGGAAGTAAGTTCTCCAGAAAAGATTGAAATTAGGTCTAAAACCATTATAAAGAACATAATTTGTTTCTCAAAGTTAATCAAAAGAAGTGAGTTTGGATGTTCAAAAAGAAATAAAGTTAGATTTTCAAATTGTGTTGCAAAAAATAAGGACATTGAAAGCATATTCTCAAGAGCATATAAACAGAATAAAAGTAAACAATAGTAGAGATACAAATATGTACCAAAAATTACAGTTACATTGATTGGAAATAGAGCGAATTATAAAGTCATGTAAGGGATCACAGAATCAGTTAGATGTGAGTTTGGATTCTCAGAAATGTGAAATATAATGTAAGTAAATGCTCCTCAGCCAAAGGAAGTGAACTTCATTTTTCAAAATCAATGTAAAGGAAATCAAGAATTGTTTGTTCAAGTTGGTACGGATGAAAAAATGGTTAAAGAACCTGTTGAATTAATTGATTCAGAGATTAAAAAAGGCAAATAATTTGTTGAGTCAGTATCTAAAGAAAGTCAGCAGATAGTTGAATTAAATGATAAGAATGTCGGTTTAGTCAGTAAAGAGTTAAAAGTATATGAGAAGTATATAAAAGTGGTTAATCAAGAACCAAAGTTAATCAGAAATGAGGTTATTGACATTACAAGCAATAAGTTCAAAGATAAAAATGAAAGCATAGATCCAGAATGTGTTCTTTATTACTTAGATCATTACACAAAGGTCAATGTTTACAAAAAGTTAATATATCAGGGTATTAATCATATAATATCCAATGTAAAGCATATAAGAAAAGATGTTAATCATGCTAGAGAAGTTGGAAAAGTAAAAGTAAATTGTAAAATTAAACTACAAAGAAAGTTGGTGTAAATTTTCTGAATAAAGTTATTAGTCCAAAAAAAGACTTAGGTAAGGTCAAACTTAAGAGAACAAAAGAAAAATTGAACAATGTAAATCGTCTTAAGAAGTTTAGAAATAAAGTAAAAAATATTGGAAATACTAAAATTAAACCCAAGAAAGTGGAAATGAAGTATCTTAGGGAGAAACTAAAATAACTAACCTCCCTACCCCAAAGAAGAAAAAACAAAGATTGACAATCATGAAAAATGGATAAAATTAATTATAAAATTAAATTTGGAAGGAACAATTTTAATAGAAATAATTTAATATTAAAAGGAAATACCCCTATGCAATTAAAAAAGGGTTTTAAATAAAGATGTTAAATCAGTTCTTCTTTATGAATATTCTCCATATTCATTTAAAGAACAAAGTAGGAATTTCAAATATTTGCGAAGTGTTCTGTCAGAAAGAGAAATTCTTGATTTAGAAGAACTGCATAAAACATGGTCTTTTAAACTGCAATGGATCGATTGTGGATGACAATGATTGTTATATATATATATATATATATATATATATATATATATATATATATATATATATATATATATATATATATATATATATATATATATATATATATAAATGTTAAATCTGATTAAGATTTGCCATTTCACTGTCTGACCCACTTAATGACTTATTATGGGGGTTTAATTAAAGCCCACCTATGTAAATAAAGAAATGTATTTTTTTCAATGTTTGTTTTTTACTATTTTCAACATAATTATTCTGAATAAATTACTACAATTTATTTTGGATAGTACTAATAACGTTTAATTATACCAACACACTAATTTATTGTATTTATGAAAAAAAATTCAAACATTAATTTTGAATTTTTTTGATATATTTATATATATATTTAAAATGTCTGATTTTTTTTCTTTAAGAATCGAAGATGGCCTTTTTTGAAAGATTTGTACCTCAATAAGAAGTTTAAAATAAATGTTAAATTAAAACACTGAGAAATTACCAAAATCCATTACTTTGGAATTTCTATTAATTAATAGAGATAACTTTCTAAAATAGAAACAAAGTATTATTTCCTATTGTGTTATAGAAGATCTGAAGACAAATCTCCTCAGGCAGCACATAGTTCGAATACTAATGCTAAGGTATACATAGTGGTCTTTTTAAAAAAAGAAGAAGAGAAAGAAAGTTGCAGAACAACTCCAAGCAAGTTAAATGTTGAATGAGTAGTTAAGGGAAATTCACAGCCATTTCTTCCTGAGACCTGAAATCTCCTTATTATGTCACTATTATGAACTGTCTGAAAAATGCCACCAGACATCAATGTTTGACCACAGAACTCATTCCAGAGAAATCCAGGTAAAATGTGAAAAACTCCAATACTGTCATCCAGATTGTAGGACCTAAGTTCATTACACACTAGAATTGTAATTTCTTTAAGTTTAAAAGTATGTAAGTAAGAATTGTTTTTAACAGACTCTTTTACTCTTTTTCCTTTAAAGTATTTATAATGTTTTTAATAACTCAAGCTCACAACAATTTTAATATTATTGATTATTGAATATGAAAATATGTATTTGATTTTATAATAATTTTAGTATGAGATTTCATGCTTTGATTTTTTTTTTATTTTGACAAACTTCACTGGTGGGGGTTCAAAGAAAGTAATTTGCTAAGAGAGCAAATTACATTTACAAGGGGAAGGGAGTTTTTAGCAAAGAATGAATTAATTTCAAATAAAATAAATGGTAGTTATGATTTATGCCACATGTTGCCATGGGGTGACACTGCAGTTCCATCAACAACCAGTAAGAAGCCTGCAAATAATAAATAAATTTTTCAAAAATGGCTGAAATCGTTAATGGGAAAAAAAAAATCACACTAAAATCGTCAATGGAAAAAAAAACACTAACCTCATAAAAAAAAGCCTGAGGCAACCAAACAAATGTATCACAAGTACATTTTATATAAAAAAAAAAAAAAAATGGAAAAAAAAAACCCTCAAAATAATTAAAAAAAAAACAAAACTCAAATCATAAAAAAGAAATGCCCAAGGCAAACAAACAAAGACATCGATATATAAGTTATATAAAAAAAAAAATACTATAAAATTCAAATTAAAAAAAAACAGATATCAGTGAAAGTACGACCCCACCCTCAAATCAACAATTCGTCACTTCTGAGGCAATGTACATCAAAAATAAAAAAAAGCACAACAAAGTGGTATAAAATTCAAATTAAAAACAGAAATGGTTGAAAATAGAAAACAAACAACAAACAGACACATAAAAATGACTAAATCAAACCAATAACAATGGAGGAAGGTAGGAAAAATTGAAATGGACAAATAGAAATAACTAAATTGAATCATTGATTGAACTAAAAATTAATAAATAATCACCTCAAATCATCATGGAGCAATAAATAAAAAAATCCCTTTCAAATCATTGATGGAACAATAAATAAAAAAAAAGCCCAGAAATAAGGCAAATGTATAAATGACCCCCCCCCCCAATGAAGAATTTCTAAAATTGAAACTGACAAAATCACACAAATCCTTCTAATATACAAATTAAAATATAAAAAAAAAAATAAAGAAAAGGGGACAAAATTAGAATTAGAGAAAAATAGTAAAACTATAATGAAAATGTCTAAAAAAGTAACAAACTTCACTTACTGATAATGGAGGATGAACGTGTTCAAAAAAATACTAAATATCATCAGTTTAAATAAAGAAATAATAGCCTTTTAAAAAGCAATAAAAACATTACACCAGAAAGATTCTAATTGTCTCCCAAAACTTTATCAAAATATTTTTTCTCTGCTTTCAGATTACATAAAAGCATCAAAAATAAATACTTTACAAAAAGATTCTAAAGCATTAATTAGTTAATATATATTAAAAGCAATAATAAATGCACACAGGGAACTTATATTTATCAAAGCTATTATATTCTGCATTGAAATTATGGAAAAGAACTTACATATTTTAAAAAATAGATTTATAGATATCTTAAAAAAATTCTTACCCAATTGTTGTAGCAGGTTGTGATATTCCCAGCCTTCTTTTAGCACATGGCAGTAATAACATTCAAATTGTGCCACCTCATGGAGGAAAATTATGAAGAGAAGTCTTTTTTTTTTTCAAACACATTTCACAGATGAAGAACTGTTAGTTGCTAAAAATAAGACAAAGAAAGCACAAAATGAAATCCATACATGTATACCAATTAAAGATTTAAAAAGAGAAACTAATTGCAGTTCAATACATTACATGTCACAGTTTAGTTCTGCAAAAAAAAAAAAAAAAATAGACAAAAATAAAGTTGAAATTTTTATACTTTGATGCAAAATAATTGGTAGTAACAAATTAACTAAACAAAAAATAAAAATAATCTCAACAACTTCTATTTGTAGCAGTACAAATCATTAAATATGTCATCATAAAAATAAACAGATATTTTAACGCTCGCTAAAATAATTTTACGTATTTGCATTAATTATATTAAGGCTCGTATTTGCGCTATATATATTAAGGCTCGCTAAAATAATTTTACGTATTTGCGTTATATATATCAATAGCCTTAAAATATCTGTTTATTTTTAGTATGACATATTTAATAGTAATATTAGCAAAAATTTGAGTATTCATTTATAATTTATCTTTAAAGCGCATGTGCATTGGCTTAAATGCTAATATTACTATTACATAAAAAACAGTGCTATATAAAATAATTTCTCATTATAACATTTAATAATTTGTACTGCTATAGACAGAAGTTGGTGAGATTATTTTTAATTTTTTGTTTAGTTAATTTTAAGGCTATATATATATAACACAAATATGTAAAATTATTTTAACGAGCCTTAATATACATAATGCAAATACGTAAAATTATTTTAGCAAGCCTTAATATATATAATGCAATTACATAAATTTTTTTTAGCGAGCCTTAAAATATCTGTTTATTTTTATTATGACATATTTAATAATTTGTATTGCTACAAATAGAAGTTGTTGAGCTTATTTTTATTTTTTGTTTAGTTAATTTGTTACTACCAATGATTTTGCATCGAAGTCTAAAAATTTCAACTTTCTTTTTGTCTATTTTTTTTTCAGAACTAAACTGTGACGTGTAATGTTTTGAACTGCGATTAGTTTTTTTTTTTTTTTAAATCTTTAATTGGTATACATTTATGGATTTCATTTTGTGCCTTCTTTGTTTTATTTTTTGCAACTAACTGTTCTTCATCTGTGAAATGTGTTTGAAAAAGACTTCTCTTCATATTTGCACCAAAAGCCATCTGTTAATTTTATGCCTTCTTTGTTTTATATTTTGCAACTAACTCTTCTTCATCTGTGAAATGTGTTTGAACAAAAGACTTCTCTTCATAATTTTCCTTCATGAGGTGGCACAATTTGAACGTTATTACTGACATGTGATAGAAGAAAGCTGAAAATAACACAACCTGCTACAACAATTGGGTAAGAATTTTTCTTTAAGATTTTTATAAATCTATTTTTAAAATATGTAAATTATTTTTCATAATTTCAATGCAGAATATAATTGCTTTGATAAATATAAGTTCCTGTGTGCATTTATTATTGCTTTTAATATATATATATTAATGCTTTAGAATCTTTTTGAAAAGTTGTTACTTTTGATGGTTTTACGTAATTTGAAAGGAGAGAAAAAAATAATTTGATAAAGTTTTGGGAGACAATTAGAACCTCTCTGGTGTAATGTTCTTATTACTTTTTAGAAAGTCTTTTATTTTTTTATTTAAACTGATGAAATTTAATATATTTTTTTGAACACGTCCACCCTCCATTATCAGTAAGTGAAGTTCGTTACTTTTTTAGACATTTTTATTATAGTTTTATTATTTTTGCTCTAATTCTAATTTTGTACCCTTTTCATTATGTTTTTTTAATATTTTAATTTGTATATTAGAAGGATTTGTGTGATTTTGTCATTTCAATTTTAAAATTTCTTCATTGGGGGGGGGGGGTGTGTGTGTCATTTATACATTTGTCTTATTTCTGGGCTTTTTTTAATTTATTGTTCCATCGATGATTTCAGGGGATTTTTTATTTATTGTTCCATTATGATTTGAGGTGATTTTTTATATTTGTTTTTAGTTCCATTGATGATTCGATTTAGTCATTTCTATTTGAACATTTTCATTTTCCCACCTTCCTCCATTGTTATTGGTTTGATTTAGTCATTTCTATGTGTCTATTTGTTGTTGTTTTTTTTTATATTTTCAACCATTTCTGTTTTTTTAATTTGAATTTTATAGCACTTTGCTGTGCTTTTTTTATTTTCGGTGTATTTGTTTGATATATGTTGCCTCAGAAGTGACGAAATGTTGATTTGAGGTGGGGGTCATATTTTCACCAATATCTGTTTTTTTAATTTAAATTTTGTAGTATTTTCTTTCTTTTTTTATAACTTGTACATTTGATGTATTTGTTTGTTTTCCCTGGGCATTTCTTTTTTATGATTTGAGTGTCTTATTTTTTCCATTTTTTTAATTATTTTGAGTGTTTGGTTTTTTTTTCCAGTTTTTTTTTTTATAATTTGTACTTTCCATACATTTGTTTGATTGTGATACATTTGTTTGATTGCCTTGGGTAATTTTTTTAGGATTTTAGTGGGGTTTTTTTTCCATCTACGATTTTAGTGTAATTTTTTACTTTTTTTTTCTCATCAACGATTTTAGTGCGAATTTTTATTTTTTATTTTTTTACCAATGATTTCAGCCATATTTGAAAATTTTATTTATCACTTGCAGGAGGCTTCTTACTGGTTGTTGATGGTACTGCAGCATCACCCCATGGCAACATGTGGCATAAATCATAACTACCAAATAAATTGGTCTATTTTTTTTTGCAAGTGAAGTTATGTCAAATATATATATTGTAACGGTCAAATATGTACATTTGCGCAACAAAACCTAGAACTCTGATAGATCATCCTAAGGCCAACCAGATTTACGGTGGTGGAAGCCATGGCTCTGGTCTAACCTTAGTTCCTCTACCATTGCTCATAGACTTACAACCTTACAAATGACACAGTTGAGGTCACAGCAGTGTTTTAATCCCTAACATGCTGGCAGTAGCTCAACAGCTGTACATAAGATGTGGAGCAGTGGGTATTTGTATAGCACATCTATATAGGTATCATGTGGCACACTTATCATTATAAATTATATATAAAATTTCAATAACACTGTAAAATTAATTATTAAATAAAATTGAGTCGGTGAGCAAGACTAAGACAAGAAACTATATTAAATTTTAAATCAATTTAATAATATTTAATGCTAACAATTATTTAAAATTATAATAAATAAACAAAGGTTTAATTTCACACGCAGGTGAATAAGGGATTTTACAGTTTAAAAGGGTTCACATGTAAGTGATGCTGTTTGGTAATAATTTTGTATGTACATGATTAACTGGTTTGGTTTACATATACACAGGTTATTTATTTAATAGTGAATTTAGCTTTCTCTACAATTAATAATGTTTTAGAGGTTTTGCATTTCCGTTCTATATATGTGTAGCCTTATATCACACGCAGGTGATAATACGTAAATTACAATTGTTTATTTGGCTTATACACATATATTTCAATCACTCACAGGTGATAAAATAATTTTACAGTGAATTTATACATGAGCTTAATATAAATTTTAATGCAAAACGATTTGAGTTTGCTCATGGTTATTTATTTTCTATGCCAGGTTTATGCTATAAGGATTTAGATTTGCATATTAGTAAAAGTGATAATTAATTTAGTAAAGAACATAAATTAACATAATTTACTTAGCGCGAATATTTCAATATATTCTCTACACAGTAAAATACTACTTAGATTGGATTCTATATCAGATCAATGCTGATTTACTTAATTAAGTGGCGGGTTGAACTGACTAACGGAAGTTATATTTCAGATACTAGTGTGTATAGAAAAACATATAACTTTTAAGTCTTATTGCATCTCATATGTTCCTTACTCATGGGATTTTATATCAAGTAACAGTTCCCGAGGACTGATTCTCATTGCTGTAATGTAGGAGGCAATTTGGTTCAGCAGGTTGGGCAATTTATAAAATATGGAGTCTTACGCTCTATTTGAGTCACATGCTCCTTTTATGGACGAGGAATGTGGAGACTTATGCTCTGGATTGAATCTCATGCTCCGTGATAAGATAAGCGAGATGGGCTGGCGTGTACCAGTCACCATCTAAAGTAATAATTGCCTGAACTAAGGTAATGATGCAGGGCGATGGTATGCAACCATTACAGAAATACAGCAAAAAGAATATATGCCATAGCGTTTCATAAGGAGACATATGCACCACTGACTAATAATCATATTTAAAATTACGACACTAAAAATCAAGTTTCTTTCATGAAACTATCCCACATCAGTTCATATTATAGTACTTTGAAATAGTACAAATAAAGGGAATTTATGAATCCAATCTATAGAGTTAGCTATATAGGCTACGACTTATTTAGCTTAAGGAGGATTTACAGCATATGGGGCATTAAAATATAAACATATAAACTTATGCTGAAGTTATATCACTTTACCTAAATATTAATTTAAAATGTCAATTTAAAAGGCAAATCTATTTTAAGGTGGTGATACGTTTGTAATAACCCTTAATTGTTGACATATTATATTTTCCAAAACAGAGATTTTTATTTCGTATATAATTATACGTCTTATATATATATATGCGCACTTACATATATATATATATATGCGAGCGAATAGTTTAAATTAAGAATAAAGCTTGGTTTTGCAATTTTATAGCATAAACAATATAACGTAACTAAATAATAATAATATTGACATAGATCATCTCAAGAAATGCACTTTTAAATCATAATAAATTTAAATAAGTGAAGTTTGATAATTGCTTATTTAAAAAGAGCAAGTAGTATAGAGTTCGCTAAAACATGTTTGATTCAGTCTTTTAATGCTATCTTAGAAATCAACGATTAAGAATATTATCATTGATTTATAACATACAAATTATTATAGAAATCTTAATTATTTAAATTATTATATAAATTAATTTCCACATTAAACACATTGAAATAGATAGCATTTAATTATTTAATTTAAATCAATACGTAACCAAATCAAACTATATTTTGTGAGTAAACCAAAACATAAAATAATGCAATTTCATTTATAAAAGATGTGTGTGAATGCGCGTATTTTAGATCATAAAATAATAAAGCTTAATTCAACTAAAATACGTTAAATCATTTAACATTTTATCTGTCAGGTTTAAATTATAATCATTATAATCACAATCAGTTTACAACTAGGTTTACACTCCTATCATATTTATAATCAGGCAAGACTCTAGGGTTTAATTACAGTTATTAATTATTATACTTTTAGGTGAGTTTTAGATTAAAGTTATCAAATAAAATACATATTTTAATATGGCCTTTAGTTTGAAGTTAAGCTAGCATTTACTGAGAATTGATCGAAGGTTTTAGATGAGAAGAATATTTACCATAGTTGAACTTGGTGTTTCTTTGTACTGTGGGTTTCCTTGGACAGCGAGCATGTTTTAGGTTTTCACGGTGATCTGCTACTCGTCTTGGCTTAGATGGTTCTTTGCCTGTCATAAGGCTAGGTTTGAAGCCTTTCTACTCTGACATTTTATTAATTTACTGTCTTTTAATATTTCTTCGTTACTCTTTATAATTTTTTTTTTTTTGAATGAATGGCTACTACCTCTTTTATACCATTATCTCCCCCTTCTTTTTCATTACTGTATTTTCCGAGAATTGTTTTCTTGGTCTGTTTTCCGAGAATTGTTTTCTTGGGCTGTACGCCAGTGGTCAATCACCGTGGGAGCCTGTTGTTTTTAATTTTAAATAAATCAAAAATCGCGATCCACATGCTATAATTTATTCAGTTTTCCCCGTTTTATTCTATTTATACATTTTTAATTACTGTATTTTTGGTAAGGATTAACTATATTGGCGACAGTATGTCCAGAAAACAACTCTAAGATTTAGAAAAACATTTTATTATATATGTAACTTGTCCGTTCTAATTTACCAATATATGCAGAATTATATAATTTTGAAAATGCATAATTTAATAAATATCTAAAATTATGGAAAAAGAAATGTTTTGTAATCTATTAACATTTATATTCTAGCATATATGTAGTCTACAGTTACACATACAATTAGTTTTTCATCTAACAATTATTAATAATCTATATATGTGCGCATTTTGACTAAAGGAGTATATAAATGAATACTTTAGTACATATTAAACAATACACATACACACATATGATAGATTTAATTAGATTCAAATTTAGATGAAATTTATTAGTATTATTTTTATTAAATATACGAGGGTTGGTGGTATTTATATAAATGAATACTGCTATATAGCATATATAGCAGGTGAAAGAGTCATGTTGAAAACTGACTGTTTCAGTATATCAAAATATACTTACCATAATCTTTTAAATAGTTTGGTTATAGATTTCCCAGGATGGGATTCTATAATTTTAGATTTCTTTAAATTAAAACTAAATAAAATTGCTTTATATTTTTGACCTACAAACAGCACCGCTGGAAGGTGTCAATTAATTATCATGCCTTTTTTTAAAGTGAGCAAAGTGGCAAGGGGAAATTTATTCAAGAAGTAATTTTCCTTATTCTACATGTTTGGTTTTTGTTGGTTAAATATTTACATAAAGTAATTGGTTACACAGGTTGATCTCTACGCAGTATTATATTATCTAAGGCTATTTAATTATAGTCATTTCATATGTTGTAATTATAATATCTCAGGTTAATCAAGAATGTGTGGAGTAATTTGAATGGACCTAAAATGGTCACTTATTTGTGTGAGGAGTGACTCCTGGTTATGCATACATCTGTGGGCAGGAGAATGTGGTTGAAGTAGAGTTGGTTAGACAACATGTTATCCATATAGAGGACATGAGGGCTCTCTGTAATTCCTATCTCCTTTTGATATTTGTTCACAACATAGTGGACATACTGAATTCCCTTTTTCTTCTTTGGAATAGGCATGTGAGTCTCTGTGAACCAGCGCATGATGTTACCTGTATTTTTTTCTTACATTTGCATTCATATATTTATTAACCTGATATTGTTTTGCTTTTCTTTTGCCTATCTAATATGTACGCCATAGGGAAATGATTCTAGTCAAGGATCTTCAGTCTGAGTAACCAATTCTTTTATTAATTCCTGATTAGTTAAAATCTTTTAATTTAACTAATTCACATCATAGTTTTATAATGAATGATTTTAGTTGAAAGTCCAACTAAAGAAATTTGTTTGCTTGATAATTAACTGATCTATTTTTTTATAATAGCTTACAATTTTAATCACTGTGAGACTATGGTCTTGCTATTCCAGAAAGGTCCACAAAGGTAATGAAATATTATTTTTTGAGATTTAAATTATTATTCATAAAGAAAAGTAAAATAAATCATTTTCTTTTCTTGCATCATTGAAGTACAGATGACAAATCAATTTTTTATTATAATTGGGTTTTTTTTATATCTGTTGATATCAAATCATTTAAATCTTTTTAACTAAGAAATACCATGTTTGATTTTTATATACAATCAGATTTCCAAATGTTTATACATGGTGATGTACTAAATGTAAATGGAGAATTTAGAATCCTTGGTCATTTATTTCTAAAATCATTTTTTCTGTTTTTTCTTTTTAAAATAAATGTAAACAAAACTAAAATTGTGCAAACTGAATAAATGAAATGTTAACCGCTAATGTGGATCTGTTATGCAGGATGCGGTCTCTGATAAACTTACTATTTAATTATAAAATTAAAGTAAAGAATGTTTTTAAGAGCTTGAGTTAAATGTAAATATAAAATAATTAATGAGTTTAAAATATATATATATCTAAAACAAAACTTCTATTGTTTTTAGAATCCTTTCATTTACTTTTATTTTAAGTAATCTTTGATTTTAAGTATGAATATATATATATATATATATATATATATATATTCATACTTAAAATCAAAGATGTTTACATATATATATATATATATATATGTAAACAGGGCAGAATCCATGATGTATCTGACTTATATATCTTGTACATGGTCAGACTTGAAGTACATTACCTCTATTCCAGGTCTTGTTGGATCAATAGACGTTTTTTGATCCATACAATATATATATAAACTTATTTAATAGGTATTTTAATATTAAAAATGTATGGCAGGTAGTTGAATTATGGTTAATGTTCAGATTAAATATGTTGTTAGTGTTTGTGAGTCTTTACATTTGAGAATTATGTTCATAACAGTGAAACCATTGGTAGTATTTTAAAGTTTATTTTCTTGGCTAATCTAGTTGAGTAGTAAATTTGGATTTGATTATATATATATATATATATATATATATATATATATATATATATATATATATATATATATATATATATATATATATATATATATATATATATATATATATATATTGTAATGGACAATGTTACATTGTTTTTTTATTATTAAACATGAAAAAAATAAAAGTTTGCAAATAAAATTTTTTTTTAAGAATTAAAAATTGAAAATTAAAAAATCATCTTAAACTCATATATATATATAAAATCGCACAGATAAAAAAAAATATTAAAATAAAACTTCATTAAAAATAGAAAAACTAAATCTTTCAACAAAAAGATTTAGAGATAAAAATATCTTTAAGTTTGGAAAACACATTAATTAATCAGAAATGGAAATGATTGTTTTAATTAGTCAAAGTGAACTAGCTTTTGGGCATTTAAATGTATAAGCAACAGTCAGATAGAAAAACAATAGAAACTAATAGCAAATGAGAGAAATCCATCAGGAAATCAGACCTCAATGGAAAGATCATCATCAACGATGATGTAATGTCCATTGGATCCTAAAGGTAATATCAAAGGAAAAGTTTGGAAATTATTAGTTAGTTATTATTAAGAGTGGTGATATGTATTAGTGTGGAGTTGTGGGAAAAGGGATTGAAAAGATGCACTCTTCAATTCCTTCAGTTTTGTTAAAAAAAGAAATGATATTGTTTTTTACATTGAGGACCAGCCAAAGCAAAAGAACTCCAGATGAATAAATAAATCGGCCAACAGAATACCAATCTCATTAGGACGGCGTGGGAATTAACATTCAAATGGCAAGCAAGGGATAAAAAGAACATTTTGAAATCGTAAGAACTTTTTGAACTCTCAGCTTTAAATATATATAATTAATGAACATTTCCAAACAATAAGAACTTTACTTCTAAACTTGTTTCATATTTAAAAAAAATAGAAATAGATTCCTATCTGACCAAACTAAATTATTTATTAATTAGGTATAACTTTAGTTGATGTATTTCTTTTGTAAAATCATTTTAATTTTTTTTTTGTTCTTTTAAGTTTTTATTTTGATTTCTGTTTTTTTGATAAATTAAACTATATAAATATTAAATTTAAGTCAGGCGTGAATGGTGATATAGATTTGTAAAGTTATATTAGGGGAGGGTAATATTAGGTTATTCATTTTGTAATTGAATTAGGTCAATGGATTGGATATATTGGTGTAAATAGTAGATGTAGTAAGAGATTCGCTATGGGCAGAATCGCTATTATATGCCACACACACTTGTTTTGTCTATGGGAGGAATTATAAGATGGAGACCGCAGTTCCTTCCTATGGAGTTTTTTTATTGCTCTCATCATCAGATAGATGTAACATTTCTATCTGATGAGAAGCAGTTTCTTCTCTGAACCTAATTGTTCTGCTGTATTCATATTACATTGAACACATGGATATATCAGATGGATTGAAGTTTGGTTTGACTGCGAACCTTTGGCCTAATGTTAAACGAGGATTGATTTTTTTTTCAAATGCAAATCTATGTAGTCTATTCATACTCGACACTCTAAATAAAGATGCATTAAAATTAAGTTGGGTATAGATGCTTGCATGGGTTCATTACCGGTTAACTATGTTTTTGGTTTTCATATTTGATCGGAATATACTAGACATTCGGTAAATACTGATACCTTACGGTGAGTATCTAAGATGTATTTATGTTGGATGTCTTTTAAGTTATTGGTGTATTGTGGCATCTTACGATGAATGCCATTGGGTTTCTTACAAATTTCCCTCTGCATTTCCATCAATGACTTTATATTTAGATCATTTATGTTTACTTTGGAATGTTTTTGAACATGTAATCTATGTAACCGATCTATACTCAACATTTATAAAACAAACTTTTAAAAATCCATCTGTGCAAACTTAATTAAAATGTAAACTTATAATATTATAGAAATTAAAATGTAAAATTAAATTCTAAAATTAAATTAAAATCTAAAATGAAATTTAAAAATAATGATTAATGTTAAAGTAAACATGCTAAAATAATAATGTTAAATTTTTTATATATGTGCGTAAATAAATGTTTGTATGTTAATTACTGGCAGTGGCTTATTTTATTCTTTTTTTAAAAAATATATTTTTAGATAAGAATTTATGAAATATAAATCTCTGCTGTTCCACTGAGCTAGTGACAATGGGCTAATGACAGGATATCAAAATATATAAAGGAACAAAAAAAATTTTTGACTTACATATCTGCCTACTTTATAAATTTTTCTAGGTTTAAATGCCTAGATGGCACCCTGTAGTGCAGATTTACATTAAGCAACTTCTCCGGATCATTATAACTGTATACCCAACTTGGGCTGATATTTAATAAACTACCAGGACCCTGATTAAATTTCTTTTTTTGAAAATGAAATATTTTTATCTGTTACATAAAGTCATATACTTTAAATCTTATAAAAGCACTGCCAGAAAGAAATTGCACATATATTAAAAACAAATAAAATGATATAAATAATTTTAAACTGTATTTTGTTAAAAAGAAAGTCAAAAGGTTGCAATTGATATGTTGTTGTTTTTTGTTAATATAAATTATGCTTTAATGTGTATAGGAGCACACAGCCACATATCTTTATGATGGTAAATGTGGTATCTTACAGTGAGTACCATTGGGAATTTACTTCAGTGTAATCCTATTTAAGCATTTCAATCAGTCATAAATAAGTTGGTGGTATTTACAATTGTGCTGCAAATATACACGTATAAACCTATTATTTCTTAAAACATATTTACCTCAATGCAACCTTCTTAAATAAATAATTTAAATAACTCGCTTGTCATGCTGTGTGTAAAAATAAAATGTATAAAAAAATAGAACTCTTGTGGGGATGAGGTGTAAACGTGGATGGTGCTTAGGAATATGATGCTCAACATTTTTTTTTGTATATAGTCTTTTTGTAAAATTATTAACCGGATGTTTTTGTAAATTTTCATTAATCATGTACCATAATTACTAACTCTAAGTAAAATATTTTTTGTTCATTTTTTTAAGCAAGTTTACTGATATGTAATGGGCACAGACGACGTTACATTGTTTTTTTATTATTAAACATGAAAAAAATAAAAGTTCGCAAATAAAAATTTTTTTTTTTAAGAATTAAAAATTGAAAATTAAAAAATCATCTTAAACTCGTATATATATATATATAAAATCGCACAGATAAAAAAAAAAAATATTAAAATAAAACTTTATTAAAAATAGAAAAACTAAATCTTTCAACAAAAAAATTTAGAGATAAAAATATCTTTAAGTTTGGAAAACACATTATATAATCAAAAATGGAAATGATTATTTTAATTAGTCAAAGTGAACTAGCCTTTGGGCATTTAAATGTATAAACAATGGTCAGATAGGAAAACAATAGAAACTAATAGCAAATGAGAGAAATCCATCAGAAAATCGGACCTCAATGGAAGGCTCATCATCAACCATGATGTAATATCCATTGGATCCTAAAGGTAATATAAAAGGAAAAGTTTGGAAATTATTAGTTAGTTATTATTAAGAGTGGTGATATGTATTAGTGTGGAGAAGGGATTGAAAAGACACACTCTTCAATCCCTTCAGTTTTGTTAAAAAAAAGAAATGACATTGATTTCTACATTGAGGACCAGCCAAAGCAAAAGACCACCGGATAAATAAATAAATCGGCCAACAGAATACCAATCTCTTTAGGATGGTGTGGGATTTCACTTTCAAACAGCAAGCAATGGATAAAAGGAACATTTTGAAATCGTAAGAACTTTTTGAACTCTCAGCTTTAAATATATATAATTAATGAACATTTTTAAACAATAAGAACTTTACTTCTAAACTTGTTCTGTATTTAAAAAAAAATAGAAATAGATTTCTATCTGACCAAACTAAATTATTTATTAATTAGATATAATTTTAGTTGATGTATTTCTTTTGTAAAATCATTTCCATTTATTTTTTTTTTTTGTTCTTTTAAATTTTTATTATGATTTCTGTTTTTTGATAAATTAAACTATATAAATATTAGGTCAATGGATTGGATATATTGGTGTAATTAGTAGATGTAGTATGAGATTCGCTATGGGCAGAATCGCTATTATACGCCGCAAACACTTGTTTTGCCTATGGGAGGAATTATAAAATGGAGACCGCAGTTCCTTCCTATGGAGTTTTTTTTATTGCTCTCATCATCAGATAGTTGTAATATTCCTATCTGATGAGAAGCAGTTTTTTATCTTAATTTAATTGTGCTGTCATATTCGAATTACATTGAACACCTCGACATATCAGATGGATTGAAGTTTGGTTTGACTGCGAACCTTTGGCCTAATGTTAAACAAGGATTGACTATTTTCTTTTCAAATGCAAATCTATGTAGTCTATTCATACTTGACACTCTAAATAAAGATGCATTAAAATTAAGTTGGGTATAGATGCTTGCATGGGTTCATTACCGGTTAATTATGTTTTTGTTTTTCATATTTGATCGGAATATACTAGACATTTGGTAAATACTGATACCTTATGGTGAGTATCTAAGATGTATTTATGTCAGATGTCTTTTAAGTTATTGGTGTCTTGCGGCATCTTATGATGAAAGCCATTGGGTTTCTTATAAATTTCCTTCTACATTTCCATCAATAACTTGTTATTTTGATCATTTATGTTTACTTTGGAATGTTTTTGACCATGTAATCTATGTAACCGATCTATACTCAACATTTATAAAACAAACTTTTATAAATCCATCTGTGTGAACTTAATTAAAATGTAAACTTATAATATTATAAAAATTAAAATGTATTTTTAAATTCTAAAATTAAATTAAAATCTAAAATAAGAGTTAAAAATAATGATTAATGTTAAAGTAAACATGCTAAAATAATAATGTTAAATTATATATATATATATATATATATATATATATATATATATATATGTGCGTAAATAAATGTTTGTATGTTAATTACTGGCAGTGGCTTATTTTATTCTTTTTTTTTAAATTATTCTTAGATAAGAATTTATGAAATATAAATCTCTGATGTTCCACTGAGCTAGTGACAATGGTATAATGACCGGATATCAAAATGTATATATAGAAAATTTTTTTTTGACTTACATATCTGCCTACTTTATAAATTTTTCTACGTTCAAATGCCTAGATGGCGCCCTGTAGTGCAGATTTACGTTAAGCAACTTCTCCGGATCATTATATATATATATATATATATATATATATATATATATATATATATAATCTAAAAGTGCTCAAAGCTAGATAGGTCTATAAATATAAATTCATTGACAGCAATCAATATTTAAAAAAGATCTATATAAATAAGAATCAACAATATCAATCTGGTGTCAAAGCAGCCATCTTTTAACAATATAAATAAAATGTCATCCATATTTATTATCTGATATGTTTATATAGACGCTGAAGATTGCAACTTGTCCATATACAATGAAACCATTGATACAAAAATGTTTAAATAAACATTGTTAAACAAGTAAATATAAACTGTTTCAAAAGCAGACTCACAAATAGTCAATTATAAATTCCAAATTGCAATTATAACTTTTAAATTGCACACCAGCAATATTTTTTTAAATAATAAATCTAAGCGTGCTCATGACTAGATAGGTAAATAAATGTAAATTCAATGAAAGCATTCACGACTTAAATAAGAATAATATCAATTACAATCAATAATCTCCATTTTTGTCAAGACAATCCTCTCTTTAACAATAATGTGAAATCCCATTTTTATTTATGGTTTGCTATGTTTACATAGATACTAAATTTCAATTTTACCACAGAAATAGAAATTATTGATACAAATATTTTGAAATAAAAATTTTTAAACACATACATATAACTATTTTGAATATAGACTAATATGTAGTAAATTATAACATTATTAACTGAAATTATAATTTTCAAATTGCTCCTAAAGTATTATTTAAATAATAAGTATAATAATGCTCATTGCTAAGTGAATTTTATGTAATCATTAAAAAGAGTCACTACTTTGACAGACCCAATATCACTAATAATTAACAACCTCAAACTGTTCTCAAGGCAATCTCTTTTCAACAATACAGGTAAATCCCACCTATATTTAAAGTTCAGTATATTTATATAGAAGATAAGATTGTGACTTGACCACAGAATGAAATTATTGAAACAAAATAAATAAACTTTATTAAACAGGCGAATATTTTCTGTTCTAATAAAGACTAACAAATAGATAATTATAACTTTAAAACTGCACTCCAACAATAATTACTTAAATAGTAAATTTAATAGTTATCAAGACTAGATAAGTCAATAAATGCAAATTCATTGAAACCACCAAACATTACACAAGAACAATATGCATAACAACCAGAAATTTCAACTTGTTTTCAAGGCGATTTTCTTTTAAAAATTAATGTCGAATTTTACCTTTATTTACGGTCTGATATACTTATAAGAATCCTAAAAATTGCAACTTGATCACAGAGTGTTAAATAAACTTCATTTTACAATATAATCTGTTATGATAGTTAGTCTACTATCAGAATAGATTGCATTTACTTGTTTAGTGAAGTTTATTTAACTGTTTTTGCATAAATAATTTCACTATATGTTTTCAAGTTGCAATATTTAGTGCTTATATAGACATATCGGAACATTAATAGAGAAAGGATTCTATCTTTACTGTTAAAATGTTACCATGACAACAGATTGAGATTGATAGTTGTTATTGATATTTGTCTGGTTTATGTGTTGAATGATTTGATTTCAATGAAATTACACACACACACACACACACACACACACATATATATATATATTCTAACCTAGTCTTGTGCATCCTCACTTCAGAATAGTATATGATATAAAATAAAACGGGTTCTAGCTCAGTTAATAATTAATAAATAAAATATTCAGCATTAAAATTAAAATGTTTCACTAGCTCAAATTTAAAATACCAATAAGGTTCAGTTTATAAAAATAAATTAAATAAATATTTAATATTTTCATGAGACTTGAAGTGAAAATACAGGTGACAAGATAGATTACATTGAGACAATATCCCACAGGATATTACCTCAATGGCATAAGAACACTATCCTCCCTTATTACTATTTCAAATAACAAACTCATAGTATTCTTACGACTTTAATAACTTCTACTCCCTAAGATTAAGTTAATAATTACATCTTAATTTTCTATTCGTAATAATCTAGCTCAAATAAAATAATCTCAGGTTCATAAAGTTTATTCTAAGTTAATTTAAAAATACAGTAGTAAAATATGAGAAGGGATTTTATGTCATAATCTACTACACTGAAACTAATAATAAATAATAATAATAATAATAATAATAATAATAATAATAATAATAATAATAATAATAATAATAATAATAATAATAATAATAATAATAATAATAATAATAATAATAATAATAATAATAATAATAATAATAATAATAATAATAATAATAATAATAATAATAATAATAATAATAATAATAATAATAATAATAATAATAATAATAATAATAATAATAATAATAATAATAATAATAATAATAATCTTCATTGTTTAACTACTACTGGATATCTTTTCTTTTCATTATATTTTTATTACCATAATAAAATAATAAAATAATTTTATATAATCTTTTAATTTCATGTAATAATATAATAAATAAGTGGTGGCATATGATAATCTGATAAACAAAGAATGTGTGGCAACTGATAACATATAATTCAGTATACTATTGTGATAACTGATTTATGACCAATAAAACAATGTAAAATTATAATTATTTAATAAAAAGAATACCAATAAATATTTAAATTCTTAAATAATTCTCTATTTATCTTTTTGTGCAAAATTATATATTTGTTTCAATTGTTATGAATATATTGTGATTTTACGCAGTGAAGTGGAGAAATAAACAATCCAGACACAAAAATTTTGAAAACAAATTTTAACAAAGTTTATTAATAACAACAAATAAATAAACAATTTATGTACACTATTTACAATGGATATCCTTATTTTAATCTTACATTTTAACTACTAAGTTATATAAAAATAGTTTATAGTTTAGTTATATCTTTATTTATACTTAAGACAAAATAAATAAAAAAATGTTACCATTTGTTTTCTCATTATGGTTAACTTATTATAAATATATTTACTTATTAGCAGAATATTTCATCCTTAATATTATTAAACTATCTTAATTTTTAAAAAAAAAATTCATAAGAATACATTCTACAGAAAAACAAAATTAACTTTATAATGAGTATGGATTTCTCAAAATATAAAAAAAATTTTCATCTTGCAAAGTCAAAGATGTTACATGAAATATTCATCCAAAATTCAGTACTAGATTTTAGTGTTTTATCACACGATGTTTACTAATCATAATATATTCTTATTTAGCCTTACTTTAATATGATTTAAGTCTAATAATCAATATATTTCTGTTATTCAATAAACAAAAAAAAATACTATGCATATTGTTTATATAATTTACATTGTACTATTGTATTTTAAAAATATGCAATACTTATTTTTCTCTTAAAAATAATAATAAAGCATTAAAAAAATAATTAACATTTTAAAGAAAATATCTTGTTTAGATACTCTATTCTAAAATTTATATTTCATTTCCCAAATAAATTCAAAAATATATTCTATGATTCTTTCCTTTCCTTTAGGATTCATTGGACCTTCAATTTTAAGTTATAAAATTATATTCCTTCTAAGCAAATAAACCAATCTTATACAAAACGATAGCATAACCTAAGCTCTAAATTATTTACCATTTCTTTTCAAAATATTTTACTAAACAATGCAGTTACTTGAAATAAAGATAGCAAAACAGATGTATAGGATTTAAGGAAGAAAGCTAGAATATCACTCATAACATATCTCAAAAATCATGGTGCAGTGCATTACAAGAAAGAGGTATGACCTTTACCTGTCTAATAACCTCTAATACATGAACAATGTTAAAGCTATTTCTTCAGCTTTATTAGAACATCAGATATTTAAAGAAATATAAAACACTGTCCAAATAAAATGTGTACCAGTCATAGGGCTTTGTTAACTATGCTGATATCCACATAAAGACTAAATATTATTTCTATTCCTTATCATATCCTATTTCTTAAAAAAAATCATCTTGGTTTCCTGTTCACTAAGTACTTCCAAGTCACTATCTCTACATTATTTCTCAAGATTTTCCACATCTTACATCGATAATTAACTATCTGCATTTACAAAACAATAAATAAAATTAACTGATAATTTTAAAACAATCTAGCTGTTCCATAAGAAAAATTTGTCCACTTCATCATTCTGTATGTTTAATCATATACAATCTACTTAGACAATATTTGAATATCCTAACATGAAAATTTTAAAAGAATCACATAATTATTTGTTATTATGTTATATTATATCATTAATATAAAAAAAATCATTGTATGCATATTTTCAAATCAACCCTATCTCATAATGTTTTTTTTTTTTAAAATTTTGTATGAAATGTGTTACATATAATTAAAAAACTTTTACACTTCATTCTTACTATCCATAGATGATCTAAAGAAAACAAAAAAATATACATTATAAATTATTAATAGTTATTACTATTACCAAAATAACCTTTATCTGGTCATCATTTGTAGGCTTCTTCATCCACTAGATACCAATCATTGCAAACATAAAGAAATATACATCCATACACTTTATTTTAAAATATATTCTTATCTAAATTATTAGATTATTCCATTATAAAATTTTATATCATCAACAAATTAATGGTTTATGTTTTTCTAATCTTATAAAAAAAAATTAGATTTAAACTAGGTTAATAAAATAAAAAAAAAATCAAAACTATAATTACATAATTTTTTGACAATAGTTCCTGATAAGTCCAAAATGTTTATTATTTTCTCTAGTTTCCTAAATGTTCTCTTCCAAGCGCGTTAAAGTTTAAAAATAAAAATAAATATTAATCCATTTAGTAAAATTTATAAAAAATAATCCTTGGTTTTAGTATTTAGGACGATAATTATTAAATCATATTATTAATTAATCCCGTGAAATTTCTTCAATATTCTCTGTCAATATTCTCTGCGGCATATCCGATGCATCTTCCATCTAATTTAGCTTTTAAAATACTTGGTAAACTTTTTTTTAACAATATTTCCATGGATCCATTTTTTCTTCAACTATGTGTTCACTTTTTTTTTATAAGTTTCCATCCTTAATAAATTTAAACTTTCGTTTGATATTTTTTATATATCACCTTTTTAAAAAAAACTTCAAGTACTTTTAAACAAATGTTTTCTAAATACATTTTAAACAATTCTAAGACTGGAGGTTTTAATATCAAAAACGCTTCAGCAACATATTCTCTTGGGTTCTTTCTTTAACTCTTGAAAATATTTTTTTTAAAATGTTACCTTCAGAAAAGATATAACATTTTACTCCTTTTGATATAAAATTATATAAAACGATTCATAAGATATAATTGGCATATTACTATTTTTAAAAAATAAATCTTGGATAAACTTATCTAAATAATAATGCATCTCCAATTTTTTCTTTTTAAATGGAAAATAACTTTCCACTGTATCAGTATAATGTCCAGGTTTTTATGCACTAGAATAGTTCTCCGGTGAAGCATTGATAAAGCTGTATCAAAATATTCCAAAAACATTTTTATATTATTAGAATTTATATCCATTTCATTCCACAGTATATCCATCTTTTCATTGCGAAGTTTAGGTCAAATTTCAGATAAAATAATCCTGGCAAGTAACTTTTAAAAATTAGAAAATCATTTTCAAGAAGTTCCCAAATATATTTTATTTTAAACTCTCTTTTGCAAAATACTTTTTAAATATTATCAATTAGTTTGTACTAATAAAATTGACTAAAATAAACATTTTAAAGTACTATCTCTTCGATAGTTACTAATATACCTTTCTCTGGATTCGATCCATTATTAATCTCCCCTGATACCCCCGTGCAATTCATATTTATAGTCTGTAAGAATACCTCATTTGATTGGTTGATTCTTACTTTTAGCTTGAGAACAAATTTACATATTTTTAGTTTTTACAGAATTGAATCTTTAAAATAAAAAATTATGATGTAATAACTCAAAAATATTATTTAAAGTACTACTTATAAATCAATTACTACTTTATCAAAATTATTCAAACATTTAAAATATCTTTTAAAATAATTTTAATAACCTATTCCATCTTTAATATTCAATTTATCTATTTTTATTTAACAAAATATTTAATTTTGTTATTAACTGTTTTCGTCTTCATTACATTACTTAAAACATGTTATACGATAGTTAACTTAATATTTATTATTATTTGCTTTTATGATAGGCAATAATTCCATCCAATTCTATATGCAATCTTTTAAAATATTTTAAACTTTGTTATTAATTCAAACAAGCAGTGTGTGTGAAAGTATGCATTATACAAGTCACATGATCAATAACTTTGACAGACGATTTTTTAATCTATTCCTCTGCCCACATTTATAAAATTGATACACTTATTATATTTAATAATATAATTATAAAAATTTGGAAAAGTAATTTAAAATATAGAATTAAATACAATTTTCACCATCATAAAGTTTATATTTAAAATGTACTATATTAATTTTGACTATTAAATATGATTATAAATTTATACATAACATTTATTAACTATAAGTTTTAAACTATTAAAATCGAATTTTTTAAGTATACTTTTAATAATTATAGCTGTGTTATTTAATATGGCCAGCTTTTACAACCATATGCAACAGTATTTAAAGCTTTACATAACTATTTTGAAATGTTTCGTTATAATTTTATATACTACGTATTTTCTTTAGCTTCAAATTGTACTTTATATTATAATTGACAAACTATAATTAACATATTAAAATAACATATTCTAAAATTTAAAATTTTTAGTAATTGACTGAGATGGACTATTACTGACCTATAGAAAAGGGCACAATATATATATATATATATATCATGTAAAAACCAGTGTTTTAAAATATATATATATATATATATATATATATATATATATATATATAAATTTTAAAACACTTTATATTTTTTTAAATTCACGAAACATTTTTTCATCATTAAATATAAGTGAAATGGTAAATATGATCAAAGATAAGGACAGAAAGTTATGATTTAAAATATTTCTTTCCAAAGTTTAAAAAAAAAAATAAATAATGAAATTCATCATGAGCAATAATGAAGTCAAATTTTTATATTGTATTAATAATAGTAATAAAATATTTTAAATATTGAAATCCTAAAATGGTTTTCACATTACAAATTAAAGATTTGCTTACCTTCAATAATAACATCAATTCTCTGCAGCTCTCCTTCTTCTATGTGCTTAAATTTAAATCTTAAAACTCCGTAACCAGAGCATATAATTGTACCTTCACTCTCTCTAAAATATGGATAAATGGATAAGCTAGGGTAATAAGATTTTGAAAATGTGGCTCGATTTGTAAACTTATCATCGATAACTTCATGTTCTGGATAATTATACCATGCTAGTATAACTGTAGAAAATTCTTTAGTTTCTAATGAAAACTGAATCTTGGAAAAATATTTTGCATTTTTACAAACAAATGTAAAGCTACTTCCTTCTTTAATATAAATATATTCACCTAAAATCATAAAAATAATTATTTGTTACACACACACACACACACATATATATATATATATATATGATCATCTCCTAATTACTAATGTGTTTGATATTTTGATGTCAAGAGGCATTTTATTTCATTTTTATTTTGGTGATATGATTACACTAGCATTTTAAAGCCATTTACTAATAATAGACTCAATATATTAGTTTTCAATATTTGATTGCAGTAGTAATTTGATTTTTTAGTCATGTGATTTTACTAATTGTTTTTTGGTTATTTATTAGTTAGTAATATTTGTTTGTTTTGATGTTTAGAGTATTATATATTTTGATTGACTTTAGTTATATGATACTTGCATCTTTATATTTTAATGTTTGATGGAAATTGTGATCTTTTAGCTGTAACGAACAAACTAATTGGAACAGTTTGTTTCAATGGTGATAACATTATCAGATTTTATTTAGCACTAATTGTATCAGTGGAAGTTTGGTGCTCTTCTTAGAAATCAAAATGCGGAAGAGAAAATTCAGTGCTTTTTCATACACTGGGTAATCTGCTTGATGGTGCTGTTTCTCTGCAAACCAGCAGAGTTATGTCATTTAGTGGCCTCAAACGAAAGTTGCTGGTTAAGGCCACTTGATGGGTGACTTTGGGTGGAATCAAACCAAAGATTTCTGTTTTCCCCTTCTTATATGGCACTGTTTCTATGAGAATAGACAGAAAACTTTTACTTGCCTTGTGTTGTAAATCTTTATGCAAATTGTGAGAGTTTCTGTCAGTGATATGATGGAAGCTTGATTTACAATGTGTGTAATTGTGTTTTTGTACATCTTTATAAGTTGTAAACACCCTTATTTATGTGCTGAGACATACTGAGAATGGTCATGATGTTAGAGGTTGTCCTGCAGGGCTAAAAACCATAGCTCAATCTCAAAAGTGCATGCATGAGTATGCTTTGCAAGAGTTCATGCACAGCATCACGTTTGTTGTAACAACAATGAAACAAAACGTCTAAGATGCAAAATTTCAAATTCTGGCAGTTGCCTGTCACTGGTACTGACATAGTGTCATTTCTACAGGCCAACAATATATTTCCCACTGTAAAGCAACATATTTGTGACAAAGAGAAGACATTGGAAAAAAATGTTGAGCTTCTGCTGCCCCATTCAATTATGCAAAAGATGATGTTCTATTTTCCAGCAGACATAGTTTTATGTCTCAATGATACAATTTGTAACAACCTTGAATCTTGTGCATTATTGGAGCTGTGATCATCTTACCATCAAACATGGGCTCACAGGTCTTGACCTGTCACAACACATTATTGTCAACTGGACTAGAAGCCTAAAGGAGCTATACCAAGACAGCTTGGAGACATGACAATGCACTAAAAACGGTGGTGCTGATCTTATAGTGGAGGTGGATGAAACTATGTTCACCCAAAGAAAAAAAATACCAGGACAGGATGCTCCCTCAACAATGGATATTCAGAGGTCTGTGCCAAGAGACTAGACAATGCTTCATGGCAGCTGTCCCTCTCTAACAGCAGCTTCACTTTTGAAGGCCCCACATGACCACATAGAAGCTGGACCTGTTGTGTACTCCAACTGCTGGAAGGGGTATAAGATGTCAGAGCTAAAAGCTGCCATATATACACCAATGACAGGAAACCACTGCTACAACTTTGTGGACCCTACCACAGGCACACACACAGAACATATTGTCTTTGGAGAATGCTAAAGTAACATAATGAAAAACTTTGTGGCACAGCCCACCAATGCCTCCCCAACTACATGGCCAAAATTATGTCACAACACATCCACAAAGGGAAGGACTTGTTCAAGGCTATGCTTGACAAGATGGCCATTCGAATAAGGTTTTTATCATGGATGCAATAAGTTGTCTATAAAACACTTTCACTTGAATTTGATATTGTTTTTTTTTGCTATAAATAAATACATAACCTAAATATACCACTAGTGTTTTCCTTCATTTGTATGCATATCAATTTTCAATTAAAGGTCTGTTATTAATTGTTTTATTTTAATTTTTATTTGTTGTGTACGTACATATATATATATATATATATATATATATATATATATATGTACGTACACAACATATATATATATATATATGTGTGTGTGTGTGTGTGTGTGTGTAAAAAAGGATTATCTTTAAAACCTATGGAATGGAATGCGTACAGTTTCCGATCAAATTTGTGAAATGCTGTATTTCAAACAATCAATAAAAAGTGGTATATATTAGGCTTAGGTTTTTACTTAATTAACACTTAAGCATATTAGGCTTAGGTTTTTACTTAATTAACATTTAAGCAGTTCTGAAATTTTCAGATATCTACATGTTATCCAACTGAAATAATCATATGGGCCTGAACTTAATTTAGATACACCATATATGAATAGGCTTAGCAATTTAATTTAGCCAAAGCCCAACAGCCAAATAATAATAGTAACAAAATCAAATCATATATCACATGACTTAAATATAGCTTTCATTTACAAATATATAAAATAATTATATATTAGTATAAATATATATTAAAATAAATATGTATTATTAGTCAATAATAGTAATAAAATCAATTAAAACATGGTGTATCTGAATTAAGTCCAGGCCTATATGATTACTTCGGTTGAAGAACTGAATGTAAAGACATGTTGATGTCTGAAAATTTCAGATCTCCTCAGATTTTCTTCTTAAGTATTAGATACATGCTTAAATTGTGTTGGTATAATGAATCTGGTGTCCTAGCTCCTCACTTAAGAGATCAATAGCTTGTAACTAGTCAAGTGATGGGGATAATAGAAGATAAAGATTTGGAATGCGTTCTCTTCTAGCATTTTTTTTAAAAAAAGCTTGTTTAGAGCTATTCGAACGTTCTTTAAATATATATTTAAGTCTCACAATTAAATTACAAAATGATATTTGACAAATATATTTAAGTAAACTAAAGGTAAAAAAAAATCTTTTGTAATAACATACAGTCAGGGGCAATTCTTTTTTTTTTTACTGTCTCTAATATTTAATTATTTTGATTACTTATGAAAATTATTTTCATTAAGTAGATGCTTGATAATTAGTTTATGTTTTTGTTTTGACATTTATAATGAAATCATTCATAAAATATTTTATTTAAATAAAATGATATTGCTTACCTTTTATTCTTTCATATGGATAATCACTACGGACTAACCGCAAACCTACTATAGTATTATTAAGACTCCAACTTTCACTAGTAGTGGCACAATGGAGAAGATTTACTTTTTGAGTGATAGTTAAGTTAATTGTGTTTTCAGTATACCATAAAGTTTGAGGATTACTGAAACTTCGGTAATTAACATTTGTCCCTTGTAATATGCTCTTTTTTGAATACCAATACACTTCTGAACTTCGAGATCCATATTTATAACAAGTAATCATTACAAAATCATAAAAAATAACTTGGTTAGTTGTTCTGTTAGTTTCAGTTCCATTTAATCTTACTACTGGTAATCCTATTTAATAAAAAAAAACACAATAAAATAAAGTGAAAGCAATATTTAAATGTATTAAATAACAACAATTAAACACATATATGTGGGGAAAAAAAGAATGATTTTAATTTTCATATTAGATGTAAACATTGATTATATAAAAATAAAAATATTTTAAAGTATATAAGAGAATTAAAAAAAATGGAATACGATCATTAAGTATGAAATTTGGGTGAATATGTAATTTATTCTCAAAGGCCGTTTTAACAATCAAAATTTTCAAATACAATTTGTTATAATCTATGAAATCTGCTAATAGTTGAACGAATCTATACATTGAATTAAAAGAAAATAAATTTAAATATGCTGCCAGTTAATGGAAAACTACATAACACATAGGCTTTCAATGACTTTTGCACTTAGGATGCAGCAGCCACTAGCTAATAATAGGATATTACAACCTTTATAAAATAGTACAAATAACAATCATCATCTTCAACCATTATCAATTCAAATTGTGTATTTCAATGTTTAATAGAGTTTGTATTATTCCAAGCCACTCTTCCCTACAACACACCAACAAACTTCATTATTGCCAATATATTCAATGATCAAATACCCCACATGAAAATTATTTGTCCACACTGTTGTCATAGATATATACTTAATATAATAATCATTCTAAATACAATTAAAACCAACAACTAACTGTATTTACGATTTTATCTTTCTCATTGCATTCCCAAATCCATATACTAATCATATCATCTATGTTCTTTATTACAGCCCACTGATGATTTCTATTGCCCCAGAAATATTTATCAGAACTATAACAAAAGCACAATACAAATACATATATACAAATATTCATGTATTTGTATTGTGTTTATTATAGTTCTGAAGAAGATTGCCAAGGCAATTGAGACAATCTGTGGGTTGTAAAAAAGCATTAATAAAAAGAATAAAGAACATAAAATATATTAACATTATATTTACAATTAACTAATTATCAACCCGACTTTCATCTCTTGTAGATATATCTTGAAAACGATCTCAATAACGGATGATAGATTTATTATAAATATAATTACTTGTTTGTTTCAATTTTATTTAGCTTTATTATTTCATTCATCTATCTCACAAGTGATGTCGATGAGAGTTTTATAGTCAATTGAAATCCTGTTAATAATATATATTATCCATCAATTACCACTTTTAACAATATGTACAGCTCAACTGCAATTTAATGGTTTTAATATCATTCACATCTAATCGTTTCCATACATTCATTTAGTTTTTATCTCTTTTTGTTATTTCTACGTACATCTATCCGCTCTGCATAGCTTTGCCGAAAGTATCTGAAATTGCTCTGTTAAGTCTAGAAATATGAGATTCATTAGTAAGAATTGGTAAAATGTATTTTCTAAGTATCTTTTTTTTTTTTCAAGTATATATGCATATTTCCTTTTAATATTTATTTCCATCAAAAACAGGCGCTCGATTCAAATTTAATTATATTATTAATTTTATTCACTATTCTTACAACTATAATAATACTTTAATCAAAGTATTTCAAATTGTTATTTTCTCCTAATTCATAATTAGCAACATTTTTTCCTAAAAACATTGAACATCATTTTTGGTAGTACTTATCTTAATAATACATTTTGACTTTCTTCTCTTAACTCTTCAATATTCCAGATAGTTTGTAGCGTAATTTGCAAAAACACCGATATTATTTGAAAAAAAAAAATGTAGAAAAAAAACTAGATGACTAAAATAATCTCTCTTTACTTTTACTCCCTAAGCTTTTCATTTTAATTCACTAAATAATTATTGAAAAATTACAGTAAAATATTTTGAGTATTTGAAATCGCCATGCCATACATGTATTTTTGTATTAGTCTTCATAGTATCATCATGGAATCTAATTATTGTTGCATTTTAATAAATATTATTAGAATATGGCATTATCCCAAATTTATGTCTTCATAATTCAATGCAAGTAATTGTTGTAGAAATGTTTATAAAATCAAGTGATTATTCTCTCATTTATAAATGTTAAGAATAGTGATACTTCATATTCATTTGTCCCTTTTAAACACTTTCTAAACATTTAGATGTGATCTACTAAGCTGAAATATATTTACATTCAAACGATTTTGGTTTGATCAAATCTAACATTTTCTATTATCATCAACAACAACCATTATCAATACACTGCAGGATGAAGGTCTCTCCAAGTTCAATCCATATTTTCCTAATTTTAGATTCTCTTCTCCACAACACCCCTGCACACTTTCTTATTTCATCAATCCATCTCACATGTGGTCTCTCTCTGGGTCTTTTACAATCTCTTGGAATCCAGTTTAAAATTTCAACTGTCGATCTATTATCATCTCTTCTAGCAATATGTCCAGACCAACTCCACTTCAGTTTTTTAATATTTTCAATGAGGTCAGTAACACCTGTTTGTCCTTTAACCCATACATTGCGTTTTCAATCTCTACTTGTTACTCCCAACATGTATCTCTCCATACTTCTTTGAGTGGTCTGAAGTCTCTGTATTGCTCTTCTATTAAGTGTCCAAGTCTCAGATCCATAAGTAAGAACTGGCAAAACATATTTATTAAAAACCTTCCTATTCAAACACTTAGGCATATTTCCTTTTAGTATCAAGTTATTTCTAACAAAAGCACTCCAACCAAGTTTAATTCTATGATTAATTTCATCCATTATATTTCCATCTGCATTAATAATCTGACCAAGGTATTTGTAACTGTTAACTTCTTCTAACTCATCATAATCAATCTTTATTTTCATATTTTGAGAAAATCTATTAAACATTACTTTAGTCGTTTTAACATTTATCTTTAGTCCTACTTTTCTACTTTCATCTGATAACTCCTGCAACATTTCCTGTAGCTCTAAAGCATTATTTTCAACAACAACTATATCATCTGTAAAATCTAAATGACTTGAATAATCTCCATTTACTTTCACGCCTTTAGCTTCCTATTTTAATCACAAAATACTTCTTGCAACACTGCTGTAAAAAGTTTTGGAGATATGGAGTCACCCTGTCTAACACCCATTTCAATGTTGTTTTTTTCTTTTATCATTATGTAATCTAATTGTTGCTGTTGCATTTTAATAAATATTATTTAAAATATGACAATATCCTGGATCTACATCTTTATGATCCAATGCTTTAATCACTGAAAAAAATGTTTATAGAATCAAATACCTTTTCATAATCTACAAATCCTAAGAATAATGACAACTCATATTCATTTGTCCTTTCTATAACTTCTCTCAATACCTGGATATGATCTACTGTACTAAAACAACTTTTAAATCCAAGCTGTTCTCTTGGTTGGTGGAAATCCAGTGTTTTCTGTAGACGAGTTGTAATTATCTTAGTAAAAATTTTGTATAAAACTGATCTTCTTTATCACTTTTTTTAAATATTAATATTAATACTGCATTCTTCCAATCATCAGGTACATCTTTATCATTTACACATTTGGTATATAACTTTGCTAAAAAAATCTATTTTTTCACCTGCTTCTTTTAATATATCAATTATAATTACATCATTACCTAGAGCCTTCCCTTTCTTCATAAATTTAATTGCATGTCTCATTTTCTCATTCAAAATTCTGGACAATTCAGAAGATATAATAGGTATAGGAGGTACATGTTCTTTTTGAAGTCTTCTACACATTTCATGATGTCATATCTCTTTTAGTAATAATGCCATCTTTGTTTCTTATTGTATATATAAATTTCCTACCAATACCAACATATTGTTTTACACTCTTTAGAGTTTTATTCTTTTCTACAGATTTCCTTGCTAGTTCACAATTATACTTTCTTATATCAGTTTCAACTCTTTTCCGAAACATTTTACAAAATTCGAGATATTCAATCTTTTTTAATGCATCATTGTTGTATAACCTCATATTCCTTCTTTTGTTCTTAAATTCTCTAGTCTCAGTAAAAAAATTATTGAACAATTGCTGTTTTTTTTACCAGCTTTCTTTATTGCAGTTTTTAAAATGTGTATCAGTTATTTTCCTAACAATGTCATTCAAATCTAAATCATGTTCAAAATCTACTAATACTTGAAACATATTTGTAAGTTCTAATTTAAATTCATTAGAATGTTTCTGAAGATTAGTAATATTAACTGTAAATATTGTTTTCTTAATAATTTTTGTCTCTCTAGTTTTGCATTACATGCATCTTACATCTTACTAATCGATGATCACTTCCTGTGTTAAATTTATTAAGAACATTACAATCTTGAAATATATATTTTCTGTTAGTCAAAATATAATCCAAATCTGCTGTACCTTCATTTGAATGTTTCCATTCTGCTGTACCTTCATTTGAATGTTTCCATGTCCATTTCCTTTTAACATTTTTCTAAAAAAAGAAATTCACAATATAAAGTTTTTCTTTTTCTGAAAACTCCACAAGTCTATATCCTCTATCATTTCTATTACCATAACCAAAATTACCTACAACATTTTCATGTTTTATTTGTTTACCAATTCTAGCATTAAAATCTCCCATAACAATTTTAAAATGATGTTTACTCTGATCAAAATCCTTTTGTACATCCATATAAAATCTTCTATAACTTCATCACTATGACAACTTGTTGAGGCATAAACCTGAATTATCTGCATTTGGTACCTTCTATTAAGTTGTAAAACTAATATTGCCACTCTTTCCGATACACCATCAATCTCCACAATGTTATTCTTCGATTTTTTATTTATAATGAATCCTACTCCACTTGTATTTTCAATATTTGTGCCTTATAGTATAGTATATGTCCACTTTTTAAATCAATTGTTTCTCATCTTTTCTTTTAACTTCACAAATACCAATAATGTTCCATTTAATATAAGTCAGTTCTTTTTCTAACTCTTGCAATCTTCCTTCACTTGAAAGTTATCTGCAGTTGTAAGTACCTAAATAAAAAACCATCATCAAATGGCAGCCTGAGTCCACAATCAGGGGATTCTTAGCACCCTCTGCCTTCTGCCACCAACTGCTGCCTTGGTTGATGACTTTACAGCCTCTTGGGAATAAGGGTCATGATTTATTTTTGTCTGTCATGATTGTATATATTGGAATTTTTTTCTTAAACTCGGAGGTAAAAAGCCAATAAACTTACCACGTTGGCTAATGCGTGTTGGTGAGCAGCCCATCCAGGTTTGTATTCTATATGAATAATCATATAGTAATAATAGCTGCAATGACAAAAACGCATGGAGCGGGCATTAGGAATTTGCTCTGCTCAGTTTCTTTAAGGCCTCCAAGAGGAATCAATGGGTCTCCTTTCAATTAATATCAAACTCTTTTCTATAGTCAATTACAATTATCATGATAAAATTTTTGTAACAAGTTATATAAGATTGATATATCTGTAATTTTTAATATCTTCTTTTTGTAATATTAATATTATTACTTCTTTATTGCAATCTTCTCCTTCATTTTTATCATTGAACATTTATTGTATAAGTATACTAACATTTTTTATATATTTTTTATCTTCTTCTTTATGTTATCAATTATAATACCATTATTTTCTGGAACTTTTCCATTCTGCATAGATATAATTGCATGTCATGCTATTTTATTCAAAATGATGGAAAATTCAAAAGATGGATAAACTGTAGGGGATATTTTTTATTACTACATAATTTATATAGGATTCCTATACTTATTTTATGATCATCTTTTTTTAGTAATCACGTTATCTTTCCTTCTTATTATTATACATAACTTTTATTATGACAACAATATGTTGTGTTTCAATGTTTCGATTCAAGTTAGATGTTTTTTTATCATTTTCTAGATGTTCTGTGATTTGCACAGTGCCATGACACTCAACTTTCTTGGTTCTCATTTCATTACTCATACCATTTTGTATAAAGATTATTGAAAGATATTTATTTCTAAAACATCTTTTTGTAAAATACTATATAGAGTGTTTTAAAAATTCCAACAATATGACATTAAGATTAAATTAAATGAGAAAAATATGATCCCAATTGCCATTTATGTGTTGTTGTTTTTTGCGAATTTTTTTACAGATTGTATTTCAAAGTTTTATTTCTTAAAAACAGAGTATTTGGTTTCAAAATAATGAAATATTAAAAGAATGCAATAACAGATTGTCTCTTAATAATGCTTTCAAAATATTTTTTTTCTAAAAGAAATAAATAATGGAGATATTTATATATATATATAATAAATCCTTTTATTGAACATGTACTAAAAAGAAAAAAAAATAATTGAGAGCTCAACCTGTTAGATCTTTGAGGAAAGTTGGGAAATTGAAGAATTTGAAAAGAGAGTTGCACATAAATAAAATTTATGTTATGGGATTAAGCGAAGTGAGATGGGAGAGATGTAGAGATGTAAGTAGTGGAGATGTAAAGTTATTTTATTTCGGTGACAATGGATCAATTGATGCAGTTGGCATTGCTGTTGGGAAGAAAATTTGGAATAGTGTGGCAAAGGATGTTTGTATTAACCTATAGGTTGATGGTAATGAGAATAAATGCAAGTCCTAGGGATTTGGTAATTATACAAGTTTATATTCCAACTAGCAGTCATGATAATATTGAAATTGATGAAATGTATGAGAAGATAAAAGAAGGTATTTAATGTGAATAAAAATGTATGCATATTTATTGATTGTTATTGAGGGAGTGGAATGATGTGGTGGGAAAAGGCAGGGAAGAGAACATTGTTGGAAATTATGGTATTGGAAACATAAATGAAAGAGTTAGTTGTATTGTACAATTTTGTAAACAGAATGGGTTTGTCATTACAAACACTTGTTTTAAAATTCATATTAGAATATAGTATATTTGGAAAGCTCCAGGTAAGAAAGAACGTTATTAAATTGATTATATATTAATTCTCAATAGATATAAGATTGCTATTAAAAGTTCACATGCTTTGCCTGGTGCTGATACAGATTCTGATCATAATTTGGTTATGGTTAAATTAAAGTTTAGTTTAAAAAGAATTAAAAGAGGGAAGATAAATTGCGACAAATAAAAAAAAAGGAAAATTTGGTTTAGTATGTGAAAATGAATTTAAAATGATTGTTCAGGATGAGAAATATATTAATAGCCATGATAAGTGTTGGATTGGAATTAAAAAGGGTTTTTTGAAAATAGCAAAACATTAAATAGGTATTATTCATGCAATAAAATTTAAATGACCTTGGATAAGTTAAGGTATATAGGAAAAGATGGAAGTGTGGAGATGATGGAAGAATGTAAATACTGAGAAAGAGAAAAAGGCATATATGAAATTTAATAATGAATTAAGAAGAGAAACAAATGTAGCAAAAGAAAAGTGCTTGGAGCAAGAATGTAAAGAGGTAGAAAGGCTTCAACAGGTGAAAAGATATGATCTGGTATTTGATAGAATACCAAGTATCACTTGTGAAAAAAGACATGGATAGCAAGTGAGATTGCAGGTAAGAATGAAAGGAGTTTAACTGATATTAGTGATATATTAAAAAGATGAGAAAAATATCTTCAGGGTCAGCTTAATAGAGGAAATAATTTAATTAAGTATAAACTTGAAAAAAAAGATGTTGAAATAGATGATATGGACATATTGCCAGCTGAAGTAAAAAAGGCAATCACACAAATGAAGAATGCTAAGGCTGTTATATTTGATGCAATACCTATAGAATTTTTGAAATAAATGAAGAATTTACTATGAAGGAAATAGTTGAACTTTGCAATTTGATGTATAATAGTGGAGTTGGCCTGAGGATTTTTTAAGAACTATAATGATTCCAATTGCTAAAAAGAAGAAAGATGTTAAATGTGATGAGTATAGTATAATAAGTTTGTTGACTCCTGATTTTAAAGTTTTATTGAGGACTTTAACTCAAAAAGATTTATGGGAAGGTAGATATTATATTGGTGAAGAACAGTTTGATTTTCAGATAGTAAAAAAGCAAAAGAGATGCTATTGATATTGTTAGGACAATTGTAGAATGATATATTGAAAAAGATAAAGGAATTGGTATATGTTTGTGGATTTAGAAAAGGCATTTGATAGAGTAGTCTGGAATAAATTGATGTCCATATTAAGTGATAAAGGAGTATTTTGGAAAGAAAGATGATTGATTTGGACTATGTATAATGGTCAAATATTAAGAGTTACATTTGGAGTATTAAAAGTGATAAAGTGAATATAGAAAATGGAGTTAGGCAAGATATGCTAAATAATTATTTGGACTGTGGAGGAGAAAATGTTGGAGGGAGAGTAAAACGTGTATAAGATTTGTAGATGATATGGCTCTTATTGTAAAGGAGGAAAAGGATCTTCAGAATATATTGAATAAATTGGAAAAAAAGATGTATGACATATGGAATAAAGATTAATATTGAAAAGACTAAGTGTTTACAAATAGGGAAAGATTCAAATAGACTGAAAATTGGAATCCATGATGACATGGTTTTCAGGTGAAGGGATTTAGATATTTGGTAGTTGTCTGAGTGAGGATGGAAGAAGTGAAGATGAAGTTAAAAGAAGAATAACATTGGCAAAGGAGACATTTGTGTAGAGAAAGAAGACATTTTGTGGACCTTTGGAAAGAGAATTAAGGAAAAGATTACTTAAATATTATGTGTGGAGTGTATTAATGTATGGTTGTGAGACATGAACATTGAGTAATAGAATTAAAAAACGATTGGAAGCTTTTGAGATGTGGACATGGAGAAAATGAAAAAAAAATCAGTTGGATGAGTAAAATAAGTTTTGAAAAGAGTAAATGAGGAAAGAAGATTGAATTAGAATATCAGAGAGAGAAAGAGAAAGTAGATTGGACAAGTATTAAAAAAGTTTATAGTTTAATGAAAGATTATTTGGAGGGAATGGTGAGTGGAAATAAAAAGAAAGGATGGAAGAGATTGACATTATTGGATAATATGAGAGATGGGAAGACTTACATGGAATTGAAGAAATGGGAAAGGAAGAGAATTTAATGGAAGAATGGATAAATTGATGTGGTGACTATTCTCTGGATCTGTCTATTGGACATAATATTATTGATTGATTGATGTACACATTTATAGCTTAGCAGTCTCCTATGATTGTTATAAACAAAATGGTTTGAAATTTCTTTTACAACAATACATTTTTCTTTTATTTTTCAAGGAAATATTGCTTATGGACAGGTGTACTTGTACTGGCAGAATAGATTTTACTTAGATAACTTTGGAGTTTTGTTTCTTGCACATTATTTTACTGATGAAATAATAAATACATAAAATGAGGTTTTAAAAAGTAATAATTAAATTAAACATATATAAAGAATAATGAATTTTAAAGAAATAAAAAATGAAGTCAGTTTACTCTTTTAGTTTATTTCTTTTGGATATGTGTGTGCTTGTTCTTTTACCAAGGGTTTGTCACACAAATTTACTTAATTAATCAGTTATAAATATTGGGGTGTGTGTTCTAAAATTGATTAACACATTTTAACCTATTGATTAATTAGCTGCATAAAATGAATTTGATCATGATCTATTTTAATAAATGGATACTATAAATCTCCACTTCAAAACAGAAATTCCATGGGTGTAAATAATAAGTGACCTAATGGATGTTGTAGAATACTCACAAATTTAGCATTTATACCTGAAATGGATTAACAAGGACAAGTGGAATGATTCACAAGGATATTTTTCCTTATAAACTTCAAAAACAAATGTAGACTGACATCATTAATGCTATATATATATATATATATATATATATATATATATATATATATATATATATATATATATATATATATATATATATATATATATATATATAGTGTGCCCTTTTGTATAGGTCTCCATAAATTGATGTATAAATCTATTTAAAAAAATTTAAATTTAAGATATATTTAGCTATATGATGTTAATTTTGTTTATAACAATCTTTTTAAAAAGTGTAATTAAAGTAATTCATGAATATTTGATATGTAAAAATTGTGCTGATGTTTGAGAGAGACATTTCAATGGGAGTGATAATAGTATATGGTTGGGAAAACTGGCCATAAGTAATACTGCATTAATAAATTTAATAAATAAATGTTTAAAGTTAAAGTTTTAAAAGACAAGTTAAAATTAAATGCCTATATTTATTGTTGATAAAGATTAAAATTTAATAAATGAATATAAATATTTTAATTATTAGTAGTACATAATAGAAGATTAATATTTGATTTAAATAATATCGAAGTATTATTTTAAAAGCTGTTATAATATATTATTTATTTTAAAAATATTTATTTTTAAAAAATGAATTGTTGGTTTATTTTTAGATTATTACAAGCGTCTGTAGCTTTGTTGTAAAAAAACAGATGTTAATTAAACACATATATACATGCTTGGGAGTATTTTAGTAAAGTTGCAAAGCTATTTTAAAAATTCTGTTATAAAATTTATAAATATTATTTTGGCTATCATGAGATAAAAATAAAAATAATTAATGTGAAATATTAAATCTGATTTTTAAAATACTGCTTAAAAACATAACGAATAAAAATAGACTTAGTTTGGTTATAAAAATAATCTTATAAAAGTTAAACGTGAAATAAAGTAAGAAAGTATATTTTAAAAAAAAAATGTTTAATAGATTTAAATAAATGATAAGGATTAATTTAAGAATTTAATAATGTGATAAATAATAAATATTAAATACGTCATTATTTATTTTTAATTCTGTCTTGTTGGTAAAATATGTAAATAAGCTAGCAAGTTGATTGTTTAACTCACCAATCAAGTGGGAGTTTTCTTCTGGTATAAAACCAAGGTTCAATTGTTCGGAGGGGACTTGTGATTGAAATTCTTAAAGTAAAGGTGCTATTAGAAATAGCTAAGTAATTATAGATGCTCTCAAAATCATTTTAAAATTATAAGAGAGTAGTTTTTTTTTAAAATAATTTATAAAAGTTACTGATAAATATGTAGTGTTAATTTATTATAGTTCCCTATTGATCGTTTCCCTATTGAAGCTCAATTTACTATCAAATGATCATGAGGACATCATATAAGGATAAAATATATTGGAGACTTTATACTGAAAATTTAACAAACGCTGGATTGACTAGGAGAGTTATTAGATGCCTAACAGTAATACGTTGGACTTTGTATAAATTTAAAAGCTAATGGTAACTAATTTTATAAAATAGATATTTAAAAGAATGAAAAATACTTCTTTATGAAGAAAGTATTTATAAATTATAAATCTAAGTATATAACTTAGTAAAGATGGTAAATAATTATGATTATAAAAATATTTGCCTAGTTAAGTCTTTAGGATTTAAAAGACTACATTTTAATAGTTTTAAAAGGCAAATAAATTGGAGATTTAATAAGTGAAGAAACACTTATAAGTAAAAATTATTGTATTATTAAAGTCTGAACGCTGGTCGTACAAAAGACTTTAAAAGTAATCTTACCTAAATATCTGTTACGGAATGCGCAAATCAAATCTACATGGATATCCAAATCGATTAAAAAATAATTAAATGAGAACTTTGTAAATTATAGACTAATACTAAAAAATAATAACTTTAAAATAATTTTCTTTAAAGTAAAGAATACGGATCCTATAAATTATTTTAATTTTATTTTTGTTTTATGATGGAACTGACTTTTCTTTATTTTTTTTAAAAAAAGAACGTTTTCATTTATTTCATAAAAACTTTTAAAAAACACGTGATGTACCGGAAAAGGAAGTAATGTTTGGTGAAAATTTGTGCCTAGGAAAAAAAGAACAATTATAGCTGGAAGAATACACCGTTGGATGTTATGTAATATATTTTATTTTTTAACTAACATAAATATTTCATTAATTATTGATTTATTAAAGATAGGAAAGGTACATTTACATTTTTTTAAATAATAACTAAATACTAATATAAATTTTTATTGCATAAAGTTTATTTTAGAATTATACAACACGCAATATTTTAAAGAATAATTGTTGAGTGTAAATGTGAAATTATTTAGTAAAGCTGAAATTTTGGAGGACATCGTGTGACGGACTGTACATTGAAGTATCATTTATGGTAAAAAATTGTGTAATAATAATAATAATTTGATGTATTTACTATGTTTTCTTTAGATCAACCAAATGTTATATGATTATTGAATGAATGTATTAATGTTTAAATAATATACACGTACAAGATTAATAACAGCAGTTTTATTTTAATATGCATATTTTAAATTGATGATATAAATTTAGTACAACGTAATATGAAAACCTAGAAATAATTATATGATTCTTTCGTGAATAAATTTTAATGTTTTTGTTACAATATTAGGAATTAGATTTTATTAGCGTAAGTTTTTTTTTTTTTTTTCTTTTCAAGTTAATAAGAAGTATAGAAAGTCTATATTTTTATTTTTTATTTTTATTCGATAAGTGAGTTAATTTACATAGAAATTTATATTTGATTGAAGGTTTATTGTATATAGAGGATGAGGTATAAGAGAGTTTGGATCGTTATTATTTTATTTTAAAATTGGTCATTTGTTTTTCTGAAATTAAATAAGGTTAAAGTGACTTATGTAGATAGAAGTTTATTAGGAAGAAATAAAAATAACAAGTAAAGCAAAGTAATGATTTAAATTAGAAAAGAATCATAGAATTTTATTTAACATAATACTTTATCAAATTTGAAATTGTTGAATAATTTTAAATGTTATTTTTAAAAGTACATATACGTATTGCATATTTTAATAAGACATGTAGTCTGACATTATATCGGAATGAAATAAACAGTGATAGTCAATAATTGTTATTATACTACAAAGTTATATCAGTTTATACATTAATTAATATTTGAGTCATACTGATAATAAATGTAATACAGCCTTATACATTATAATATAAATAACAGTAGGACTTAAGTGAAATAGCATTTAAATTATTAAAGTTGGTTTATTTACATACATGCTACATGAATGATATCTTACATAAAACTTTTTTCTTATATTAATTGATAACAAATGATTTTTATTAAAATTAAAGTCATAAACTTAATTAAATGTTATTGGTAGAACATTTAATAAATGTATAAATTATCTACTTATGATTATGGAAATAGTAACAGTGTAAAAATCTTGTATTATTATTTTTTTCTTATTTTTTTTTGTTTATTTTCTTTAGTTCCATTTAAATGTAAATAGTGTAAATAAATTATTTGTTAAAGTTAATGTAAATAAATTTGTTAAGTTGTTTAAAAGATGTGTTGAATTCATTATTTTGCACCACAGCATTTGACAACAGATAATTTGAATGTACATAATATTTGCACAATATGAATTTATTATTTTATTATTTGAAAAAGAAACACAGTATTTTCTTAATATAATTTATAGAAATTGATTGACATTAACATATAATATTACAATGGTCATAAAGTAATTATAATGCACAGTATAAGAGTACAATACTATTTATTGCCACAAATTGTTAAATTATAAGATTTTGGTCTATTTTAAAATTAAGATACTATATGGAAATGAAAGACATGTATATGATTTATTTATTTTCTTAATGATTAAAAGTATAGTTCAATAGATAAAATTAAGATATACCCTAAAGCTTATTATTGTTAGTGATTATTATTATTAGAATAAGTTAGGTGTATTTAGGTTTGATATTAAATCCCTTATCATTCCTATCTACATGAATTATTATTACTTTAAGATAATTAGAAGAACCTGAGATCGTTTAATTATATTTCCTTAATAAAAGTTTGAGTTTATTTATTTATTATTATTAAAGATAATTCATTTATAAAAGTCATAAGAATGCAGTAGAGTTAGTAATGAGATAATAAAGAGGTAATAGTATTCTTATGCCATTGAGACAGTGTCTTGGAAAGACATTGACTCAATGTAAATCTGATTACCAATTGTAACTTCACTTCACAGTCTCATGATTTTATTAAATATTTATTTAATTATTATATAATATTGAACTAAATTAATTTTTGATAAGTTTTGGAATAAATCTGATAAGTTATAATATTATAAAAATATATTAAAGATAGTTGTACATATTTTAGCTGACCATAATAATTTGATTGAGCTAGTCATATTTTAAATTATATCATATATCGAGAAGTGAGGGTACAATATATATATAATTGCACAGATGAAAAATTATTAAAATAAAACTTTATTAAAGAAAAAAGGATTTTAAAAGTAAATGTTCAGAAAAAAAAATTAAAAAGATTTAAAGATAAAAATTATATTTAAGAATGTATATAATTCAATTAATGCTATTGTGTAAAATGGAAATGATTATTTTCAATTAGTAAAAGTAAACTAGCCATTGGGCATCTCGAAATGTATAATTAAACATCAAATAGGAGAGAAAAAACAATAGGAACAGAATAGCCAATAAAAGAACTCCCTCAGGAAATCGACCTCAATGAAAGGATCATCATCATCATGACGTAATATCCACTCGATTTAAAAGTTTAATATAAAAGGAAAAGTTTGGAAATAAATGAGAAAAAGATAAAGATGTGATAAAGAGAGGTGTGATATGTGTTAAGTCAGAGTTGAAGGACAAGGGAGTGAAAGACATACTTTCAATTCCTTCATTTTTTCTAAAAAAAAAAAAATGACATCATTTCCTCATATAGTGGACTGCAGACTATCAGGGCACAGAAATAAAATACCAGAAAAACTAAAGGACCTTTGGATGAATCAATAAAATGACCAACAGCATATGTATTTCCCCAGGACATTGGAACAATTAACACCGGATCCCAAATGGCAACAACTGTTAAAGATGAACTTTTTAAAACTGTAAGAAATATATATATATATATATATATATATATATATATATATATATATATATATATATTGTAATTATAATTGAAATAATATTTTTAAACGGTTTATAAACAATTCAAACAATCTTTAAATCCACAGAAGTACTTTCGGTTACTTTCAAACCTGCCTCAACTGCTATTAAATTCAAAAACTAAAAGCGGAAGCAAACGTCATCAATTCAAATTCCACGAATCTCGACAAGCTTCTAACATTAAAATACGAGATTCGTGGAATTTGAATTGATGACGTTTGCTTCCTCTTTTAGTTTTTGAATTTAATAGCAGTTGAGGCAGGTTTGAAAGTAACCGAAAGTACTTCTGTGGATTTAAAGATTGTTTGAATTGTTTATAAACCGTTTAAAAATATTATTTCAATTATAATTACAATATTATTTTTAATTAACGGATATTTTTATTTATTTTACATATATATATATATATATATAACTAATGAACATTAATTCAAAAACTTTCCAGTCATTGAAAACAGAAAGATCTCTAAATTCTAAACTTATCAATATTTAAATAGAAGTAGAATTTCCTATCTGACTAAATTATTTATCAATCATTTTTAGTGAATGTATTTTTTTAAAATCATTTTCATTAATTTATTGTTTTATTCTTTTAAGTTTTTATTATGATTTTTTTTATTTATTTTTTTCTGATAAGCAAAACTTTTAATAAATGTTAAATTTAAGTCGGGCATGAAGGGCTGCATAGATTTGTAAAATTATATTAGTTTAATTAAGGGAGAGTTAATCTTAGGATATTTGTTTCATAGTTAAATTGGGTTAATCAATTGGATATATTGGTGTAATTAGTAAATGTAGTATGAAGGTCCATTATGTGCAGGATCACATGATATGCCACACTTGGGTAAAATCAGTCCCATTTCATACTAACCATCAGAAGCAGACATAATCCCTGCTCCTTAGATCACCCCTTTAGCCTATGGAATGGGATTTAAGTTGGCAAAAGGACTGCAATCCCTTCCTATGGAGTTTTTTTCTTGTTCTTCTTGCCAGACAGATGTAACATTTCTGTACTGGATGAGAGACAATTTATTCTCTATATCCATGCTGTTCAAATGTGCATTCCTGACAGTATGGTATTGTGCTGTCGTATTCATGTTGCATTGAATACATCGATATATCAGATAGATTAGTGTTGGTTTGACTGCAAACTTTTAGCCTAAGGTTACAACAGGGATATTTTTTTTTTCAAATGCAATCTATGTAGTCTATTCTTACTCGACACTCTAATAAAATATTAACAAATTCAAAACATAAATTAAGTTCTAAAATAAAAGTTAAAATGTAAATTTAATTCTAAAGTAAAATTTATACTAAAATAATGTTAAATTTTATATATGTTTAATAAATGTCTGTGTATTTTTAATCTGGCAGTGGCTTATTTTATTTTTTATTATCTTTATTTTTTTAAAATAAAGTATGCATTATCTCTGCTGCTCCGTGAGCTAGTGACTAGGGCTGACAGTCATAATAAAATATATATGTAAATTTTAGATCTTAGCCGTACTTATCTGCCTACTATATAAGTTTTCCAAGTGGCAATAGCCTGGTTGTGCCCTGTATGGCAGATAGGTTAGACTCCAATTTCCAATTCTTCCTCGACCATTATATATATATATATATATATATATATATATATATATAATGGTCGAGTTCTATATATATAAAGTTATATATATATATATATATTAACTTTAATATAGAAACAAAAAGGTGGAATATAAATGTTACTACATAACTTAATAAAGAAATATTGCTGTCTTTAGTATAAGCAAAATAAAATATAGTTTATGATGAACTCTTGATTGCATACAAGTTTGATCATCATCAGAAAAGAGAGTTAAGATTTTACCTAATGCATATTTAGTCCAAATATTTATATACTTGCACCACATATATTTTTATTTGTTTGTTTAAATTAATAGTTGTATTAAATATTTTTGATATATATGCCTAACTATTTCTGTTATAAATGGTCGTCCTTGTCTGTATCATGACTACCCTACATAACAGGGGACTTCCAGATCACCATGATGACAGATACAAACCTAATATACAAAGTTAATTTAATTAAAATGAGTTATGACTTACAAATAAATATATAGGAAGTAAAGATGGTTGTGATAATCATAAACATGATATAAATTTTATTTATATTAAGAGGGACATTTAATTTATATTCTCTGTGGGGATAAGGGTTTATAATAATATTTAGAATCAATTATAAGCAAAGAATAGCATGGAATGTCTAATTAAATGTTTTATAATTTTGTCATAAATTTTTCTTGTAAAACAATATTAATCACTATAAATATAGTTAGTAAATATATTCAAATGTTAAATTAAAACTTTTGGTATGTTTTTCTGCAGTCAACTTTACAATTGGTCATATCTTCTCATATATTAATAAATATTTTTGCCCATTTCACATAAGTTTATATGTACATCTACCATTACACATGTTCACATATATCTGTAATTTAAGTAATACTAATAGTCTAAACTAGACAATCATGTAGAGTCTCCATGAGTTCACAACTCATGATAATGAAAATTAGATACAGCATGGATGAGGTGAGTTAGGTTATATTCAATATTTAATAAGTTCTTAACCTCTTTTCTCCTAGAAATGAAATTGATGTGTATATTGTATTTGTAGGTACAAAGATCAGATATATAAATTTTATTCATAATGATGATTCAGCTAACCTATTTACCTACTAGGTAAAAGCATGTTCTGTTACTATATATATATATATATATGTCAATAGATGGCGTTCTACCAAAAACACCGTCAAGCGTATGTTTACTTAAACGTCAGAGCAAGCATTCACTATTCCTAACTTTAATTCCCACTTTCAGATCATGATTTCAAGATATTTGCTATCATCAGTGAAAGTCAGAAATAAGAAACTAGATCTAAACACAAACTCTGAGTGTTTATGAAACAGTTTCTATTCAGCTTGCAAGCATGAATCTTTTAGACACGTAATGTCTTCAAACTCAGCATAGCAAACCAGATAGCTATATGGGTCTAATATCAGTTCAGCATCACCACATAGTAGAAGCCTCTGCAATATATATCATTGCTAGAAAGACCTCAAAGGTACATTTATGAAAAACAAAAAACAAATTAAAAACTTGCTAACGCTTGTATCAGCTATTTATTCTCATATAAAATTAACAAATCATGATATCAATTTTGAAAAAACAAATATTTTAGCCAAAATTGAATAATATGACCAGAGATTGCTAAGAGAAGCTATAGAGATTTTTAAAAAGCCCAAAAGCATAAATTTAAAGGTGTGAATTAAAGAAGATTAACAACATTTGGAAGAAGCTATTGGAAGAAAAAATAAATTTTAAAACTTCTCAACCAATAGAATTTAAATATGAGGAGAAAAAAACGATAAAAACGATTTTAAATCTCACATGCATTCTTATAATTTGAGAAAGAGGATGCTCTGAGGAAGGTACTTGATATTGTACTGAAACATCAGCATTTAGCTTTTTCACTACACGGAATATCCTGCAAATAGTAATAATAATAATAATATATATATATATATATATATATATATATATATATATATATATATATATATATATAGTAACAATAAATACTGGGTATAAAGGGGTGTCTTTCAGATGCAGGAACTAACCATCAAGCAGGTGGAATTATTCTTTGAAACTTAATTAATTATACAATATAAAATTATCCAAACAAAATTGATAGCTAGAAAATATTTCAATTTTTTCCTATATATTAATGGGAAAGGAGATTCAATATTTACATATATCTGCAGTTAATTAGTATTTTATTAACTTCTCCACTCATTAAAATAAATAATACTAAATGATTGGTTATCTCAGGGTTTGCAATGGTAATAACAAAAATTAAAATGTGTAACTATGAATAATATGAGATAAATGAATATTTGACACGAATTTATAAAAAGACAAAAATCATTCAATTTTATTTACAATGTTGAGATAAATAATAATGAAAACAAATGGCATTATTCTTGAAACAAATTTCATTAATTTCTAATATTTAAACCATGAAATAGCTATACACGTTTTGATTTACAAATGTTGTATTAAATAAAGATATTCATGGTCTAAAACAAATTCTTACATAAAACAAAAACAAAAGAATAAAATAATCTCCCCATATCAAAAATTGTATATAATAGTAAAATCATGTAATTTATTATTTTATTTAAAACATCAAAAATATCAATATTCAGCTACATAATGTTTGCACCTTCAAGCATTGTATGCTGTGTTCACATAAATATATAAATAAATAAGATTACTAGACTCGTTTTATACTGTCAGTGATCCGTGTATCTCCAAAAATTCTAAAAAGAAAAATATGCAGCAATAAATGCATCTTGGCATTATTTTTCCTTTTAGTGTATCTTTATTTATATAAATTTAAGAGAATATGTGGTAACATTGAGGTTATTTAATATATTTATAAAGATATTATACATGGGAAAAACGAAATGTGAATAACTTTATGTGTTTGTGTGTTTAATTTTTAAAAATATCACAAATTTTAATGTTTATTTAAGTTTTAAAGTTTATGTCTCTGCAAGAGACAATATCTAAATTAATAAATAATTAATAATAGTCATTAGTATTTTTATCTAAAGTGGATGGGTCAAATATGTGGGTTGAGTTAGTTTAACACTTATAATTTAAAATGTAATTATTTAATATAAATATTTTTCATATAATAAAGATATATGTAAAAAGATAGGGACCTGAACCAAACTGATGAGTGCTGGTTTAATACACAATATATCTTGTGGCTTATTGTATCTTTGTTTATATGAATTTAAAATAATATGTGATAATATTGAGGTTATTAAACTTAATGATCAATTGATGCAAATTATTTGATTTTTTTCCCAATTCTACACCTGGTGAACTTTTTCATAAGAATTATACATTAAAATACATGTAAAGTGGTATAATTTATTATATATAATTTTTGCTGAAAAATTTGGAATAGAAGATGGGAAATTCAAAATTCCTGCTCTTACAATAGACATTAGCACCATCCTGACATGTTCAATCATTGTCTGTTGCCAAGGATGTAAAACATTTGGCATTTTATAATATTGTTTAAAGTTCACAATTCCAATGATTAAAAACTTATTTATATGTGAATTTATTATAGTTTTGGATATTTTTTAAAAAATATTTTACACTATATTTATTAGATATCAAAAATATAAATTATTAATAACTTATTTTGACTTGAAAGATTTTATTTTTAAAAATATAACATTATATTAGCAGCGAATCTAAGATGGTCTGAAGCAGTTATAAAGCTTAGTTTCTATGTCAGCAATTTATTTATTTTTATGAATATAAAAATATCACTATTTTGCAATAAATATTAAAAAAAATTTAAACATTTAAAGCATAATTCATTAGATATAAGGGAACTAAATAATTATTAATTTAGATGTTTAAAAATAATAAGAATTAAAAAATAGTTTGTTGATTTTATAAACTGAAAATATTTTTTCTAGAAACAATGATGTCTAAACTCTTTGTTTTGTATACCATCTCATTACTTTTAATATTTACACAAACAAAATCTGAATATTTAAAATTTACTTCAGTGTTAAACAAAAATATTTATGAAATGAAATGAAATTTGTTATTTTCAGATAAGTAATAATTATTTAATCATATATTTTACATTGATTTGTGAGACAAAGAAAAATTTCAGAATTCTTGAATAATCATTCATTTATTTGAGATCCTATAAGTATTGAAGTTTAGCATGTTTAGTGAATGAATTGGCTTTAGGTAGGGATTTCTTTCTTTAGGAAAGCAATATGATATTTTTAAAAAAAAAAGAATTATATAGCTTTTAACTTGTAAACAATTTACCAAAGAAACTTGGACATACATGGTGATTATATAAACAATTTTTTTTAAATTGTTGATTGCTTATTCTGTTGTTTCTCAAGATTGGATTTTAAAGAATATTTTTTTTTTATAATTAGAATTCTAAAAGTACTTTTATAGAAGAGATTTTCTCAAGAGTACTAATGATGATATTTAAAAATGCATAATGGTGTTTATATATATATATATATATATAAAACCATTATAATATATATATATATATATATATATATATATATATATTGTGCCCTTTTGTATGGGTCTCCATAAATTGTTGTATCAATCTATCTAAAAAATTTTAAATTTAAGATATATTTAGTTATATGATTTTAATTTTGTTTATAACAATCTTTTAAAAAGTGTAATTAAAATAATTCATGAGTATTTGATATGTGAAAATTGTGCTGATGTTTGAGAGAGACATTTCAATGGGAATGATAATAGTATATGGTTGGGAAAACTGGCCATAAGCAATACTGCATTAATAAATTTAATAAATAAATGTTTAAAGTTAAAGTTTTAAAAGACAAGTTAAAATTAAATGCATATATTTATTTGTTGATAAAAATTAATATTTAATAAATGAATATAAATATTTTAATTATTAGTATTCCATGATAAAAGATTAATATATGATTTTAATAATATCGAATTATTATTTTAAAAGCTGTTATAATATATTATTTATTTTAAAAAATATTTATTTTTAAAAAATGTATTGTTAGTTTATTTTTAGATTATTTCAAGCGTCTGTAGCTCTGTTGAAAAACAGATGTTAATTAAAATACGTACACACATGCTTGGGAGTATTTTAGTAAAGTTGCAAAGCTATTTTAAAAATTCTGTTATAAAATTTATAAATATTATTTTGGCTATCATGAAATAAAAGTAAAAATAATTAATGTAAAATATTAAATCTGATTTTTTAAAATACTGTTTAAAAACATAATGAATAAAAATAGACTTAGTTTGTTTATAAAAATAATTTTATAAAAGTTAAACGTAAAAATTAAGTAAGAAAGTATATTTTAAAAAATGTTTAATGGATTTAAATAAATGATGAACATTAATTTAAGAATTTAATAATGTGATAAATAATAAATATTAAATAAGTCATTATTTATTTTTAATTCTGTCTTGTTGGTGAAATATGTAAATAAGCTAGCAAGTCAATTGTTTAATTCACCAATCAAGTGGGAGTTTTCTTCTGGTATAAAACTAAGGTTCAATTGTTTAGAGAGAACTTGTGATTGAATTTCTTAAAAGTAAAGAGTGCTATTATAAATAGCTAAGTGATTGAAGACGCTTTTAAAAATCGTTTTAAAATTATTAGTGAGTATTTTAAAAATAATTTATAAAAGTTACCGATGGATATGCAGTGTTAATTTATTGTAGTTCCCTATTAATCATTTCCTATTAATGCTCAATTTACTATCAAATAATCATGAAGACATCGTGTAAGGATAAAATGTATTGGAGACTTTATACTGAAAATTTAACAAACGCTGGATTGACTAGCAAAGTTATTAGATGCTTAAAAATAATATGTTGGACCTGGTATAAATTTAAAAGCTGATCGTAATTATTTTTTATAAATCAGATATTTAAAAGCATGAGAAATACTTCTTTATGAAGCAAGTATTTGTAAATTCTAAATTTAAATATATCTTGATAAAGATATAATATTAATTGTATAAATATTTGCCTTGTTAAGTCTTTATGGTTTAAAAGACTAAATTTTGATAGTTTTATAAGGCAAATAAATCGGAAGTTAATTGGCCAAGAAAATACTTATAAGTAAAAAATTATTGTATTATTAAAGGCTAAACGCTGGACGTATAAAAAACTTTAAAAGTAATCTTACCTAAATAGCTGTTACGGAATGCGCAAATAAAAATATACATGGATATCCAAGTTAATTTTTGAACAATTTAAAAAGAATTTATAAACTATTGAGTAATTCTAAAATAATAACTTTTAAATAATTTTTCTTAAAGAAATGAATAAGGATCCTATAAACTATTTTGATTATTATTTTTCTTCTTCTGGTGGAACTGATTCTGACTTTTATTTTTTTTTATTTATTTTAAAAAAAAGAACGTTTTCATTTTTGTCATAAAAACTTTTAAAGAACACGTGATGTACCGGAAAAGGAAGTAATGTTTAGTGAAAACTTGTGCCTAGGAAAAAGAACATTATAACTGGAAAGAAAACACCGTTGGATGTTATGTAACATTTTTATTTATTAACTAACATAAATATTTTATTAATTATTGATTTATTCAAGATAGGAAAGGTACATTTTACATTTTCTTTTAAATAATAACTAAATACTAACATAATTTTTATTGCATAAAGTTTATTTTATAATTATACAACATGTAATATTTTAAAGAATAATTGTTGAGTGTGAATGTGAAATTATTTTGTAAAACTGGAATCCTGGAGGATATCGTGACGGACTGTACATTGAAGTGTTATTTATGGTAAAATTGTGTAATAATAATAATAATTTGATGTATTTACTATGTTTTCTTTAGATCAACCAAATGTTATATGATTATTGTATGAATGTATTAATGTTTAAATAATATACACGCACAAGATTAACAATAGCAGTTTTATTTTAATATGTATATTTTAAACTGATGATATAAATTTAGTACAACGTAATATGATACCCTAGAAATAATTATATGATTCTTTCGTGAATGAATTTCAATGTTTCTGTTCCAATATTAGAAATCAGATTTATTATACTAGTGAAAGTTATTTATTTTTCTTTTTAAGTTAGTAAAAAGTATATAAAGTCTATATTTTTATTTTATTTTTTATTAGATGAGTTACGTTAATTTTACATAGAAATTTATATTTTTTGATTGAAGGCTTATTGTAAATAGATGATGAGATATAGGAGAGTTTGGGATCGTTATTATTTTTTGTTTTAAAATTGGTCATTTGTTTTACTGAGGTTAAATAGGGTTAAAATGACTTTTGTAGATAGTAGTTTTATAAAGGAATAGGAATAATAAGTAAAGAAAAATAATGATTTAAAATGGCAAAGAATCATAGAATTTTGTTTAATATTATACTTTATAAAAGTTGAAATTATTGAATAATTTTAAAATATTATTTTTAAAGATACATATACGTATTGCATATTTTGATAAAACATGTGGTATGACATTATATCGGAATGAAATAAACAGTGATAGTCAATGAGTGTTGTTATATTACAGAGTTATATCAGTTGATACATTAATTAATATTTGAGTCATACTGATAATAAATGTAATATAGCCTTATACATTATAACATAAATAACAGTAGGACTTATGCGAAATAGCATTTTTTAATTATTAAAGTTTGTTTATTTACATACATGCTACATGAATGATATCTTACATAAAATCTTTTCTTATATTAATTGATAATAAGTACTGTTTATGTAAATTAAAGTCATAAACTTAATTGAATTTTATTAAGGAAACATTCTCTGAACTGTATAAATTATCTACTTATAGTTATGGAAATAATAACAGTGTAAAAACCTTGTATTATTATTTTTCTTATTTTTGTTTATTTTCCTTAGTTCCATTTAAATGTAAATAGTGTAAATAAATTATTTGTTAAAGTTAATGTAAATAAATTTGTTAAGTTGTTTTTAAAAGATGTGTTGAATTCATTATTTTACACCACAGCATCTGACAGCAGATAATTTGAAAGTACATAATATTTGCACAATATGAATTTATTATTTTATTATTTGAGAAAGAAACACAATATGTTCTTAATATAACTTATAGAAATTGATTGACATTAACATATGATATTACAATGGTCATAAAATGATTATAATGCACAATATAAAAGTATAAGATTATTTATTGCCACAAATTGTTGAATTATAAGATTTTGGTTTATTTTAAAATTAAGATACTATATGGAAATGAAAGACATGTGTATGATTTATTTATTTTCTTAATGATTAAAAGTATAACCCAATAGATAAGATTAAGATATACCCTAAAGATTATTATTGGTAGTGATTATTATTAGAATAAGTTAGGTGTATTTAGGTTTGATATTAAATCCCTTATCATTCCTATCTACATGAATTATTATTATTTTAAGATAATTAGAAGAACCTGAGATCATTTTAATTATATTTCCTTAATAATAGATTGAGATTTATTTATTTATTATTATTAAAGATAGTTCATTTATAAAAGTCATAAGAGTGCTGTAGAGTTAGGAATGAGATAATGAAGAAGTAATAGTATTCTTATGCCATTGAGACAGTGTCTTGGAAAGACATTGACTCAATGTAAATCTGATTACCAATTGTAACTTCACTTCACAGTCTCATGATTTTAATTAAATACTTATTTAATTAGTACATTTTATTGAACTATATTAATCTGATAAGTTATAATATTATAAAAATATATTAAAGATAGTTGTACATATTTTAGCCGAGCATAATAATTTGATTGAGCTAGTCATATTTTAAATTATATCATATATCGAGAAGTGAGGGTACAAACGGTAGTTAGGATTTTGGCGCCCAAGCGTTTTAGGCTTAGATATTTAATTAAGGATTAGAATATACATAATTTTAGGGTGGTATATGTTAGGAGGATAGAGTGATAGGTATAGATTTGTTAATAAAAAATTGTGTATGGATTAAAATGTATAATTTAGGAATTAATGATTAGTATATTTATTAAATATAAATAATTTAGTATTTTTATAATAGTAGTTATAATTGATTAAAATAAAAGTCTTATTAGTAAAGTTGTTATATTTTCATGTGGTATCTATAATATGATTATTCATAAAATTAAATACTAAGGTGATTTTAAATTAATAAGCAAATAAATATGTAAATGATGAAAATGTGGCAAATAATTATTTTGTAATATGACCATGTCAATTCTTAAGATATTGTAAATGTATATTTAATATAATATATTATGTGCAAATTGTCTGTGGATCATAGGTGTAAAGATAGTGATATGACACAATTTTGTTCTTCGTAGTTATATAATTAGTTTATAATAAATAGTGTAGAGTTTTCAAAGATGATATTTTGTGATTAATTGTAGAAGTGAATTGGGTGGATATGGGAAGGTTGATAGGGAATTATTATTTTGAAATATTAATATTAAGTACTGCATATTAATAGAGTTGAATTTTTAAAAAAAATATAGAAATGAATAATTGGGATAAAGATTTAGAAATTGAGATGTCTAATTTTATTGTTGAAGATAATAGTTGTGAGGAGAAAAAAGAAGGGGAGAAATTAGTAGATTTTGAGACAATATTAGAAAATACTCAAAATATGGATAGTGAAATAGAGGAGGAGGAAGAGGTAGTTTTTAAAACAGTAGAAAAAGGAGTATAGAGAACTTCTCAATGCTTGATTTTATGAAGCATTTTGAATTAATGAGTCAAGGTATTATTAATTCAGTAAAAAATGAGAGTAATTCTTTAAAAGAAAAAATGGAAAAGGAGAATAATTCTTTAAAAGAAAAAATGGAAAAGGAGAGTAATAAAAATAGTCTTAGATTTGATGCTATTAGAGAAGAAATGAAAGAGGAGAATAATTCTTTAAAAGAAGAAATGAAAAAGGAGAGTAATAAAAATAGTCTTAGATTTGATGCTATTAAAGAAGAAATGAGAGCGGAAAGTAATAAAATGAATATGAAGTTAGATTCTCTTAGAGAGGATATAATTGAGAATAATATAAAAGTAGAATCTCTTGAGGAAAATATTAGAGAAGTTAAAGAAAACTTAATTAAAGATAAAGAAGAGATAAGATGTTGTATAGACAATATAAATAAAAAGGTTGAGGATAATTCTGAAATTGTAAAGAATTTTAAAAAAGATGTGGAAGATAAAATTAATAATCTGGATATCAAGTTTAGTAAAAATGAAGAAGTAGTTGAGTCTTTAAAATTAGAAATAATAAAAATTGATGATAAAAATCAAGAGTTGTTGGAAAGAAAATTTTATGAATTTTCAGAAAGTACAATTAAAAATTTGAAAGATCAAATAGCAGAATCTATTGATCAATGTAGGATCAATAACAATGATTTAGCTTCAAAAATTGATAGCTATAAATTAAAAGTTGATAGTGAGATTTGTGAGGTTAAAGACCATGTTAATAATGTTAGTGAAGATATTAAAAGTGTTAGGAGTGCCATAGTTCAGACCAAAGAAAATATAAAAGATGAAATAGAGAAGGAACTTATTGAAAAATTTAAGGAGCTAGATGTTAAAAGAATTGATGAGCATAAATATCGATCAAAGGTAGGAGAAAATTTAAAGCGTATGCAGAAAGATATAAAAGAGCATGCAGGTATGTTGGAACTAAACAATGATAAATATAAAGAAATTTTAGATAAGAATTTGGATGAATTCAGGAAAGAACAGAAAGGGTATGTCAAGCAAGTGCTTGAACAAATGGATTTAGAGGCGAAAAATGTAAATAATACAAGGATAGAAGAATTAAAAGGAAAAATAAGTGATCATGCTTATGAAGATTATGTTAGTTCATTACAAATAAATAAAGTAGAATCAGGAAGGAAAAATAATAGTACTCAGTTAGAAAATACTATTGTGAAGGAAATTGATAGTAGACCAAGTAGAGAAATGGTTAATTGTGAAGGGAATGCCAATAATTCAATGGCTTTACGTTTTATGAAAGTCAAACCGTTTAAAGGAGAGTATATGGAAAATCCCTCAGAATTTTTAAATAATTTGGATGAATTATTTTCCATATGTTCCTTGTCAGAAAAGGAAAAAGTGGCAGTGTGTAGCAATCATTTGTATGGAGTTGCCAAAGATTGGTGGCAATCATTGTTTGAGAAACCAATAACTTATGGCGACTTTAAGTGTTTTATTGTTGGGAGTTTTTGGAACTCTGACAAACAAGATTGCATCAGATATCAGATTACTCAAGAAAAATACCATATTAGTAAAGGCAGCTATACAAGCTTTTTCAGAAATCAAGCTGTTCGGTTAAAAACGTTGACTGCTTGTCCATTGTCAGAAGGACAGATTGTCAGAATTGTAAGGCATAACTTACCTAAAAACGTTGAACAGTTATTGATAGCTGCTGATCGTGGTTCAATAGAAGAAGTATCTGAGGTATTAGATGCTCTTGAAGTTGCTGAATTATCTATGGATAATAGATTTAAAGTAAACAAGGATAGAAATAATTATCCGCTAGCAAATATCAATGTTAACAATGGTGTGAGACCTTATGTAGGGTATAAAAGGAGATTTGAGTATAGGGGTAGAGATAGGATGTCTCCACACTTAAGAAATTTTGCTAAATTTAACACATTTAGAGCCAGAAGTGATGATCAAAATAATCAGCCTTCTACTAGTGGTGTGACCACAATTTTAAAAAGACCAGTTAATAAAGCCAGTAATCAGAAATCAAATTAAAAAGGTCTTTTCATGTTAGCAACCTTCAAAGAAATCAATTCAAAAAATTTCTTAGTCTATATGAGGGTCCATATAGAATATCTTGCAAAGTAGGTGAAAATGCATTTATGTTAACCACACCAGATGGTGAAAAAGGAACTTATAATGCAAGAAGCTTAATTCCATATCCTTCTGAAGTGTGAATTACAATTTTCAAAGGATATATTGTATTATCAAATCAGTAAATGTTAATTTAGGAGAAATTAATAATATGTAAGAGTGAGTAGATCTTATAAAAGATCAATTTATGGAAAAGTATGGATGAATTTAAGATTTTTCCTAAAGATTGTAATAGTGATCATAAAACTAATACATTTTCAGGGATAAAGATAATCTTTTTAAATGAAAGGTATCTAAGTGTATTAGAAAATGATTCATTAAACTGTTAAGGAAACTAGCAACAAGTGTAAAATAAAACACAAAGTGTGATTTAAAAGATAGTATTAACTATAGAAATATGTATTTATAGTTTAGTTTGTGTACAAGATGTTATTTAAAGGAATATAAACATTTAATATTTCTTAGTAAGATTAGGGAAATAAAAATGACCTAATTAAAGATATAAATAAAAGAAAAGTGAGACTTAATTTTATAAAGTAAAAGAAAGTCATGATGATTTTATTTAGAAGTGTTTTCTGGTTGAGATTTTGATGTAAAGTTCTAGTGCTTTATAAAAATTCATGTTAAAGTGATTGATTATGATATTTAATGCTATGAAAAATGAAGATGTTAAGTGTAGATTAATGAAGATGAAGGTAGATGGTTAATTTAAAATTTTTATCCGAAGGAGGAGGATATGTGCCCTTTTGTATGGGTCTCCATAAATTGTTGTATCAATCTATCTAAAAAATTTTAAATTTAAGATATATTTAGTTATATGATTTTAATTTTGTTTATAACAATCTTTTAAAAAGTGTAATTAAAGTAATTCATGAGTATTTGATATGTGAAAATTGTGCTGATGTTTGAGAGAAACATTTCAATGGGAATGATAATAGTATATGGTTGGGAAAACTGGCCATAAGCAATACTGCATTAATAAATTTAATAAATAAATGTTTAAAGTTAAAAGTTTTAAAAAGACAAGTTAAAATTAAATGCATATATTTATTTGTTGATAAAAATTAATATTTAATAAATGAATATAAATATTTTAATTATTAGTATTCCATGATAAAAGATTAATATATGATTTTAATAATATCGAATTATTATTTTAAAAGCTGTTATAATATATTATTTATTTTAAAAAATATTTATTTTTAAAAAATGTATTGTTAGTTTATTTTTAGATTATTTCAAGCGTCTGTAGCTCTGTTGTAAAAAAAAAAAACAGATGTTAATTAAAATACGTACACACATGCTTGGGAGTATTTTAGTAAAGTTGCAAAGCTATTTTAAAAATTCTGTTATAAAATTTATAAATATTATTTTGGCTATCATGAAATAAAAGTAAAAATAATTAATGTAAAATATTAAATCTGATTTTTTAAAATACTGTTTAAAAACATAATGAATAAAATAGACTTAGTTTGTTTATAAAAATAATTTTATAAAAGTTAAACGTAAAAGTTAAGTAAGAAAGTATATTTTAAAAAATGTTTAATGGATTTAAATAAATGATGAACATTAATTTAAGAATTTAATAATGTGATAAATAATAAATATTAAATAAGTCATTACTTATTTTTAATTCTGTCTTGTTGGTGAAATATGTAAATAAGCTAGCAAGTCAATTGTTTAATTCACCAATCAAGTGGGAGTTTTCTTCTGGTATAAAACTAAGGTTCAATTGTTTAGAGAGAACTTGTGATTGAATTTCTTAAAAGTAAAGAGTGCTATTATAAATAGCTAAGTGATTGAAGACGCTCTTAAAAATCGTTTTAAAATTATTAGTGAGTATTTTAAAAATAATTTATAAAAGTTACCGATGGATATGCAGTGTTAATTTATTGTAGTTCCCTATTAATCGTTTCCTATTAATGCTCAATTTACTATCAAATAATCATGAAGACATCGTGTAAGGATAAAATGTATTGGAGACTTTATACTGAAAATTTAACAAACGCTGGATTGACTAGCAAAGTTATTAGATGCTTAAAAATAATACGTTGGACCTGGTATAAATTTAAAAGCTGATCGTAATTATTTTTTATAAATCAGATATTTAAAAGCATGAGAAATACTTCTTTATGAAGCAAGTATTTGTAAATTCTAAATTTAAATATATCTTGATAAAGATATAATATGTAATTGTATAAATATTTGCCTTGTTAAGTCTTTATGGTTTAAAAGACTAAATTTTGATAGTTTTATAAGGCAAATAAATCGGAAGTTAATTGGCCAAGAAAATACTTATAAGTAAAAAATTATTGTATTATTAAAGTCTAAACGCTGGACGTATAAAAGACTTTAAAAGTAATCTTACCTAAATAGCTGTTACGGAATGCGCAAATAAAAATATACATGGATATCCAAGTTAATTTTTGAACAATTTAAAAAGAATTTATAAACTATTGAGTAATTCTAAAATAATAACTTTTAAATAATTTTTCTTAAAGAAATGAATAAGGATCCTATAAACTATTTTGATTATTATTTTTCTTCTTCTGGTGGAACTGATTCTGATTTTTATTTTTTTTTATTTATTTTAAAAAAAACGTTTTCATTTTTGTCATAAAAACTTTTAAAGAACACGTGATGTACCGGAAAAGGAAGTAATGTTTAGTGAAAACTTGTGCCTAGGAAAAAGAACATTATAACTGGAAAGAAAACACCGTTGGATGTTATGTAACATTTTTATTTATTAACTAACATAAATATTTTATTAATTATTGATTTATTCAAGATAGGAAAGGTACATTTTACATTTTCTTTTAAATAATAACTAAATACTAATATAATTTTTATTGCATAAAGTTTATTTTATAATTATACAACACGTAATATTTTAAAGAATAATTGTTGAGTGTGAATGTGAAATTATTTTGTAAAACTGGAATCCTGGAGGATATCGTGACGGACTGTACATTGAAGTGTTATTTATGGTAAAATTGTGTAATAATAATAATAATTTGATGTATTTACTATGTTTTCTTTAGATCAACCAAATGTTATATGATTATTGTATGAATGTATTAATGTTTAAATAATATACACGCACAAGATTAACAATAGCAGTTTTATTTTAATATGCATATTTTAAACTGATGATATAAATTTAGTACAACGTAATATGATACCCTAAAAATAATTATTTGATTCTTTCGTGAATGAATTTCAATGTTTCTGTTCCAATATTAGAAATCAGATTTATTATACTAGTGAAAGTTATTTATTTTTCTTTTTAAGTTAGTAAAAAGTATATAAAGTCTATATTTTTATTTTATTTTTTATTAGATGAGTTACGTTAATTTTACATAGAAATTTATATTTTTTGATTGAAGGCTTATTGTAAATAGATGATGAGATATAGGAGAGTTTGGGATCGTTATTATTTTTTGTTTTAAAATTGGTCATTTGTTTTACTGAGGTTAAATAGGGTTAAAATGACTTTTGTAGATAGTAGTTTTATAAAGGAATAGGAATAATAAGTAAAGAAAAATAATGATTTAAAATGGCAAAGAATCATAGAATTTTGTTTAATATTATACTTTATAAAAGTTGAAATTATTGAATAATTTTAAAATATTATTTTTAAAGATACATATACGTATTGCATATTTTGATAAAACATGTGGTATGACATTATATCGGAATGAAATAAACAGTGATAGTCAATGAGTGTTGTTATACTACAGAGTTATATCAGTTGATACATTAATTAATATTTGAGTCATACTGATAATAAATGTAATATAGCCTTATACATTATAACATAAATAACAGTAGGACTTATGCGAAATAGCATTTTTTAATTGTTAAAATTAGTTTATTTACATACATGCTACACGAATGATATCTTACATAAAATCTTTTCTTATATTAATTGATAATAAGTACTGTTTATGTAAATTAAAGTCATAAACTTAATTGAATTTTATTAAGGAAACATTCTCTGAACTGTATAAATTATCTACTTATAGTTATGGAAATAATAACAGTGTAAAAACCTTGTATTATTATTTTTCTTATTTTTGTTTATTTTCCTTAGTTCCATTTAAATGTAAATAGTGTAAATAAATTATTTGTTAAAGTTAATGTAAATAAATTTGTTAAGTTGTTTTTAAAAGATGTGTTGAATTCATTATTTTACACCACAGCATCTGACAGCAGATAATTTGAAAGTACATAATATTTGCACAATATGAATTTATTATTTTATTATTTGAGAAAGAAACACAATATGTTCTTAATATAACTTATAGAAATTGATTGACATTAACATATGATATTACAATGGTCATAAAATGATTATAATGCACAATATAAGAGTATAAGATTATTTATTGCCACAAATTGTTGAATTATAAGATTTTATTCTATTTTTAAAATTAAGATACTATATGGAAATGAAAGACATGTGTATGATTTATTTATTTTCTTAATGATTAAAAGTATAACCCAATAGATAAGATTAAGATATACCCTAAAGATTATTATTGGTAGTGATTATTATTAGAATAAGTTAGGTGTATTTAGGTTTGATATTAAATCCCTTATCATTCCTATCTACATGAATTATTATTACTTTAAGATAATTAGAAGAACCTGTGATCATTTTAATTATATTTCCTTAATAATAGATTGAGATTTATTTATTTATTATTATTAAAGATAGTTCATTTATAAAAGTCATAAGAGTGCTGTAGATTTAGGAATGAGATAATGAAGAAGTAATAGTATTCTTATGCCATTGAGACAGTGTCTTGGAAAGACATTGACTCAATGTAAATCTGATTACCAATTGTAACTTCACTTCACAGTCTCATGAGTTTAATTAAATACTTATTTAATTAGTACATTTTATTGAACTATATTAATCTGATAAGTTATAATATTATAAAAATATATTAAAGATAGTTGTACATATTTTAGCCGAGTATAATAATTTGATTGAGCTAGTCATATTTTAAATTATATCATATATCGAGAAGTGAGGGTACAATATATATATATATATATATATATATATATATATATATATATATATATATATATATATATATATATATATATATATATATATATATATATATGAGGACATATTTTGTGGGTTCATCTGTGTTAAAAAATAAATATTAATATACTGATGATTCTTTTCAATTTGAACACACACATCATCTACTGGGTGATAAATGGTAAAAAGATTTGAAAAACAAATGTTAAAACTCCACCAATAGCAAAAATACTAAATTAAAATGTTTTTGTTTTTTTTTAATCTTTCCAAATACAAGAGAGTTTGCATGTCTCATCTCGCTTATTGATACAATCTCGTTTTTTTTACTATCTCAATGGCTTCTCTGATTTTACATTGGTAGAGATTATTACATCTGAGTATGATCCTGGTACTAGAAAAATCAATTTTATAACCTGAATCTATTGTATAATGTGAGAGTGCTAATAATGATGAGTGTTGTTTAACCACATTAACGTGTTGTTCTTTCCTAACAGTGATACAATGGTAGCTCATACTTATGTAAGAAGCATTACAATTATCACATGAGATTTCATAAACATCATGAGGCTCAAGAGGGATTGTGTTCTTAGGCTTAGCTATTATTTTACTTATTTTTTGATGAGTAGAAAATGAAGGATTTATATTATAGCATTTTAATATAAGTCCAATACTGTCTTTGGATTGTTTTACATATAAAACCCAAATCCTTACAGCAGATCTATCTTCTTTTTGTTTCCTATTTTGTCCAATTTGGGCTTGAATTATGGCTTTTTTAATAAATTTATCATTATATTTTTTTGCTAATAAAGCACCATTAATATGATTTCCTTTTTTCTTTCAGATGTGACTTATCTGAAAGGTTAATTGCTTTATTTAAATAAGTGTTGGCTACAAAAGCAATTTGAGTTGAATGATGATAAGAATGGAAATATAAATATCAATGTATATGTGTATGTTTTTTTTTTTTGTAAATGGAAAATAATAGACTATTTGATATCCTGGTTACTAGTACATCAAGAAAAGGAAGATTACCATCAGAATCTATCTGCATTGTAAACTTGATATGAGAATATGAGATTGCACATTATTTCAATGTAAAAAAAAAACTCATTTATTTTTTCCATATTGCCACATAATAAAAATGTCATCTGTGCATCTGAACCAAATAGAAGGTTTTAAATATAATGATCTAATGTACAAGCTTCTATATTTTCCATGAGTAAATCAGCTATTACTTTTGAGATAGATTAGCCCAAAGTAGTACCAAAATTTGAGTGTACTGCTGTCCATTGTACACAAAATTTGTGTTAAGAGACAATGTCTAATTAAAGCAATAACATGGTTTGGCAGTTTGCAGTGTTGTGGAATTACATTTAAAGCTTCATCAATTGAAAAAGGAATTGAATTTGTAGGCTTTGTTATTATATTGTTTATCTTTTTATGAGTAGTAAACACAATACTTATATTATAGCATACAGCGTTTTCTCCTCATAAAAAGATCAGCTATATAATAACCAAGTCTAAGAATTTAATCCCTCTTGAATTTATTGGTGTTTATTAAATCTCATGTGAAAATTGTAAAGCTTCTTACATAGGTATGAGCATTACCCACATCAGTGTTAAAGAGAGATGAACATGATAATATAGTTAAACATTATCCATCATCACCAGCACACTCACTCCATACTAAAAATTCAGGTTATAAAATTGATTTTTCTAGTACCAGGATCATATCCAGATGTGATAATCTCTACCAGTGTAAAATTAGAGAAGCCATTGAGTTACTTTAAAAGCTATATTGTATCAATAAGCGAGTTAATACATGCAAACTTCCTCGTATATGGAAAGATTTAAAAAAAAAAAACATTTTAATTTAACATCTTTACCTATTGGTGGAAGTTTAACGTTTTTTTTTTTTTTTCAAATCAGTGATTGTAGTTCCTCTACAATCATCTTTCTACCATTTATCACCCAGTACATGACTTGTGTTATCAAGTCAAAATGTTGGTATATCAGAATTTAAAATGTTTAACATGGATGAACTTGCAAAATATGTCTTATATATATTGTACCGTTTATGGTAATTTCTGTTTACATACCGGCATCTTAGGCAGAGAAGAACATACTTGGAGAGTATGTATGTCCAAATGATAGCTATAAAATATATAACTAGCATTACATTTCCAGGACATAACTTCTTCTCGACTGTTGAATTCAACACCACTTTCAAAGCACTTTTTTGTTTTGTAGAAACATGGGCACCAGTTAGTTACCCAGAAGATAAATAATGCCCTTTAAACAATAGCCACTAATTCAACACCTAAGTTATACCTATGACTAGCTCAGATACTTATAATAAATGACAAATTATTTCAATTAGTTTAGTGGCAAAAGAATTGCCCAACAGATAAAGCTTTAAGTTTAAAAGACAATTTATTTTAATCAACATTTATTAAACTAATTTTAAATTCTTTTGTAATTCTTAACTAACATAAAGCTGGTATCATGATCATGCATATTCTAATTCACACACTATAATATCATATAACAATGCATTAAGTAATATTTGAAATTTAAAATACAATGAAATCAATATATACTAATGCATGAACACACACAACATCTTAAACACACACATTAATAGTTCGTCTATGTATGCTATAGAGTTCATAATCTTTGACTATCGGAGGCTTTAAAAATGTGATGGCTACTTTATAAATGAGAACAATAAAATGTTATTACCTAAAATTTTTGAATGTGGATTTAGATCTTTGTTTTCTTTCTGGTTGCTGCTTCTAGTATAATTTTTTCCAGCCAGTTGTTACATTTTCTTGAGAAGTTTTATTATTATTCATTGGCATTATTCTTGGAGACAACTAAATATTGTGGCAGATTTCAAGATTGTTATGCAAGCATTATTTCCCCTGGCAGATTTTGCTGTTTCACTGAATTCAGGAAAGAGACAGTCATATATTTTCGATGTATTTAATACAGTTATTGCTGACTGATTTAATCTCAGCAGCTCAATCTCAACTGCTTTATGAAACGCAACTGCAATCTCAACTGCACAATCTAAACTGTTTTCTAAACGGATTGTCTGATGAAAAACTGGACTATTTATACTTAAGGCCTATTGTCATTTTTGATGTCTGCCAGCAATATATATTGTTGAAATTCCTTTCTGGTTTTCAATTGCATTCCTCGAGATAAGCTTTTAAACCTGTTGTTGTTGTAGGATACTAAGATCTAGGTGCAGTGCTCTTAGATCCAAAGCTCCATACTGATGAAGGCCACAAGCCAGAAACTAATCTGTGGATATTGGATGAGCATGCATTATTTAGGGATTTTATGCACAAGCCTTCTGGCATCCATTGATTACTCTGGTTGGTACATGGTGGTAGTTTTGCCTTGATTATAAACTATAAACTTATAGAAGGCTAGATTTTAGACTGTGAGATTCATTATGATCAGTTATCATCACTAATAAATATTAATAATTAAATCCCAGTTGAAATATAATGTTTTAAGTAGGTGCTTATAGGTTCATAAAAAGCTAAATTAGTTGTTGTGAGCTCATTACAAAAGCTGTGGCTGGAATCCTAATCATAATTATCATTATCTTACACTGTATAAATAAATTGAAATAAATAGGTTTAATGGTCTTCTATAAATAATGGTCATCACTATGTTTGCTTGTGAGCCATTAGTCAGAGGATCTAAGCATCTGTATACCAATATACTTAAACTGAGCTGGTAATATCAGTAAAAGTGTTGGATATTGAAAATTTGTGGTATTGGAATTTCATAGTTTTATTGATACAGCTAAAATATAATAATGTCATTTTTCATTTATCCAAGTCCGTGTATTGTTAAGAATGTACTGAATGGGTTTGAATCCGATACACTACAGACAGTTGATATTTATCGAAGTTTAAAACAATCTAGTTGCGCCCAGGGAAAACACATGTACTTAGCTAAGCTAAATAAAAGTGTTTGATTTCTTTTTTTAACTTGATGATATTTGATATTAACTTTTTCTGATATTTTTAAGTAGTTACAAATAGCGCCAGTGTGTGTGACTACGAATGATCTTATATATGTGGAAAGAGGAAAGGGAAGGATTCTTTGTTGAAACAAACTATTATTGGAGAGAAGCGTAATGAACTCCATTAATTTCACTTTAATTTTATTCAGTTTCTATAGCTAATATTTATTTATCTAGTGATAATGGCTAGTATATTTTATTAGTTACAATGACTTCCCAATATTGCAAATAATTTAAATCTTAAATTATGCCAGTGATTACATTCATTTTATTTGTTTGTTTAGAAATGAGATAAGTTATTTATCTCATGATTGTAGTGACTAGATTAATATTTATGATAGTTGCAAATGGGCTATAGCAATATATTTCTTTATAGTTATAAAGTGGCAGTAGCTGTCATAATATATATATATATATATATATATATATATATATAATATAATATATTTTATACTATATATATATATATATATATATATATATATATATATTAGTATAAAATATATTAATTGATGTAACTAGTATAAAAATTTCTCTTTCTTCTTTTGGTGATTTGATTGGCTTGATTTGCACTTTGAACAGATTACTCTCTTATATTACTTTAATAAATTTAAGTTTGCTTCTTCCCATATACTAACTCATATCAAAACGTTTAACTTTTTAAAAATTTGACAACACATTAAAATTTGGTAAAATATTATTAAAAATAATATTTTGTTTTTATTTGTTTAAAATGATCTTAAAAAATTATTTCTATTGAATTAAAAAACCATTTGTTCAATTAAAATTAATTATTAAAAATAAATACAGTAATTACGTATGCATCTCAATGTAAAAAAAAAAGAAAAGAGCGCGAATTTAAGAGAAGATTGTGTGATAGTTTGCTTTTGGAGGGAGAAAGAAAAGAAAATGGTAAAGGAAAATGGTGTAAATTTGATAAGCTTATTTTTAAAATAGTTAACAAGTAAACTGATTACCATAAAATTTGCTATAAACGTAAAATAACATAGTGGTATTTAACTATAAGATGAATTGCTAAATTTAAAAGTCTGTTCAAGTCGGCTGGCCAAGTGGATCAAATCACCGGTAAAAATTTTCCAATATTACATTTTTAAAATGTCGGAGCTTCCCAGTTTAAAAGAATTAATTGCAAGAGTTTGGTATGTTTTAAAATGTTTATTATTCTACAATTTGGAAAAATTAAATAAGTATTTTAATTACAGAAGTTTTATGAATATGAAAATTTGTTTTTTAAAAAAGAAGAAGTTTAAATTAAAGTAAAATGTTAAAGTTATCAACATAGTTTAATATTTCCGTTTCTAATTCTAATAAAAATATAGTATTGATTGATATTTAACTTTACAATGCCAGTAATATATTTGCTAGTTAATTTGTTTAACATTTGGATAATAAATAGTCTTCAAATAATTAATCAAAGCTATTTTCTAATTTTATCGTCAGTTTGGAATGATTAAATTATTTGCTATAATTGGTATTCCTAGATTTAAGCGTGGATAAATAAATATTAGCATGGATGTGATAAACTTGGAACATTTTTAATAGAGAAATGTAGAGATTAATAACTTATGAAAAACATTTTCATTTAAATTCTGCGTGTCATGTTTTGAAATTGTTTCATGTTTATGTAGCCACGTAAAATCATTAATCTAATAGTGATTATAATAACTAATACAAATGGATAAAATTGCATGTATGGAATTTAACTATAATTATAGCTATTACTTCGTATATTGATTGTTCGACACATCGTACATGGATTCCACGGATCATATTCGGAGTTATAAAATGTTATACAATCCAAGTTGTGATACACACACCTGATAAAAGTTATGTATTGAATTATAAAATGCTATACATTTGATTTATATCATACACACACACCTGTTAAATTTTATGTATTTGATGAATAATGCATTACTTTAATTTTATCGTTATATGAACTTGCATGTGAAGTTCATAAGTTATATTTTATTAAGTTTAAATTAATAGGGGTTGAATAAAATATTTATTTAAGAGAATAGCACTTGCGAAAAAGCTTGAAAAGTACTAAATGAATTCATGAGATGTATCAATCTTTGTGAGGTATTTCGTTAGTCTTTCCAGATTTATATTCCTATACTAATATTACTTATACTATATTACATATGTTTTATTTTAAGCAAGATAAGTTAGTACATTAGTTGTCCTGCTTAGCGTAACATTTATTATGCAAGAACCCACATTTGCTAAAGTGTCAGCGTTTTTCTGAATGGTCAGAATAACTGAGGGGGATGATTTTGCACTTTAATGTGAAGTAAATAGTAATGTTGTTTTAGAATGTTAAAAGGCATTAATCTGTGCTGGGGGTTAATCCACAGATTACTTAATTGCCATTTTTGTATTTTACACACATTCCTGCGCTGGTGGTTAATCCGCGGAATTGTGTAATTATACGTATTACTTTATGATGGTGTATGAATACACAAAACGTTTAGTGTTATTTAATTCCTACATGTAGATGAATGCATCCACAGGAATATGTTTTACTTCATAGATATAAGTTGGGCAAAGTATTCTAGTTAATCTGCTAAATCATCTTCTTTCATTTGTAAGCATAATTTATAATTAGATCATCAAATTGTAGCAGGACATTCTATTCAAGTTACTTCATAATAATTAACTGTTGGTTGATTATTATTTACCGGAATGTAAGTTTAAATTTTCACTTTATTCAATGATTGCATTATAGCTAAATCCTACAGATATAATATTATTTATTATATTATTATAAGTTTACGGTAGGGAGTTATAGAATCTGGAAATGACGTTAAATATTTCATGAGTTGATGTTGAATTTAGTATAATTTTCTCAATATTCATTATATCAAATTGAAATATAAGATATGATTAGGTTAAAAACTGTACCTATGAGATGTTATTGAAGAAAGTCGATGGAATTATAATTTATTTATTTTATTTGTTTATTTATGTTTTTAATTATAACATTGGAATTAATTACTTATTATTCATAAATTTGTAAATAAAAGTTGATTTATAATTAAACTTACTGTGCCATTGCTATGTGTCATTCATAAAATCAGAAATCATAAACCTTGGATAGAGCATACATTGAAGTACATACTATCGTCAACATGATATAAGAGTTTAATGATATTTTGAGAAAACATTTAGATGCTTTTCGTCTTTGGTAGTTTATGATGTGTAAGGTACAATAAAATCCCATTTACCTTTTCCATCATTTTGGCTTTGCGTAGTTGATTCTAGTATACAATACAAATTGATTATTAAACCTGTTAACAGATTTACCAAATAATGACATGATTGAATATATTTACTTAACGTTTTTAAATTGTCATTTGTCAGTATAATAAGAGTCTCAGTGATATAGTAAGCTATAAAAAAAGAACCCAAGTATTTATGTTTATTTATTGCAAAGCTTTACCTGGACTAGCATTTGTATTAAAAATCATATAGATGGTTTAAAATTTCATAATTGTATGTAATTCCACAAATTATGCCATCTTGTACATGGTCGGCCATCGGGTCTCATACAATAAAAATCGCAAATTAAGGTTTGAAAAATAATAACATTTCACTTATAATTTGTTTAATGTATTTTATCATACTACTATGATAGTTCTTCGCGGTACACCCTGGCTGCGATCAAATTAAATCATAAAAAGTTTATGTTAGATCATTTGTTTGGTCTGTTGTAAGTTGCTCCAGATGTTGATTATGGTCTTTGGTGCATAAAATAGATAGCATGATATGCTTTTGGATACAGCTCTTAATAGCTGACAATGTGCAGCGGGAATTGATCAGTGATCGAAGTTAAGATTCTTAGCGCACTTACGTTACATAGTTGGGACCACACAATTAACGGTTACAATTTTCTAGTGCCGCAATGAGTTCGGCATGATAGGTAGATGAGTTGTAGTGGATGGTTACAATATATATATATATATATATATATATATATATATATAACTATATATATATATATATATATATATATATATATAGTAGTTGCATGAGTATAACATGTAATATATTTATGCGTTGAAATATTTAGATAATTGGTGGATAACACCCTCCTAAATCTATGAGGCATTTGTAAGCCAGGTAATCATACTCAGTTATAATATTTTCTATTTCATTCATGATTACCCAAATATGCAAGATAATCAGATAACAAAACTTACTTTAATTTTAGATTTTTGCAGTCTTTATTAGTTTTATTTCACACTTTTGCTCATATAAGCAAGAAATATAGCTATTCATACATCTTATGTTGCTTCATTCACATTGTTCATAGGATTTAGTGCATTGTTGCATTTACATTGGAATGCCCAACTTTAATCTTAAGTATTTATCCATGACCCATATGAGATTTAAATTTGTATAATAGTATGTAGATGTAAATAAAATATTTAAATAATGATCACAATTAATATCATATATTATGTGCATGCCTTTGTTAGATCAAATAGAACAATGACTCAATATATAATAAATTTAAAATTTGTAGTTGTCCTTTATTAATACTTTGAAATTTAGAGTGAATTGTCAAATTATTTCTGAAGGATAGAAGTCTAAGAATTAATTGAGGAATAACAATGTTGTAAAATGATTTAAAAATAAAATGATTTATAAAAATACCAACACTGGGCATGTAAATGCAAATTACATGATAATGCCTGGATATACCTTGTAATAATTAAAATAAGTGTTTATAGTTGTGTCTGTAGCACTAAATATATGTTGTATGATAGTAAAATGCCAAACGATTGTGAGTTCATTACTAATAAATATTATGTTCTCCACAAGAAGGAACTATAAAATAAATAATGAAAACCATGTTAAACTAGTTTATTTTATTGAATGAGTTGTTCCTTAGTTATTAAAAAAATTGATAGAAAACATTGATTCTCATTAATTGAATTTATTGGCATTGGCATTCACATAATGTAATGACTTTTGAGTATAGTTATGAAATTTTTACAATGATGTACTCGATATAAGTTAAATTTTACACGATTAAACAAATTTATAAACATTTGTTTGGGATGATAATATTGTGGATGGTTAAATTAATGATTATTGAGATGTGATGTTATTGTTTTTATTTACATTAAATGTGTATGTTACATGAGTTGAAATGTGTATGAGGAGGGATTTGAATTGATTTGTAGGGTTCAGCATTAAAAAAAACATAGTAGAGAAAATAAGTTGTTAATTTCATTTGGTGTGAGATATCAAGTTAAAGAGCAAGAGTGTCATAAATAGAAATATGATATAAGTTATGGAAAATGAGAAAAAGTTAGACAAAGTATCTGCCACTAAAAATGATCAAATTGAACATATTATGGCCAAATTGAGAAGTTTTCATATATGAAATAAAACAAAACCAAACAAATTTGTCAAAAATTTAATGAGTAAGATCAATGGAAGTTAAGCAAAATGTGACAAGAATCAAATGGAAATGAAACAAAACCAAGAACAAATGTAAAAAGAATCAAATATGTAAACTAGAATTAACACAAGATCCGGAAATGTTAATCATCAAGTTAGAAGAGGATGAATATGAGATACAGAACAGTGAAACAAGAGATCAATCAGGTAAATACAGAGTAAGTTCATGAAATAAAAATGGGGCAAAAGCAAATACATAGCATAAAATTTAAGTATAATGTACTAAAGACTAAGATGGAAGAAAGTCAAAATCAAATATAAATAAAAAAATAATAAGTTACAAAATAGTATATAAAATGATAAAACTGACTGCAGAAGATAAAAACTAAAAGTGAAAGTATATATTGGAATGCTAGGATATAGTGATAAAAACCAGGTTAAACATGTATCAACAAATTAATGATAAAGAAATGGAGATGTACAGAATAGACAGGAACAAGAAATCCAAAATTTGAAAGCTCAGATAGAATCAAGTCATTTGTATTATAATATTTGTTTAGATGCGATGCAATGCAATGACCAGTTTTTTTTTTTCAAATGAAATTTCATCACAAACTTAAGTAGTGGTAATACATGTACATTTGTGTCATTAGTGATAAAACTTTTAAAATTTAAGTGCTTTTATCACCATGAAGTTTACAGTCATGAGTGATGTTACATTGACTGTGGACATAACAATTTGTCTTGATCACATTATAAGACCAGTAATGTATGGTAAATATTTCTTTTATATTAATGACTATGTTCAAAAGTTTGTTTGGTATTTATTAGAAATGAAGAAATTTGATTTATTAATTGAATACCATATCACGTAGTAACATCCTAGATTTATTTTATAAATATCTTGTTGATGTGAAATGTAAAAATGCAAACGAATATAATTTGGGGGGGGGGGGTATTTGTAGTGTTTATTTTTGTAAGCTTAGATAATTCATTAATAAACAACATGTAGTTCTACATAATTGTTGACTCCATTGTTGTAGTGGTTTCATATTTGTTAACCATGAGTTATTCATAAAAAGTTTGTTTGGTCATGATAATCTCATGTTAATTGTTTTGGATTGTTTAATTTATTTTTATTATGAACCAGAATGTGTGATTGCATATGTTGCCATGTAATTTTTTCTTATAGTGTATAAATAACTAAGTAAAGAAAACATATTAAAGATGATCTATTTAATTAAAAAATATTTATTGTTTTGAATGACTCTGGTATAAGTGAACTATTTATTTATTAAATTTAAAAAGATAAACATATTGTTTAATATATTATTAAATAATAACAATTTCATATTATAATTAGAAGAAAAAGAGGCACATGATCAAACACCAGTGTTTAAAACAGAATTAAACATGCATTTTGCATTGTCATAGATACAAAAACAATTTTAGCAAAATGCAATACTTTCTTTTGTCTAAAATTTCATGTTTATTTTACCTTACTTGCATAAATATATTTGAAACAGGCAAAACTTTCCATACAATAGGGCTCCTCTGTTCCAACCAGAATAATCAATGGATGCCAGAAGGCTTGTGCATAGAATCCCTATCTAGTGTCTACAGGATGGCAGTACTGTAATGAGAGTTTTGCCTATTTAATAACAGTTATGTGCTAGAATAAGAGATGGTGATCATGTGATATTTGGAACATATAGCAAAAATATGTACTGGTAATAAAACAGCTTAAAGGGAGGTACATGAGATCCCCATTATTTGGTATTTATATGATTAAAATGAAATGGATATCATAAATGCTATGCTGATTGACATATAGTTATTATAATTGAATTGGACTTGGAATATAATATCAATAGCAATAATAATTGGATATCATCTAATAATTCAAATTCCTTATGGATCTTTATGATTGTGTTTTAATGAAAAAAGTATTTTGGTACATATCAGATGATGTCATATACATGTAAATCTGTGGTAACATATGGTAATAAAAATATTCTTTTAATGCAACACATTCAGGTAAGTTTCATTTTAAAGATAACATAATGATAATTATAATAATAAACATGTATTAAAATTTTTTATTAATAATTTTCATTAGTATAACTTACTTGGCATTTATTGTTATTTAAATGATATGATAATTTAAATTAAAACATAATATTAAAACTTATATTTCTTCTTTAAATAATTAACATTTTCAAGTATTGTTAGCCAAGACATTAGTGCCGCCACCTTACAAGCACACAGTTGGTTGCAGACAGTTGTTGCAAGTTTGCCTTCCAGCCATTGCTATGATATATGGAAAAACAGAATTTAACATTAACCCTTCTATGATTGTAAGATTTGTAATTTTAATGGATATACAACCTATTACTTGAAATCTTGTAAATTATAAAATATATGAGTGGTTATTAGTTTGCAGTTGATGAATTAGAATTATATTCTTTATTTTATAAACAGCAATCAGTTAATGCTTATTTCAAAAAAAAATATATATTATTTTTATTAATTAAATTTCTTTAATTTGCATATTGCATCAATAATTTATTTTATTACATAATTTATTTTTAATTCATCTCTAATGTCAATTCAAAAAATAAAGTATAATATTTGAATTGCTGTGAGTGGAATCTCAATAACAAAACCAGAACTAAGAAAAGTAGCTATATAATTTCTCAAGCTCATATATGTATATAATAGTGTTTTGTAGTCTTATATAATGAGTGGCAATTAGAATGATTATTATTTTGACTGCATGCTAATACTAAAAGTATATTGTCTTTCAGATTTGTGTCTCTAATCTTAAATGGATGCTAGTTTAGAAAGATTGTGGCTGTAAAATTTAACTAATATTACAAACAGAATCCTCATTTTTTAAATGTTTACTATCTATAATCTCCATTAAAACAATAAATTGTAATATATGACTAACAATAAAAAGAGTTTCAATTATAAGTTGTGAACAAAAATGTCAGTGCACTTAAATCTTCCATAGTCATATAGATTTACTGGGAGCTTTATATTTTTAACATCATAATACATAATTAGAAGAGAAATCTTTTTGATAGCATCATTCTGAACTTTGCATCGTTAGCCTTACTTTGATTGCAGATGCCTAATTTAATTAATATTAAAGAAAAAATCATCATTTATTAAATGTATAGCATTTGTAATTTCCAGTAACACATTAAATTGCAGTACTTGATTTGTTCTGGATAACATTTCAATTTTGAAATGAGAACTAGAAGAAATTACAATATTTTGATTTCTCACTCTCATATAAATGTTTTGTAGCACTTGCTATTTTTATAAATCATGCATCCCCAGTTAGAAAAGGTAACCTTTTGACTAATATCTTGTAGCAGCTTGTATTATGAGTGATTCACATTTACAAGAAATATTCTTTCGAGTGCAATTTATAGCCATCAATGTACTATTTTTCTCAGCCTTTTAAGCTAAGTTTCAATGTCTGCTACATTAAAAAAAATCACATATGCAAATTCTTAATTAATATAAAACGGAATGTTTATATATATATATATATATAAATATTCAACATTGGTACAATATATATATATATATATATATATATATATTGTACCAATATTGAATATTGGCACATAATAATTTTATTTTTAACAAAAATTATTAAAATAAAAATCTTTCGTAAAAGAAAACGTATTTAAAAGTTTAAGAATTGTATTAGTTTGTCTTCGAAACAAGTAAAAGTCAAAGAGTTTGAAATATAAGTTACAATTAATTAATTAATAGGGGGAGGAAGAGTTTTGGTTAGAAAGTTAAACTAAAACTTTTATAAAAGAAGTAGAGTTTATTATTTTTAGTCGAAATATAATTTAAAGTTTAAAAAATACAAATCGCTTTTCATTCGAATTAAAGAAAAAGTAATCTTAAAACCAGTTATATATGTGCGATTGTAAATAAACAAAAATGTATGCATAATAAATATTAAAATGAAATAAAAAAAGATTACCATTAAAAATACAGCGATGGCTATTAATTAAAATATAAAACAACATGATTAAAAAGCTTGTCTCCAAAGGATTAGCAACTAATTAACATTATATAAAACAACACATTTGCATGGCTATTACTAACTAAACAATCTTCCAAAGCACATTGTCAAAGGATTATCAAAGGAATTTCAACAACAGATATTGCAGGAGGATATTACAAGGACAACATGTCACAGGTATAAATAGACCATTTTTATCGGACAATCAATTGAGTCAGTTAAGTTCAGAGAAAATAATCATTCAGTCGAGTAATTGTTTCAGTTCCGATAACAGTGCAGTTTATTAGGTATCCAGAAACAGAAATGCAGTGTTAAAAACCCACGGGAAACATGCGCCTATCCACAGCCTGAAGTCCGATTAAAACAGCAAGATCTGCCCATGAAATAATGTCAGCATAACAACTTGGAAATCTCCATCAGTATCTAATTGTCTCCAATAATAATAATCATGAATAATAAAGAAACTCATCAAGGAAATGTACCAGCTGGCTGGAAATATTCTCACGTAAAGCAGTAACCAAAGAAAACGAAGTTCTACATCCACATTCAAAATCCTAAGTAATTATATTTCATATTCATATTTCTATAATAGCCATCGCATCGCATTAATTCTTAAAGCCTCCAGAGACAAGTAATTTGAACTCTATAAGCATGCATAAAATGAATTATTGATGTGTGTGTTTGTGAATGCTATATGATTTTATCAATGTCAAACATTATTTATGCTTTCTCATAAGATATATGATAGTGTGTTAATTTAAAATGTGTGTGTTATTTTAGATTTATAAAATGTTTAAAATTAGTAAATGTTGATTAATAAATTGTTTTTAAGATTAAACTTTATTTGTCAGTCAATTCTTTTTATCAATTCTTTTTAAAAATTTCTTACAATTCTTTTCACCACTAATTATGTATAATCTGTTAGTGATTACCAACAACTGCACTAGTTGTGGATACTTAGGCATTGAGTTAGTGGCCATTGTTCAAAGTGCACTTTTTATTCTTTTGAATAGATAGCTGGCGCCCAGGTTTACATGAAACAAAAAAGTGTTTTGAACTCTGGTGTTGAACTCAACAGTTGAGAAGTTATGTCCTGGAAATGTAATGCTAGTTATATATTTTAAGCTATCGTTTGGGCATAAATAGTCTCTGAGTATGTTCTTCTCTGCATACGAGGCCAGTGTTTCAATGACCCATATTTGAACCCAGTATATATATTGAAACAGACAGATCGGAGAACCGATCTTCGTTTCAGGTGTTTTTATGTACGGTAATTCAAACTACTGTTCGCCCGCAGTGAGATTTTGTCTATTTTAAGTTGTAATATAAATTAGTTATATATTCTATAGTTTATAAATAAATATGTAAAGTTTCCGTATATAAATGTCACAAACCATGAAATAATATTCGTGTGTGCGTGGTTTGTGGATTTATATCATTTAATTTAAAGTTTCAGTGCGGGCGTATTTGTTTTAAATTTTAGTTTTAAAATTGTATAAAGTCGTTTAAAAATACTGATCAAAAATCACATTCCTTTGATCAGTGTTTTTAATTAAAATCTAATTGCACAAATGTTCAGAGCAATTAAGTTGTATTCAAAATTAGTAAGGAATTTTTATATGTAATTATTATGTCAATTTAAAAATAGCGTATTAAATTAAAAGATTGCTAAAAACAGATAATTGATTGTTGGTCAAGCTGCATCGCTAGAGGCTAGAGAAAGTAGGCGGAGCCTAAAACAAAAACAAGTCGGAAAGGTCAGCAGTGGCTATTTTAGAGAAAAACTTACATTCTAACTTTTGTCGTGTTTGAGAGAGGTAGTCTCGAGACAACACAGCAGTTAACAATAATTCAAATATCTTATTAAGAAGCTTACCTGTAAACCGCAATGTTGATGGGCTAAGTGCCAGGAGCTGATCTCTGTCCTGCCAAATTGAATCTTCGTGCCGCTGACTGATCATGTTGTATGTGCTTCGTAGTTTCCAGCTTCCAATCTCCAAATTGACAATGCCTTGCAAATAACTTTCAAAATGCGCGCCTACGTTCGTCGGAAATATCAATCGGGAAAAGCAAGCCGGATGAAGAAAGAAGAGTAACTGTGTTACACGAACTTTTAACTTTCTCCCGAGCTTAATGTTATCAATCAAATAAATTACATGTAAGTTTTTATGTCATTTATAATGCTATTGTTTAACCTGTCAGTAAATTTTCTTTTCTTTTTTTTTATCCTCTGCTCTAGTCTTTAGAAATCATTTATAAAATTGTAATTAATAGTAATAATATTTCAACTGAATGCATTTATATTTTCTTATGTTGCTTATTTCATAAACAAACATTGCCAATAGTAATATTTCCAACTCTGTGTAAACTAGTGTGTAATAATGATCAATTTAATTTAAAAGTAATTTCATGTTCTGAATTAAATATTCTTTCACATTCCGAGTTAGTAAATGTTAAATCACTTTATTATTCTATGTTAAGTTGTTATAAAATTACAATCTAAGTTTCAATATTAAATATATATATAATAGTTTCAAAGTGTTATAGTAATGTCATGTCTGATCTGAGAAATAACTCCTTGTGTAATTTGATACTGTCGCTACCGCCTGTCAACCCGAAGGGTTAGAGTTTCAGAGTAAATTTAACTAATTATTGTTTCACCGTCAGTTTAAGTCCGCTACGTTTTATTGGGGTAAGGATCTCAGCCTGTGGCGTAGAAACAGACAAATAGTTTCCAGGTTTTATATAATTTCTTTTAAAAAATCCGCTTCAAGTATTCGTCCTTCACGTCTGTGGCAATGCCTTCCCTTCGCTGAAGTTAGCGTCTCGCCATTCTACCATTGGGGAATGAAAGCAGTTTTTCTTTCCCGGTAATCTCTTGGATCACCGGGGTTCGAAATGATCCCGGCTGGTTGTCGTGTCCCGGAACTACTTGGGGGCATTAAGCCTTGTCAAAGTACAAGCCGCCCGGTATTCCGTTAATGCACCGCAATTGATTACTGTAGGGCTCTTGAATCCAGGCAACCACCAGTTCATCTATCTTCCATGTCGTATTTATATAAAACCACCAGTTCATCTATCTTCCATGTCGTATTTATATAAAACCACCAGTACATCTATCTCTTATGTCGTATTTATATAAAACCACCTCCACTGTTCGTCTACGTTCCGGCTCGAGCCTATTCTAATAAAATAAGTTAATAAAAATCTTTAGATAAATATTTTTCCAGTGCTCAAATACTCTGATTCTCTTAACCACCCGTCAATCATTTAACTACCCAGCTATTGGCATAAGTTTGTTTATTAAATAAAACGTTCACTAAAGACTAGTAGCCAAATACAAGAGGATTTATGAAGTCTTACCGTACTGTATAACACTATATTTATATGCTGTATATTTCTATTATATAACACTATATTCATGTGCTTTCTATTTGTCTTATTTAACACTATATTTATATGCTTTATATTTTGCTTATTAAACACTTTATTTAATCTAAATTTTTGTGTCCTCCACCTTATTACTCTCTAAGTCTATTTAGCCACTTACTGTCTGTATTGGCAACTTAAATATATACGTTACATGAATGACCGTTCCAATATCTAGAGTCTAATAAACCTATATATCATTAACTGTAAGAATTTAGTCCATGTTCTAAGCTGAGCTAGAAAAGGGATAACCCTGTGCTGGTGTAAAGTCATCATCGGTTGGTCATGCCGGGGTTTGGGTTTGAATTCAGTTGGCGTTTTGGGAATTTATTCTTAAACGTGGACTGGGTTTGAACTCGGGTACTGTGTATGAGTAAGCGTGGTGGATTTATACCGGTACAGTTATTATATTTTTGGACGCCCTCCGTGGTGCTCGATGGAAGAAATCTCCCACACCCTGCAGAGTGAACGGAAGTAAACAGTTAAATGATAAAAATATTCAATTTTTTTTGTGTCGTTTGTCATAATATCGATACGTATTTGGCGTATTAAAATGCGCAAGTGAAAACTATAGTAGTAAAACAAGTAATATAAATTTTTTTTTTCCCTTACACAAAGGTTCAGTATATAATCCTCCCAAATATTGTTAAGAAACAGAGTGAAGATTTTTTTTTTGAAAAGAGAGCGGAAGCAATTCGTGCGTGTAATTAATTAAAATAAATGAGTTATTCCATAATGTTTTTGCGAGTTCATTCTTGTCGTTTAAATCATATGAAAAAATAAAGAAGTAGAATTAAGTCCAGTTCTAAAAAAATAAAAACGTGTACGCGTATATATATTTGTGTACGTATATATATATATATTTTCGTTTGTTGTGAAAAATATTTTTTTTGAAAAAAGAAGAAAGAAGTAGGATTATTCTTGTGTTTTAAAAATAAAAACGTGTGTGCATATATATGTTGTAATATAAAAAAAAAAAACCTTACCGGAGTCAGTATTAAATTTTTTTTGCCTATATAAATCTTAAATCAAAAATTATTAGGTCATATAAAAGTATATATTTGGGGATCAGTAGATTAAATTATCTATTGGTCACATGTTGCTGGCTGGCGCCTATCAAATAAATTTGTCAGCAAACATGTTTGTCCATACAGCAGTGGCGAGTGTTGTTTTAAAAGAGAGTAGGGTGGCATATATAAAAAGAGAGAATTACTGACAGAAATACAAAAAAAAAATACTATGTTATGTACCCATTATGAATATGTATGTATTATAGGACTGAGGAGAACAGTGCGAACTGGGTGAAAGAAAGTTTTTTTTTCCCTGTATATTTTTAGTAATGATTTTAGACATGTCATATTATATTCCTAAATAAAAAAAAAAAAAAGCGTAGATAACAAAAACCAGACTGAACGTAGGCGAAGGAAGGAAAGAGAGAAAGGAAGTAAGCCACACAAACAGCATCAGCAGCGGAGGAGGATTTGGCACAAGGAGCAGGGATCAGTAACCTTTTATGATATATACAAATCAAAGCGTTGTACGAATCAAAGTCTTATGCTAAAAACATTTCTAAGGAAAAACGAAGCAGAAATGGCAGAAATAGAAGGAAACAAACAGAGGGAGCACGATCGCGATGCGAAGTTTAACGCGATCCTCAGAGAGGGGAGAGAGGACAGAAAGATCATGATGGCCATGTTGGCGCGTATGGTACAGATTGAAGAATGGTATATGGGGTCGGACGTTAAAACAGTTAGGGAAGGTAAAGAAATTATTAGTGCGAGGAGTGGAGCAGAGGACACAGAACCTCAACCAACTAAAATAAGGTTGGAACCTCGTGAGATTAGATTAGTGAATACAAATGTCAACTCTACTCAACAAAAATGTAAAGAATTAGATGTGACAGAAATTACTCAGAGTCAAAGTTTTACTCTAGCAGATTTAGCTAAAGATGAAGTAATTACTGAGGAAATGGTGGTTTCAAATCTAATGCAAGCCAGCCCATCTCAAAGTGATGACACCAGTTTAGTACCTTCTAATGGAGTGGCTGTATCGATGTTGAAAGATATCAATAGAACAAAAGATACTGTTTTGAATAAATCTTCTGAAATCATAATTAATAATTCTGAGTTATCTTTTCATAATAATGATAAAGATGTTCTGTGGAAAAGTGATGATGAAAGATTAATGAAGTCATCAAAGTTAAAGTTTAGAAATGATGCTGAATGGCCTCCTGATATGAAAATGAAGAAAGTGGACAGATCTTTAGTTGTGTGCAATACTGCCCATTTTAATAAATTCCATGATTATTTGTTTATGAAATATGATCAGAACAAAATTGATGAGGAGCTGAACTCATTAAACAGAAATAATAAACTTTGTTTTAAAGCATGGACATATGTTAAAAAAAATAGTTTCATAAAAAATGGAGAAAAACTTCTCAACTCCCAAAGTGAAAATGTTATAATGGATGCCATTAGATCACAGAAAGTTAGAGAAATTCTTTTAAAGCAAGATACTTTTAATAATGAACAATATAATAATATACCAAAGCACAATATGGTGACCGCTTTTGCTATTTTACTAAGAGATCTAAAAAGACATACCTATAACCCTTATATACCTCCCGACCCAGGGAGAAGGTAGAGATATACAAAATGATAACCCGGGAAATGACCACTATGACATGCACATGATGATGAGAAAAGGAATTACGGCAATATACCCACCTTTATAAATGTTAAGTTCAAACCCTCACCCAGACTGTTCTCCAAGGTCAAATCAATAAAAAAAAATCAATTATGTAAAAAAATGAGTGAAAAAAATGTTAACCAGAAATTATGTATAATCATTTTTTTTTTGTTGTTTTTTTTTATAAAGTGACAAGAAATGAAACAGACAGATCGGAGAACCGATCTTCGTTTCAGGTGTTTTTATGTACGGTAATTCAAACTACTGTTCGCCCGCAGTGAGATTTTGTCTATTTTAATTTATAATAAAAATTAGTTATATATTCTATAGTTTATAAATAAATATGTAAAGTTTCCGTATATAAATGTCACAAACCATGAAATAATATTCGTGTGTGCGTGGTTTGTGAATTTATATCATTTAATTTAAAGTTTCAGTGCGGGCGTATTTGTTTTAAATTTTAGTTTTAAAATTGTATAAAGTCGTTTAAAAATACTGATCAAAAATCACATTCCTTTGATCAGTGTTTTTAATTAAAATCTAATTGCACAAATGTTCAGAGCAATTAAGTTGTATTCAAAATTAGTAAGGAATTTTTATATGTAATTATTATGTCAATTTAAAAATAGCGTATTAAATTAAAAGATTGCTAAAAACAGATAATTGATTGTTGGTCAAGCTGCATCGCTAGAGGCTAGAGAAAGTAGGCGGAGCCTAAAACAAAAACAAGTCGGAAAGGTCAGCAGTGGCTATTTTAGAGAAAAACTTACATTCTAACTTTGGTCGTGTTTGAGAGAGGTAGTCTCGAGACAACACAGCAGTTAACAATAATTCAAATATCTTATTAAGAAGCTTACCTGTAAACCGCAATGTTGATGGGCTAAGTGCCAGGAGCTGATCTCTGTCCTGCCAAATTGAATCTTCGTGCCGCTGTTTGATCATGTTGTATGTGCTTCGTAATTTCCAACTTCCAATCTCCAAATTGACTATGCCTTACAAATAACTTTCAAAAATGCGCGCCTACGTTCGTCGGAAATATCAATCGAAAAGCAAGCCGGATGAAGAAAGAAGAGTAACTGTGTTACACGAACTTTTAACTTTCTCCCGAGCTTAATGTTATCAATCAAATAAATTATATGTAAGTTTTTATATCATTTATAATGCTATTATTTAACCTGTCAGTAAATTTTCTTTTCTTTTTTTTTTAATCCTCTGCTCTAGTCTTTAGAAATCATTTATAAAATTGTAATTAATAGTAATAATATTTCAACTGAATGCATTTATATTTTCTTATGTTGCTTATTTCATAAACAAACATTGCCAATAGTAATATTTCCAACTCTGTGTAAACTAGTGTGTAATAATGATCAATTTAATTTAAAAGTAATTTCATGTTCTGAATTAAATATTCTTTCACATTCCGAGTTAGTAAATGTTAAATCACTTTATTATTCTATGTTAAGTTGTTATAAAATTACAATCTAAGGTTCAATATTAAATATATATATAATAGTTTCAAAGTGTTATCTTAATGTCATGTCTGATCTGAGAAATAACTCCTTGTATAATTTGATACTGTCGCTACCGCCTGTCAACCCGAAGGGTTAGAGTTTCAGAGTAAATTTAACTAATTATTGTTTTCGCCGTCAGTTTAAGTCCGCTACGTTTTATTGGGATAAGGATCTCAGCCTGTGGCGTAGAAACAGACAAATAGTTTCCAGGTTTTATATAATTTCTTTTAAAAAATCCGCTTCAAGTATTCGTCCTTCACGTCTGTGGCAATGCCTTCCCTTCGCTGAAGTTAGCGTCTCGCCATTCTACCATTGGGGAATGAAAGCAGTTTTTCTTTCCCGGTAATCTCTTGGATCACCGGGGTTCGAAATGATCCCGGCTGGTTGTCGTGTCCCGGAACTACTTGGGGGCATTAAGCCTTGTCAAAGTACAAGCCGCCCGGTATTCCGTTAATGCACCGCAATTGATTACTGTAGGGCTCTTGAATATAGGCAACCACCAGTTCATCTATCTTCCATGTCGTATTTATATAAAACCACCAGTTCATCTATCTTCCATGTCGTATTTATATAAAACCACCAGCACATCTATCTCTTATGTCGTATTTATATAAAACCACCTCCACTGTTCGTCTACGTTCCGGCTCGAGCCTATTCTAATAAAATAAGTTAATAAAAATCTTTAGATAAATATTTTTCCAGTGCTCAAATACTCTGATTCTCTTAACCACCCGTCAATCATTTAACTACCCAGCTATTGGCATAAGTTTGTTTATTAAATAAAACGTTCACTAAAGACTAGTAGCCAAATACAAGAGGATTTATGAAGTCTTACCGTACTGTATAACACTATATTTATATGCTGTATATTTCTATTATATAACACTATATTCATGTGCTTTCTATTTGTCTTATTTAACACTATATTTATATGCTTTATATTTTGCTTATTAAACACTTTATTTAATCTAAATTTTTGTGTCCTCCACCTTATTACTCTCTAAGTCTATTTAGCCACTTACTGTCTGTATTGGCAACTTAAATATATACGTTACATGAATGACCGTTCCAGTATCTAGAGTCTAATAAACCTATATATCATTAACTGTAAGAATTTAGTCCATGTTCTAAGCTGAGCTAGAAAAGGGATAACCCCGTGCTGTTATAAAGTCATCATCGGTTGGTCATACCGGGGTTTGGGTTTGAATTCAGTTGGCGTTTTGGGAATTTATTCTTAAACGTGGACTGGGTTTGAACTCGGGTACTGTGTATGAGTAAGCGTGGTGGATTTATACCGGTACAGTTATTATATTTTTGGACGCCCTCCGTGGTGCTCGATGGAAGAAATCTCCCACACCCTGCAGAGTGAACGGAAGTAAACAGTTAAATGATAAAAATATTCAATTTTTTTTGTGTCGTTTGTCATAATATCGATACGTATTTGGCGTATTAAAATGCGCAAGTGAAAATTATAGTAGTAAAACAAGTAATATAAATTTTTTTTTTCCCTTACACAAAGGTTCAGTATATAATCCTCCCAAATATTGTTAAGAAACAGAGTGAAGATTTTTTTTTTGAAAAGAGAGCGGAAGCAATTCGTGCGTGTAATTAATTAAAATAAATGAGTTATTCCATAATGTTTTTGCGAGTTCATTCTTGTCGTTTAAATCATATGAAAAAAATAAAGAAGTAGAATTAAGTCCAGTTCTAAAAAAATAAAAACGTGTACGCGTATATATATTTGTGTACGTATATATATATATATTTTCGTTTGTTGTGAAAAATATTTTTTTTGAAAAAAGAAGAAAGAAGTAGGATTATTCTTGTGTTTTAAAAATAAAAACGTGTGTGCATATATATGTTGTAATATAAAAAAAAAAAACCTTACCGGAGTCAGTATTAAATTTTTTTTGCCTATATAAATCTTAAATCAAAAATTATTAGGTCATATAAAAGTATATATTTGGGGATCAGTAGATTAAATTATCTATTGGTCACATGTTGCTGGCTGGCGCCTATCAAATAAATTTGTCAGCAAACATGTTTGTCCATACAGCAGTGGCGAGTGTTGTTTTAAAAGAGAGTAGGGTGGCATATATAAAAAGAGAGAATTACTGACAGAAATACAAAAAAAAAATACTATGTTATGTACCCATTATGAATATGTATGTATTATAGGACTGAGGAGAACAGTGCGAACTGGGTGAAAGAAAGTTTTTTTTTCCCTGTATATTTTTAGTAATGATTTTAGACATGTCATATTATATTCCTAAATAAAAAAAAAAAAGCGTAGATAACAAAAACCAGACTGAACGTAGGCGAAGGAAGAAAAGAGAGAAAGGAAGTAAGCCACACAAACAGTATCAGCAGCGGAGGAGGATTTGGCACAAGGAGCAGGGATCAGTAACCTTTTATGATATATACAAATCAAAGCGTTGTACGAATCAAAGTCTTATGCTAAAAACATTTCTAAGGAAAAACGAAGCAGAAATGGCAGAAATAGAAGGAAACAAACAGAGGGAGCACGATCGCGATGCGAAGTTTAACGCGATCCTCAGAGAGGGGAGAGAGGACAGAAAGATCATGATGGCCATGTTGGCGCGTATGGTACAGATTGAAGAATGGTATATGGGGTCGGACGTTAAAACAGTTAGGGAAGGTAAAGAAATTATTAGTGCGAGGAGTGGAGCAGAGGACACAGAACCTCAACCAACTAAAATAAGGTTGGAACCTCGTGAGATTAGATTAGTGAATACAAATGCCAACTCTACTCAACAAAAATGTAAAGAATTAGATGTGACAGAAATTACTCAGAGTCAAAGTTTTACTCTAGCAGATTTAGCTAAAGATGAAGTAATTACTGAGGAAATGGTCGTTTCAAATCTAATGCAAGCCAGCCCATCTCAAAGTGATGACACCAGTTTAGTACCTTCTAATGGAGTGGCTGTATCGATGTTGAAAGACATCAATAGAACAAAAGATACTGTTTTGAATAAATCTTCTGAAATCATAATTAATAATTCTGAGTTATCTTTTCATAATAATGATAAAGATGTTCTGTGGAAAAGTGATGATGAAAGATTAATGAAGTCATCAAAGTTAAAGTTTAGAAATGATGCTGAATGGCCTCCTGATATGAAAATGAAGAAAGTGGACAGATCTTTAGTTGCGTACAATGCTGCCCATTTTAATAAAACCCATAATTATTTGTTTATGAAATATGATCAGAACAAAATTGATGAGGAGCTGAACTCATTAAACAGAAATAATAAACTTTGTTTTAAAGCATGGACATATGTTAAAAAAAATAGTTTCATAAAAAATGGAGAAAAACTTCTCAACTCCCAAAGTGAAAATGTTATAATGGATGCCATTAGATCACAGAAAGTTAGACAAATTCTTTTAAAGCAAGATACTTTTAATAATGAACAATATAATAATATACCAAAGCACAATATTGTGACCGCTTTTGCTATTTTACTAAGAGATCTAAAAAGACATACCTATAACCCTTATATACCTCCCGACCCAGGGAGAAGGTAGAGATATACAAAATGATAACCCGGGAAATGACCACTATGACATGCACATGATGATGAGAAAAGGAATTACGGCAATATACCCACCTTTATAAATGTTAAGTTCAAACCCTCACCCAGACTGTTCTCCAAGGTCAAATTAATAAAAAAATCAATTATGTAAAAAAATGAGTGAAAAAAACTGTTAATCAGAAATTATGTATAATCATTTTTTTTTTGTTGTTTTTTTTTATAAAGTGACAAGAAATGAAACAGACAGATCGGAGAACCGATCTTCGTTTCAGGTGTTTTTATGTACGGTAATTCAAACTACTGTTCGCCCGCAGTGAGATTTTGTCTATTTTAATTTATAATAAAAATTAGTTATATATTCTATAGTTTATCAGTCAATATGTAAAGTTTCCGTATATAAATGTCACAAACCATGAAATAATATTCGTGTGTGCGTGGTTTGTGAATTTATATCATTTAATTTAAAGTTTCAGTGCGGGCGTATTTGTTTTAAATTTTAGTTTTAAAATTGTATAAAGTCGTCTAAAAATACTGATCAAAAATCACATTCCTTTGATCAGTGTTTTTAATTAAAATCTAATTGCACAAATGTTCAGAGCAATTAAGTTGTATTCAAAATTAGTAAGGAATTTTTATATGTAATTATTATGTCAATTTAAAAATAGCGTATTAAATTAAAAGATTGCTAAAAACAGATAATTGATTGTTGGTCAAGCTGCATCGCTAGAGGCTAGAGAAAGTAGGCGGAGCCTAAAACAAAAACAAGTCGGAAAGGTCAGCAGTGGCTATTTTAGAGAAAAACTTACATTCTAACTTTGGTCGTGTTTGAGAGAGGTAGTCTCGAGACAACACAGCAGTTAATAATAATTCAAATATCTTATTAAGAAGTTTACCAGTGAACCGCAATGTTGATGGGCTAAGTGCCAGGAGCTGATCTCTGTCCTGCCAAATTGGATCTTCGTGCCGCTGTTTGATCATGTTGTATGTGCTTCGTAATTTCCAACTTCCAATCTCCAAATTGACTATGCCTTACAAATAACTTTCAAAAATGCGCGCCTACGTTCGTCGAATATCAATCGAAAAGCAAGCCGGATGAAGAAAGAAGAGTAACTTTGTTACACGAACTTTTAACTTTCTCCTGAGCTTAATGTTATCAATCAAATAAATTACATGTAAGTTTTTATGTCGTTTATAATGCTATTGTTTAACCTGTCAGTAAATTTTCTTTTCTTTTTTTTAATCCTCTGCTCTAGTCTTTAGAAATCATTTATAAAATTGTAATTAATAGTAATAATATTTCAACTGAATGCATTTATATTTTCTTATGTTGCTTATTTCATAAACAAACATTGCCAATAGTAATATTTCCAACTCTGTGTAAACTAGTGTGTAATAATGATCAATTTAATTTAAAAGTAATTTCATGTTCTGAATTAAATATTCTTTCACATTCCGAGTTAGTAAATGTTAAATCACTTTATTATTCTATGTTAAGTTGTTATAAAATTACAATCTAAGTTTCAATATTAAATATATATATAATAGTTTCAAAGTGTTATCTTAATGTCATGTCTGATCTGAGAAATAACTCCTTGTATAATTTGATACTATCGCTACCGCCTGTCAACCCGAAGGGTTAGAGTTTCAGAGTAAATTTAACTAATTATTGTTTTCACCGTCAGTTTAAGTCCGCTACGTTTTATTGGGGTAAGGATCTCAGCCTGTGGCGTAGAAACAGACAAATAGTTTCCAGGTTTTATATAATTTCTTTTAAAAAATCCGCTTCAAGTATTCGTCCTTCACGTCTGTGGCAATGCCTTCCCTTCGCTGAAGTTAGCGTCTCGCCATTCTACCATTGGGGAATGAAAGCAGTTTTTCTTTCCCGGTAATCTCTTGGATCACCGGGGTTCGAAATGATCCCGGCTGGTTGTCGTGTCCCGGAACTACTTGGGGGCATTAAGCCTTGTCAAAGTACAAGCCGCCCGGTATTCCGTTAATGCACCGCAATTGATTACTGTAGGGCTCTTGAATCCAGGCAACCACCAGTTCATCTATCTTCCATGTCGTATTTATATAAAACCACCAGTTCATCTATCTTCCATGTCGTATTTATATAAAACCACCAGTACATCTATCTCTTATGTCGTATTTATATAAAACCACCTCCACTGTTCGTCTACGTTCCGGCTCGAGCCTATTCTAATAAAATAAGTTAATAAAAATCTTTAGATAAATATTTTTTCCAGTGCTCAAATACTCTGATTCTCTTAACCACCCGTCAATCATTTAACTACCCAGCTATTGGCATAAGTTTGTTTATTAAATAAAACGTTCACTAAAGACTAGTAGCCAAATACAAGAGGATTTATGAAGTCTTACCGTACTGTATAACACTATATTTATATGCTGTATATTTCTATTATATAACACTATATTCATGTGCTTTCTATTTGTCTTATTTAACACTATATTTATATGCTTTATATTTTGCTTATTAAACACTTTATTTAATTAAATTTTTGTGTCCTCCACTTTATTACTCTCTAAGTCTATTTAGCCACTTACTGTCTGTATTGGCAACTTAAATATATACGTTACATGAATGACCGTTCCAATATCTAGAGTCTAATAAACCTATATATCATTAACTGTAAGAATTTAGTCCATGTTCTAAGCTGAGCTAGAAAAGGGATAACCCTGTGCTGTTATAAAGTCATCATCGGTTGGTCATGCCGGGGTTTGGGTTTGAATTCAGTTGGCATTTTGGAATTTATTCTTAAACGTGGACTGGGTTTGAACTCGGGTACTGTGTATGAGTAAGCGTGGTGGATTTATACCGGTACAATATATATATTTCCTTTTACTATCAAGTTATTTCTACCACAAGCATTCCAACAAAGTTTAATTCTATGATTAATTTCAACCATTATATTTCCTGTATTAATAATCTGACCAAGGTATTTGTAACTGTTAACTTCTAACTGATCATAATCAATCTTTATTTTCATATTTTGAGAAAATCCATTAAACATTATTTTAGTCTTTTTAACATTTATCTTTATTCCTACTTTCCTACTTTCATCTGATAGCTCCTGCAACATTTCCTGTAGCTCTAAAGCATTATTTGCAAAAACAACTACATCATCTGCAAAATTTAAATGACTTAAATAATCTCCATTTACTTTCACTCCTTTAGGTTCCCATTTTAATCCTCAAAATCCTTCTTGCAGTATTGCTGTAAAACGTTTTGGAGATATGTAGTCACCATGTATTACACCCTTTTCAATGTTGATTTTCCTACTATCATTATGTAATCTAATTGTTGCTGTTGCATTTTTATAAATATTCTTCAAAATATGACAATATCCTGGATCTACACATTGATGATCCAATGCTTTAATCACTGAAGAAATGTTTATAGAATCAAATGCCTTCTCATAGTCTACAAATCCTAAGTGTAATGGCAACTCATATTCATTTGTCCCTTCTATAATTTCTCTCAATACCTGGATATGATCTACTGTACTAAAACCACTTTTAAATCCAGTTTGTTCTCTTGGTTTGTGGAAATCCAGTGTTTTCTGTAGATGAGTGATAAAAGACTGATAGGTCTGTAATTTCTAATGTCTTCTTCATCACCTTGCATTCTTCCAATCATCTGGTACATCTTTATCATTTAGACATTTTGTATATAACTATGCTAAAAAAATTCTAATTCTTCACCTGCTTCTTTTAATATATCAATTTCAATTTCACCATTACCTGGAGTCTTCCATTTCTTCATAAAGTTAATTGCATGTCTCACTTTCTCATTCAAAATTCTGGGCAATTCGGAAGATATAATATGTATAAGAGGCACTTGTTGTATATTATTATATAATTCTTGATAGAAGTCTTCTACACATTTTATGATGTCATCTCTCTTTTTAGTAATAATGCCATCTTTTTATCTTATTGCAGATATAAATGCCTACCAATACCAAAATGTTGTTTTACACTCTTTAGACTTTTATTCTCTTCTACAGCTTTCCTTGCTAGTTCACAATTATACTTTCTTATATCATTTTCAACTCCTTTCCGCATCATTTTACAAAATTTGAGATATTCAAACATTTTTAATGTATCATTGTTGTATATAATCATATTCCTTCTTTTCTTCATAAATTTTCTAGTCTCAGTAGAAATTTTATTGGTCAATTGTTGCTTTTTTCTACCAGCTATCTTCATTGCAGTTTTTAAAAGTGTATCACTTATTTTCCTATTAATGTCATTAAAATCTGAATCATGTTCAAAATCTACTAATACTTGAAACCAATTTGTAAATTCTAATTTAAATTCATTAGAATGCTTCTGAAGATTAAAAATATCAACTGTAAATAATTTTTTCTTAATAATTTTTGTCTCTCTAGTTTTGCAATAACATGTATTTTACATCTAACTAATCAATGATCATTTCCTGTGTTAAATTTATTAAGAACATTACAATCTTGAAATATGTATTTTTGGTTAGTCAAAATATAATCCAATTCTGCCATACCTTCATATGAATGCTCCCATGTCCATTTCCTTTTAACATTTTTCTCAAAAAAAGAATTCACAATATAAAGTTTTTTTTTTCTTTTTCTGCAAACTCCACAGGTCTACATTCTCTCTCATTTCTATTACCATAACCAAAATTACTTACAGCATTTTCATCTTTCATTTGTTTACCAATTCAAGCATTAAAGTCTTTCATAACAATATTAAAATGTTGTTTACTCTGATCAAAATACTTTTGTACATCCATATAAAAATCTTCTATAACTTCATCACTATGAAAACTTGTTTTGGCATAAACCTGAATTTTCTGCATTTGGTATCTGCTCATAAGTTGTAAATCTAATCTTGCCACTCTGTCTGATACACCATCAATCTCCACAATGAATTCTTCCATATTTTATTTACAATGAATCAGACTCCACTTGTATTTACAACATTTGTGCCTTTATAGTAGTGTATATGTTCACATTTTAAATCAATTGTTTCTTCACCTTTTCTTCTAACTACACAATGTACAATAATGTCCCATTTAATATAAGACAGTTGTTCTTCTAACTCTTGCAATCTTCTTTCACTTGAAAGTGATTTGCAGTTGGAAATACCTAAATAAAAAGTCATCATTACATGGCAGCCTGAGTCTGCAATCAGAGGATTCTTAGCATACTCCACCTTCAGCCACCAACCACTGCCTTGGTTGGTGACTTTACAGCCTCCTGGGAATAAGGGCCATGATTTATTTTTGTCTGTCATGATTGTATATATTGAAAAAATATTCTTAAACTCAGAGGTAAAAAGCCAATAAACTCACCATGCTGGCTAATGCGTGTTGGTGAGCAGCCCATCCATGTTCATATACTATATGAACAATCAAATAGTAATAACAGCTGCAATGACAAGAACGTATGGAGTGGACATTAGGAATTTGCCCTGCTCAGTTTCTTTAAGGCCTCCAAAAAAAATTAAAGGGTCTCCTTTCAGTTAATAGATATATATATATATATATATATATATATATATATATATATATATATATATATATATATATATATATATATATATATATATATATATATATTATAACTTCTTGAGATATATCGTGTATTATTTTCCATTGACCACCAATATTTTGATGGAATAGCAACCACCATTTTCAAGGTTAACTTTTGAAAGAAAAAACATTAGATCTTACCAAATAATGTGACTGTGTGTGAGATGAGAAATGAGATTCCAGTTCAGCATTCACAATATGAGGCTTATCAAAATGTTTATTTTCCTCAGTATTTTTACCTGTTAATTTTAAGTTAATATTTAAAATGAGAGGTTTCCACATAGCTGGAATACGTTGTGCTTTATGAGTTCTATTTAAACCAGTAGGTCTCTTTAATATTTCAATTGACTCTCTCATGGTTCTTAAATCATGTCTTTCCAAATTAGCAAGTATTTTTGTATTGTCAAAATTAGGTTTGTGACCAGATTCTAAATAATGGGAAGTAAAAACTGATGTGCTAATTTTCTGATGAATATCATTTTTATGTTCCTTAATTCTGACATTAATTCATCTATTAGACTGACCCACGTAGCCTCTTGAGCTCTAGAAACACAGAATTTCATAAACTCCTTGGTGTTCCAAAAGTATTCTGTCTTTAGGTTTATACAAAAAATCACCAATTTTTTTACCAGTAGAAAAAGTGGTCTTTATATTAAAACAAGATAGTCTTCTACTGATTTTATCAGTACCCCCCCCCCCAATGTAAGGCAAAATTACTCTATTAAAAGAGGAATTATCAATTCTATCCTTTTTTTTAGTATTAATGTTATATAAAGTCCTACATATGATGTTTTTATTGTAATTATTAGAAAGAAGAATACTTTCTGTAAGTTCTATTTCTTGAGAAAGATGTTCTTTATGAGATAAATTATAAGCTCTAGTAAAAAGATTTTTAGCTACAGAAAAAAATTGTGCAGGATGAGGATGAGAATTAAAATTAAGATATCTGTTTGTATGAGTGGATTTTCTGTAAACTGATATTGACAATGTTTCATCACATTTTCTTGCAATTAAAACATCCAGAAAAGAAAGTGATCTGTTATTTTCAACTTCCATAGTAAATTTAATATTTGGGTGCCAATTATTTATAAAAGCAAGAAAAGAATTTAAAGAATTCCATGAGGCCATATGACAAAAGTATCATCCACATATCTAAGCCAAATAGAAGGTTTTTTAGTAGCTGCACATAATACTTGACTTTCAAAATTGTCCATGAACAGATCAGCAATAACAGGTGACAGTGGGGATACCATGGAAAGTCCTTTAATTTGTTTAAACAGTTGAGAATTATAAACAAAAAATGTATTTTCAAGGCAATGTTTTGCTAAAGGAATAATAAAATCAGGTAAATCATTGTACTGAGCTATTATATTCAATGCTTCTTCAACAGGGATATTAGTAAACATAGAAGAAACATCAAAACTAACTAATAAATCAGTTCCAGTTAGTTTTAAGTTTTTAATTATTGAAGTAAAATGGTTTGAATTTTTAATTCTTGAAGGAATCTTGTCTGTCAATGGCTGTTAGCATTGGGCTAAATATCGAGCCAAAGCATGTGTGGGAGAGCCTATAGCATACACAATAGCTCGCAATGGTATCTCAGGTTTATGAATTTTAGGAAAACCATAAAATTTAGGATATAATGAAGAACCTTCTTTTGGAGAAATTTTAATTTTCATATTTTCATCTATACTAGAACGTTTGATAAGACATTTTGTCTTTTTCTCTAAATATTTCAGAGGATCTCTAATAATCTTTTTATAAGTTCCATAATGTAATAAATCTATAATTTTATTATTATATTCCAAACGATTAAGAACAACAGTAGAATTAACCTTATCTACTGGAATAACAACAATTGAATCATCTTTTTTTAAATTTTGAAGTGCAATAAATTCTCCTTTAGATAAATTATGTTTTGGTGGTTTCATATTTTTTAAAACATTACAAACTTCAAATCTAATAAGATCAGCTGTGTATAAGTCTATATTTTTTTAAGGAAGATTTTATATTGCATATAATATTTTCAACTGGAACATGTTTAGGAGTCAAAGCATAATTGTAGTGGAACAACCAGTCATTCCATCAGACAGACCTCCACCTTCAAAGATAAGCTGGCGAAATCAGATACTTGACTACCTTTTTGCTCACAATGGGCACTCTACCCTAGTATTTAGAAAAAAAATATCTCCATTTGGGATGCTCATAGCCTGTTATTTCCCACACAAAACTCTACCATTCTTTTCCTCGGTGGTGACAATCAGGTTGTCACCAGGTTTTTCAAGAATCTCAAGCTGGAGCCAAGGTTCCTGGACTTTCTAGTGACAATCAACCTGAATTCACTCCAGACAAACTGGTTCCTACACTACAGGAGATTCCTCAAGAATATAGATCCTATGTGTCACAACTGCCATAGGACCTGTGAAACCTTTGATCATATGATAAATGATTGCTCAGCATATAATAAAATCAGAACTTTCATTACTTACCACTGACACATTTCCCTGAACAATATCTTAAATATTAAATGTTGCTTCCTGTCCAGGGATTATGTCACCACAAGACTATCAACCTTTCTCACTTATGCCACCTGGATGGCCAGATGTCTCAACAAGTTTACCTTTCCCCATCCCAAGCCTGAAGACACATTCATTTCCAAGCTAAAGGAATTTCGCCATAAGGACAGAATAATCTCATCCAGATTTTTAGTTGACAACACATGGAGCCTGATTAAGCTGGATTAACAACACCAGTAATCACATCAGAACATTTGGTTGCCTGACTAACATGGATTGCTATTTTTTTTGCTTGACAATTGTATCATTATTACATATGGTTTTTCAATAAAATTATTTATAAATAAAATCCTTTTCCAACAGAGAAATTTCATCACAAGAAAGTTTACATGGGATAATTTTTTTACATATGAATCACTCACAGTATTAGTAAATTGTTTTTCCTTTCTACTTATCAATAAAGCAAATTTCTTCTTTTGTTTCAAAGTTTTAAATTCCGAATCCTTAACAGATCGAAAATAAACAATTTTATCAAAAATAGACCAAATAATGGGATGTATAATATTGCTTAACGTTATCCGTTCTCTCAGTAAAAAAACAATCAATATAGTTTAACTTTTTTCTAACATCATGAATAAAAGAAATCAAAATTTTTCTACTCACCGCCTGTACAATGTTTCCTATTTTAAAAGACTTAGAATGAACTTTTAATCTGCAGCATTTTGGAACAACCTCATTATCTCTACAACGAATTAAAATGTAAGGTCGCACAACAAATTTTCTTTCTTTACGCAAGATTTTTCGAAAGTTCTTAATCGAAAAAACATTTTCTCCCCATAGAGAAAACCTTAAGTATAATATATATATATACAAATTACTTAATTGTTTTTGGCTGACTTTGCATACCAGATATGACATAACTAGAAATATAATCCGTAGAAGTTAAACTTTATTATTCATATCTGGATTATTGCATTAACCTACAGCGAGCAATAGTCAGTAATTACTATATTGAAGTGCAAAAAATTATCAGTCTCAGACTTTTTTTTTAAATTTTGCTTTTATCAATGAAAACTTTGATTCAATGCTGGAAGTAACATTTTCTTAAAATATAAAAATTCAAAACCATCCAAAGTTTATCAATCCAAATTATTCATGCTTAAAAAGAAAAAAGTATAATTATATATGGAAAAATTACTAAAACATTTTTTTGTTACATGGAGATGTATATAAGGGTTCAGGTAGCTTGTCAGGAGTTCAAAGCCATAGCGTGTAAATTCTCGAGTTTTGGTTGAATAAGATAAATGTGACTGCTAGATTTAGAAATTTATTATTTCCAGCATAGAATTGTTAATCATCTCTGATACAAGTAAAAAGTCACAATCTCATCTGGTAATGAGATTTAAATGTACTTAATAATAATTGAATACTCAATTTGAATATAGATCAAATTAACGTAGATGGCTTCTTTTAATACATATTAAATAAGTTAAATCCATCAATAATGCATTGCAAAACAGATCTTAGGGACATCATATTTTTTTTTGCAATGAAAATATATTTATCTTAAAATTTGGTGTGATAATTAGAAACCAACATGTTGTTCAATATATAAATTGTCAACTAAGTGTATTACATAAGTTTACCTTCTATTATAATTGTAATATGATGAAATACATCAGATTCATTAAATCCATAAGTACCACTATGTATAGGACTAAGTTTTCCAAGAACAACTTGATCTCCATATAAAAAAGGTATAATAATTGAAAATGGAAGATTATACTGTATATGTGGACCTTTCCATGTATACACATGAATGACATCCATTGCTCTACTTCCATCTAATTGATAAATAGAAGTAGTAAAAGGTTTAGTAAATGCAAAAGAATCTACTGAAAGTTTTTCTTCACTTCCTTCAATAACATATAAAGTTTCTCTTTTCTTGCCTAAATGGATTAAAAACAAAAATTCATAAGGTTAATATAATATGCATAACCTATCTATCTATCTATCTATCTATCTATCTATCTATCTATCTATCTATCTATCTATCTATCTATCTATCTATCTATCTATCTATCTATCTATCTATCTATCTATCTATCTATCTATCTATCTATCTATCTATCTATCTATCTATCTATCTATCTATCTATCTATCTATCTATCTATCTATCTATCTATCTATCTATCTATCTATCTCTATCTATCTCTATATCTATCTATCTATCTATCTATCTATCTGTTTGTATGTCGGTCTGTCTATCTATCTATCTATCTATCTATCTATCTATCTATCTGTCTGTTTGTATGTCGGTCTGTCTATCTATCTATCTATCTATCTATCTATCTATCTATCTATCTATCTGTCTGTCTATCTATCTATCTATCTATCTCTATCTATCTATCTATCTATCTATCTATCTATCTATCTATCTATCTATCTATCTCTATCTATCTATCTATCTATCTATCTATCTATCTATCTATCTATCTATCTATCTATCTATCTATCCATCCATCTATGCATCCATACATTCATCTATCTATCAATCTATCTATCTATATGTCTGTCTGTCAGTCTGTCTGTCTATCTATCTATCTATCTATCTATCTATCTATCTATCTATCTATCTATCTATCTATCTATCTATCTATATATATATATATATCCATCCATACATCCATCTATCGATCTATCTATCTATCTATCTATCTATCTATCTATCTATCTATCTATCTATCTATCTATCTATCTACCTATCTATCTATCTATCTATCTATCTATCTATCTATCTATCTATCTATCTATGTATGATCACTAGATGGAGCTGTCCAATAGCTATACACAAGCTTTATATTTTTAAGTGCCAAAAGAGAAAGAATTCAAAATCTCTATTGTTAACTCCCTACCTCCAGACCAAATGTTTTGTAGCTTATGTCTTTCCTCAATGGAGGGCTGGGATCCTAGAAACTAACTCAAAAGTCAGCACTTATAAAACACATTTCTATCAATTGGAAAGTCTCAACTTTTCAGACATGTAAATGTCTTCAAATCCAGCTTTGCAGACCAGAAAGCTATGTGGGTCAGAATTCAGCTCGGTTTCACCATATAGTAATAGGCTCTGACATATAGCATCACAAAAGCCATTAAACATACCCATATAATAATTAATAAAACAAGTTATAAATTGTGTAACTTGCTTTTAAGCTTGTATTTAAATGATCACTAGATGGAGCTTACCAATAGTTCTAAACAAGCTTTATTTTTATAAGTGCCAAAATAAAGATTGTTTAGAGCTATTGGTAAGCTCCATCTAGTGATCATTTAAATGCAAGCTTAAAAGCACGTTACAAAATTTATAACTTGTTTTATTAATTATTATATGTGTACATTTGATGATTTATGTGATACTATATTGCAAAGACTATTACTATATGGTGAAACTGAGCTGAATCAAGACCAATATAACTATCTGGTTTGCAAAACTAGATTTGAAGATGTTTATATTTCTGAAAAATTCAGACTTTCAAATTGATAGAAACATGTTTTATCCATGCTGATTTTTGAATTACACCTGGGTCTCGTTTTACGCGATAGATAGTTTCCTCAGAAAACATGCACAAACAAAATCATGCAAAATAGACGTAACTTACATTAAAAAAGGGGGCATGCGATCTGTGATTTTTTAAAATTCGCATAAAAGCAAAGCAACAATGTAAAATTACTTTAAAATTCATGCAAAAAAATAAGGAAATAAAATATGACTAATAAAAAATTTCAAATTTGAAAAAAAAAATGATACAAGACAACCTTTTTTTAACTATAATATTTAATTTTATTCAAAATAATATATTTTTATGCATAATTTACAGTACAGTAATTTACATTTTTATACATGATTTAATTATTTTAGCTATTTTCCAAAAAAACATGTTCGTTTGCAAACAACTAGCACCAACTTCACACTCATGTTGTAACAGTGGTTTTCTGGTGACAATGTAATTAATCTTTGAGACGATGATTTTATTAATTGTTTATGAAACTAACAACTAAAAATTAAATGGTGACAATGTAATTAATCTTTGAGACGATGATTTTATTAATTGTTTATGAAACTAACAACTAAAAATTAAATTCTTATTTTTGTCTTTAATTTTCAATTCCGTTTCAAAATCAAATTTCACATTAATTTCAAGTCAAAGTAAGTTATTTTTAAATTGTTAATTACAATTAAAAATCAGATTTTAATTTTTAATTGTCAAATTTAATTGTGCCCACTGCTATTACTGACCTTTTAAAAATAAACTTGTGGACACTAAATGATTAATAATTGATTACGTTTTTTTTTTAAAATGCAAAAACAGAATATGATTTAAAATGCAAAATTAACACATACAATGTTTGAACAAATTTACATTATAATCTTGTAAAATTTAATGTGTGTATATATAAAATGTGGAAATTATGATTTTAATTTCATTATTGCATAAAATCTTACTATTATAAAACACTGAAAATATTGAAATTACTAAGATGAAAGTCGAATTCCAATAACGTGCTATTACTTTCAATATAACATAAGTGCACAAAATTTATTATTTAAAGTAATAGCGCATTATCGGAGTTTGACTTCCGATGAAACACGAATCGCGTAACTTTGAAATTGTGTTAAATAAGTCCATGTAAAAAGAGACCCAGTTGTATTTAGTTTCTAGAGTCCTAGGCCTCCACCAAGATGAGCCATAAGCTCAAAACTAATTGGTCTAGAGGTAGGGACTTACAGATAGAGACTTTTAATTCTTTCTGTTTCGGCACTTATAAAAATAAAGCTTGTTTAGAGCTATTGGTAAGCTCCATCTAGTGATTATTTAAATGCAAGCTAAAAAGCAACTTATGTGATATATATATATATATATATATATCACATATATATATATATATATATATATATATATATATATATCATCAAGGTATAGATCTCATCAAGGTATAGATCCAGGATATTGCCATATTTTAAAGAATATTTATAAAAATTCAACAACAACAATCAGATTACATAATGATACTTGGAACGCCAACATTGAGAAGGGTGTAAGGGAGGGTGACTCCATATGTTCAAACTTTTTACAGCTGTGCTGAAAAAAGTATTTTGTGGATGAAAATGGGAAATTAAAGGAGTGAAAGTAAATGGAAATTATTTATTTAAGTCCTTGAGATTTTTCAGATGATGTAGTTATTTTTGGAAATCATACTTTAGAGCTACAGGAAATGTTGCAGGACTTTTCAATTAAAATATGAAAAGTAGGATAAAAGATAAATGTTAAAAAGACTAAAATAATGTTTAATGGATTTTATTAAAATATGAAAATGATTGATTATGATGAGTTCGAAGTTAACCATTACAAATACCTTGGTCAGATTATTACTACAGATGGAAACATAATGGCTGGAATTAATCATAGAATTAAACTTTGTTGGAGTGCTTTTGGTAGAAATAACTTGATACTAAAAAGAAATATGTCTATGTGATTGAAAAAGAAGGTTTTTAATAAATATGTTTTACCAGTTCTTACTTATTGATCTGAGACTTGGATGCTTAATAGAAAAGTAATACAGAGACAGCAGACCATTCAAATAAATATGGAGAGGTGCATGTTGGGAGTAACAAGAAGAGATTGAAAACACAATATATGTGTAAGAGAACAAACAGGTGTTACTGATCTCATTGAAAAAATTAAAAGACCGAAATGGATTTGTGATGAAGATATTGAGAGAAGAGATGATAATAGATGGACAATTGAAATCTTAAACTGGAATCCAAAAATTATAAGACTCAGAAAGAGACAACATGTGAGATGGATTAAATAAGAAAGTGTGCAGGTGTGTTGTGGAGAAGGGAAGCAAAAGATCAGAGATGGATTGAACTTGGAGATGTCTTCATCTGCATAGTAATGATAATGTTTGGTGATGATGATGATGATATTGTGGGTGTGGGCGTTTGTTAATTTAATGTTTTAATAGAGTTAATATATTTGGTAAAACATTTTTTAAAAAATGGGAAATATATTTTTTTTTTAAATCTAATTAAGATTAACTTGGTCAAGGAATATCACTTCAGCATGTGAAAGTTTTATTTGGTTTTTGCAATGGAAACATTGCACTTCAATTTTTTACAATATTTTAAAAACCGAATTCCCATTTAGTAAAAATGTTTCATCATATACAATAGTAATATAATTATTTTACCACAATTATATATCATTTTTTATATAATTCTGTTAACATAATTACATTAACTACGTTGGATACTTTTATTATAAATTTAAAAGTCTAAAATGGTTTTCATTTAAAAAAAAAAAAAAACTAAGACAAATAATTCAAAAATATTTATATATGTATAATTTTGTTGTTATAATTTAATTGACATATATAAATTTTAAAATAATATAAATGGACTGTTCTCTAAAATGTATTAATCAGTATGGTAATTTTATTGTTTTTTATATCTGAGTTCAAGAACTAAAAAAATCGGTAGACTTACTTCCCAATTCACTGACAGTTCTTAACTAGAACATCAACTCACCATTAGCAAAAATATTAAATTAAAATATGTTTTTAAAAACAATCTTTCCAAATAGGCGGATATTTGCAAATATTTAAAAAAAAACATATTTTAATTTAATATTATTGCCATTGGTGGAGTTTAATTTTTTTTTTTTCAAATCTGTGATTTTAGCGCATCTACAATTGTATTTTTACCATTTATTACCCAGTAGATGACTTGTGTGATCAAGATGAAACGTTTGTACATTAATATTACCTTTTTTAGCACGGATGAATCCGCAAAAATCTATCTTATATAGATATATACATTTCTATCACAAAAAATATTGAAATATGTAATGCTTGTCATAATATAAAAAATAAAGGAATGATTCATATTCTTCCAAATATTAGAGAACATTAAACTCTTATAAATTCATATTTGAATTTGAATGAAAATGAGAGTAATGAAAGAATGATTTGAATGCTACTATGAAAGTAAAATATAAAATAAATGAAATACAAAATATCAAGCAATATAATTTATTAATAGTTTTTTTTTAATTTTGGAATAATAAATATAACCATATTTTAATCAGAGAAAACTTTTGAAATTATACATTGATTTTTTTTTTCATAAGTAGATAATTTTCAAAATGAGGTATTAATAATTTTGTTTATTTAAATTTTGGTATAAGAATATCAGAGTATATTAAAATATTAAGATGATGCTCTGCTGAACAGCAAATGAATTATTTTAATAATTGAGTTAAGGTAGGTATATTTTAAATCTAAACTTATATATATATGTGTGTAGCACTAAATTTAGAAATTGGGATATTTATTGTTATTATTTTTCCAATACAAAACAATAGAATGTTATGGTTTTATTAAAGAAAGTGTATCCTCATTATTACTGTAAAAAATTATTTTATTTCTAGGTATTCGTTATAAAGCCTATCTTATTTTTATTTATTTGTGATATTTGTTGTAAATATTTTCATTTTTGATAATGTATATTACAGTTTGTAAATATTTTTTTTTTAAATTTTTATAATCTTATTGTATTATAACTATAATGCTGTTCAACTATAATAAAATTGTTAACTGTTTTAAATTAATGAATTCTTGAGATTTTAATTCATTTGAGTGTCATTCTTTGATTCTTCATTCAACATGCATGACCCATAGAAATTAATGGTTTTAAACTTAACTTTCGTATTGATTACTTAAAATATTATTACTATTATATTTGATTGAGTAATAAAATGTATAATCATCTGTATTATTATTATTATTATTATTATTATTATTATTATTATTATTATTATTATTATTATTATTATTATTATTATTATTATTATTATTATTATTATTATTATTATTATTATTATTATTATTATTATTATTATTATTATTATTATTATTATTATTATTATTAAGTTTCAACAATAATAAACTTTATTAATCCCTTTCAGTTACATAGTATTACAATGTCGCTTAATTGTAAGAAGATACATGTTTAATCCTATTATTGTCAGTTCAATTTCGAGTGCTACAATATTCATTGTTAAAAGTACATATCTATATAGAAAATTTGTACATGATTCTATCCACTTTAGAAATGTCAATTAAGCACATTATTGCATAATAGAAGCATAATCTGGACCATGCTTTCTTTAAGTCTTAGGAAATAGGAGATTAATTTCATCATTGCTTTTTTGGTTTCAAATCTTGTGGTATATCATGGAAAACATTATATAAATTTCTTTATCTCACAGCCTTTACATTCTTTTAGTTTGTCCTTCAACCCAAAGTCCTATGATCATATTTGTGATCATTAAAACCTTACAGTTTATCCACAAACCAGCAACTTTGTTCTTTATAATTTTGCTGTTTGTCTGAGCAGGGACCATGTTTCTGACGAAATATCTGGGCTGGTGATCTGCTTGTCTCTAAATTGAATTTTAATCAACTTATTCTCAAATGTGGCTGGATGCCTTCTGGGATTATTACCAAATAAGAAAGTACACCTAGTACACCAAAGTGCATATAAAACAAACATTGAGGCCCTTAGTCTGGTACATACCTACCTTTGTAAGCTGACATAATTTGCATTATTGTATTGTTTTGTTTTCAATATTTCCCATGCAGAATGCATCCAGTCTGCTCCATGGCCTTGCAGTTGAAAATTATGTGTTGTAAAGTCTCCTCATCCATATGGAAAAAAACCACAGAATGGATCAACTGACCTGCACATTATTCTGTGATGTAAAAATATTTAGTAGGTAAAGCATTCAAGTTCATTTTGATTATAAAATCTAGGAACTTAGGTTTTAGTTGCCATCTTTTGTATTGCTTGATCAGATATTTGTTTCCTATTTTTAGTATTGATGGGATCTCCTCATTGTAATTATTTTGAAGTAAAAACTTATATAATTCCCAATATTTATACTTTTGCTCAAATTGATCCAGGATTGTTCTTTCTCTCCTGCATTGGTAGATGGTGACTGCCAAAAAACAATTTTTGAGGAGGCCTATTTGTAGGTGTTATCTGCTCTAAGTGGCTTAATTTAGGAAATTGAGTGAGTGTAGCAATTATAGCATTCCTTGTTTTAAATGTTTGAATTGTTTGTAAGCTATGCAACCCCAGTCCATTATTATTATTATTATTATTATTATTATTATTATTATTATTATTATTATTATTATTATTATTATTATTATTATTATTATTATTATTATTATTATTATTATTATTATTATTATTATTATTATTATTATTATTATTATTATTATTATTATTATTATTATTATTATTATTATTATTATTATTATTATTATTATTATTATTATTATTATTATTATTATTATTATTATTATTATTATTATTATTATTATTATTATTATTATTATTATTATTATTATTATTATTATTATTATTATTATAAAATATAATCATTGGTGATTAATTTAAAATGATCCTACACCAATTTGACATATTTAAGATTGTCACTAAATTAAAATAAATAAAGATTATATAATGTTTTTTTCAGAATCTTATTAATTTGTTTATATTTATTGCTAAACATTAAGATTTAAATAGATTTAATGTTAAAAAGTATTAAGTTATTTTACTTGTTTATTGTTATTATTTTTGTAAGGGTTGTTAGATATTGTGTAAAACGCCACATCATATTTAAATACAGGGTCTTGATTAATTTGTTTTATTATTGATCTTAGAGAAAAACCTGGGATTACTTGCAAAAGAATTGTACAGTTTTTATTGCAAAATGATGAATAAGAATTATCAGTTGATGCTAAATTTTCAATTAGTATTTTTTATTTATAAAATATTAATTACTTTAATGTTATTTATAATATATTTGTAAATCGTTTGTTAGGATTATTATGCGTGTAGTTAAAGACATGGGAGTATTAGGTGGTAGTTTTGTTTTATGAATTTGGTAGGGGTGATATTCTTATGCCATTGGGAATGTATCTTTAGAGATGTATCTTCAATGTTTAAACTATTATATCTTGCAGAATGACTAGTGTAAAGAGTTTCATATTTGTATTTTGTATTTTTAATCTAACCATATTTATTTATAATAATGAGCTAGTCATAAATTAAATTTATTAACAAAATGAATGAATTGAATATTGCAGGTGGAACACTAATTATTTATTATAAACACAGTGCTATTATATTGTACTTTAATGAGTGTCTTAAAGTAATTATTATAAAATATTAAATTTATTTGATACTGTAAGTTAGTAATGTACCTTGGAGTTAGTCTTAGTGTTAATTATCTTTAATAGTTATTGATTATATAACTTGACTATAGTTTAGTATAGTTACTTCCTAGTTAGCTGGAGCGTCTATTTTAGCTTTCTTTGGTGAGAATATATATATATATATATATATATATATATATATATATATATATATATATATATATATATATATATATATATATATATATATATATATATATATATTAACACGCATAAAACTAAACTAGTCAATATAAAATCAAAACTACCCCAAATCCAAAATTAAACCAGACCCGCAAAAAAATAATATCAAAACACACCCTAAGGTTTCTCCTCTACAAGCAGACTTCTCAAGTGTAAAGAACTACAAAAACTAGACAATATATATATATAATATTTAAAACTACCCACAAATCCATTCACTTCCCATCTACCCTTAATATTAAAAGAACTCTTAAATAACTTAATTGCTTCAGAATAATAAATTTTCAATAATAAAGACTCTTTAATTCTTCTTTTGATTTCATTTCTTTCAAAGAAGACAACCTTAGCTTCATCAAAATCAATAGTGTCCATGAAAAAGATACAGGCCACACTTTTGATTTTGATGAAGCTAAGATTATCTTCTTTGAGAGAAAGGAAATCAAAAGAAAAATTAAAGAGTCTTTATTATTGAAAATGTATTATTCTGAAGCAATTAACTTATGTAAGAGTTCTTTTAATATTAAGGGTAGATGGGAAGTGAATGGATTTGTAGGTAGTTTTTAATATTATATATATTGTCTGGTTTTTGTAGTTCTTTACACTTGAGAAAATCTGCTTGTAACAGTAAAACGTTAGGTTGTGTTTTGATATTATTTTTATGCTGGTCTGGCTTAATTTTGGATTTGAGGTAGTTTTGATTATATATATATATATATATATATATATATATATATATATATATATATATATATATATATATATATATATATATATATATATATATATATATTGTAACTGGACCAACACACAACCCTTTTATTACTTCAGTTGTAACAATTTCCTGATGAGCCTGTTGCAGGAAGGAACCATCAATTGACATTCCCCAATGCAGATGCTAATTCTCCCCTACAACAATATTTCCTGCTCATCAGAGGATGTAGCATCATAGAGGCTGGAAGCATCTAGACATTTCTATGTTTGGTGTTTCAAATGGTGCCACTAGAGTTCCATCTCACCACAACCTGACATACCTAGGTCTAGTTATGCCAGACATAGCTCAGTATGCATGAGATTCTCATGAACAAGTGCACTTAATGATGAGTGATGCAATAAAAAATAAAATAGAATTGAACAACTGGATAACTAAGATTAATTTTAAATAACAATAATTTTATTTAACAAATTAATTTGCAAGTTCTTCTAACAAAGTTCCTTCATATTCATGTGAAGATTCATTGTTTTATTCATTTGTGGTCCATTGTGTTTGTTTGGTATACTTCCAATAATAGCACTTAAAGAATGTAATTTTTTGTATAATAAAGTCCCTCTTTCATAGTTCTTTTAACAACTTACATCTTTAGTTATACAATTAATTTACAGAGAGGAATGCAATATATGAAAATAACTGATAACATTTAATTCAGAGTGTCATTTTATTCAAATAAATATTTCACTTATGGTCCATTGTTCTTCTTTGGTATACTTCAATATGACTTAAAGAATGTAACTTGTTGAGAGTATAATAAAGTCCTTCTTTTAATAGTTCTTTAACAGTTTACATCTTCAATCATTTAGTTAGTTCACAGAGAGGAGTGTGACACCTTAAGACAACAGAGAGAATGATGAAGACAACTAATAGCACTTAATTCAGAGTTTCACTTAATTGTGATTTGTATTATTTTAGACAGTAGTCACATGTAATGTGGTTTAATTATTCTTGTATGAAGATATCCTTTGCAGATATAATAATGAAGATAACTGCTAGCTTTGTATTTAATTCAGAGTTTCACTTAATTCACAAATAGTTTATTTACAGTCCATTATGCATCTTGGTATGTAATAGGGCAATATGAATTAAAAAATGCAAGTTCTTTAACCATTTACATTTACATTTTATGTGTAATTCAAGAGTTCCAGTTAACTTTAAATTAGTTAAAGCATAATACATATGTTTTTTTTATTTATGGTTATCCAAATCCAGGTTTGAATCCTTCCTATATGCACATCCTAGGTTCAATGGTTTGGTATTCTTATTTCTCAAGTCGTATGTATAACATGTTTTAATTCTGTGTTTTTATTACTTTTTTCAGAGTTTTCAAATAATAAATAAAATCTTTAATAAAAATGATTTTCTTAATCCTTCAACTTATTTAAGTATGTGGTTCATTATATGCATATAATCATTAACTTTTATTGACATACTAATTCATATTTAAATGTTTGAATTTGTTCATAATATAGTATAAATTTACTAAATGCATTAGTTTTGTATTTATATTTTCATTTTGATATTTTCTAATTTTATCTAAATTATAAATATGTTATTATAATTTAATTAATTGTAGTTATGCATAATATTCTTATATAATTAATAGGCAAGTGAGAACTTGTAATTTTATTTGGTTACTCTGATATCTAGCATAAATATTGCTGTTTGTTCTGGCACATAAGTATGTTTCTAGAGATAAGTTGATCATAATTTTCATGTATACTTTATCAATAATAAACGATTTTCATAATTTTAATTTCATTTATAATTTTCCAGTAACAAATGTATTTTCCCACAGCTACATTTATTCATTGTTTTTATTTTATGTATAATAAAGATATTTTGTTTGTCTTTTAAAAAAACCATATAAGCATTGAATATTTATAAAACTGTTACCTTCATTTATCCAGTTTGCTTCTTCATATCCATGATGAAAGTGCTTTCAAAAAAGGCATTGCATGTCAGCTAAATGGCATTATCTTCTTTCTATGATGGCTATCCAGACAAATCTTGGAAAATCAAGGCTTAGAATGAAGAGAAAAGCTGTTACTGTTTACCCTTCCATCGTTATGTTTTCCTTAACAATGATTTTTTTTTTCCATTATTAAAAGTGGTTGTAAAGTTTATATTCCAAGATGATGAAAGTTAGAGTTGAGTAACACTTAAATAAGAATTTTAACCTTTTAATTCTTCACTTTTCTTACTATCTTTTTCAAAACATCTTTCGAAAAAAATCTTCTTTAAACATACACTTTAAAAATCCAATTTCATCTTCTTCTGAACTTCCAACTTGACTATTTATATTCTGCTCTCCAGATTGATTAAACAGCCTTTTCCACTGTACCTGATTTGCATACTGCTCTCATTTAAGCCTGATTGCCTTTCACTTCATAATGATTGGATAATCTAATTTTTAGCGGGATAGATAAGAAAGCATGAAAATTAAGCCATGTTTTTCAATTTATTAAGACTGCCTCAAGCTATTATCACATTTTATCTAACAACATCGTTCCAAAAATTGAAAATGTAATATTTTTAATAAATACCAGCTTTTATTTACATCCTGATTTAAACCTATAAAATCAATAATGATTCTCTTATAACTATAAACTTTTTGCTTTATTTCTTTTTTAATTTGATCAAATCATGCTAGTCTTTTTTAAATGGGGGGGGATCTTTTGAATATATATGCATGGAACAGTATATCTGTTTCAATATATATATATATATATATATATATATACATTATATATATATATATATATATATATATATATATATATAATGTACCAGTCAAAATAGTATGCTCGCTTAACACGATTCAAATCCTAAGCAAAAGTACCTCGAATCCGATCATGCTGGAGATACACAGGTCTGTAGCAGTCCTGAATTCTAACCTATTTGCCTAATTTTTGAATCTCTGACCCAATGAACAACAATTCTGATGACACAGTAATATTATTTTAAATCTGTGCCCAGAAGCAAAGCAAAGCGGTAGAGCTTAAGATCAGAGGTTGGAGTAGCCCATTTATTACATTATTATAGTTATTTATTAATGCTAAGCTCTTAGCTAAAGAAAATAGTTCTAAATATTAACTTGAAACTAATAATTCAACGACAAAACAGGTTTACATGAAATTGATATATTTATTAAATATTAAACAAATGCATATATATATATATATATATATATATATATATCTTTATATATATATATATATATATATATATATATATATATATATATATTACAAAAGATTTAGGAAACATATGTATATTTTACCAAATAGTTTCATGCTTGGGACAATATTATTTATTTACAAGACTTGGAAATTTGTTGTATAAAATCCCCTCTATGACACATTTAATAAATATAATTTTACAGATACAATTTTATAGTGTTTTATAACTTATGCGGAGTTAATAAGCTAATTAAAGAAAACTTTTGCTATGGAGCATTGTGGATGCCGAAATTAAATATAAAAGATCGTGACAGTTTTAACAGTAAATGATTTATTTGATAACGGGCAAAATATATGATTTCAATCATGTATTTCTTAGGAGAACCATTATTTACACTTTTATTTGCATTGTTTAGAAAAGACGTCTTTTAGAAATAAGAAACAATAAATGCACTTTATTTATGAGAGTAAGTTCTACAATCATTAATATAAATTAGATTTACGTCTATAGGAATCGATAATGTTTTTTAAAAGAAAGCAGCTTAAATCAATGAACTAAATGTATTTTTACGAAATGAATCATTATCTTTAACACATCATTGCGACTTATTCAGATTAGGCAGACGACGATCAAATTAAAGACAAAAGTAATGGTACTAGCATACGTTAAAGAAATCTGGCCTTCATGGCGATTGTGGATATTTTATCATTTTAAAACATATTTGAAAAACGAACTTAGACTTGATATATCCTCACATTCTGGTGGAGTGATATCGAAGGAGAGGATGAGTTTGAGACCTCAAATCATTATGTACTGCCATCTGCAGCACATAATCCTCATAAATCTTACATTCCACAGAGAGTAGTGTCTCTGAACGAACGATTTTGAAAAGTAGGATGGGAGCTTCATACTTCCGACACCCCAATGACAAAGCAATCAAGAAATGGAAAGACAAAATGTCAGAATAAAAGAAAATGTATACCAGCAACGTTTATATAATTTTATATTATTACTTAAAGTTTGGAAAGGGTCTAACCTCTTGTGGAATAATCTGTTTTCAATCCTGAGTCATTTAACATATTGTAATACAATAATAACTCTTTCTACATCATTAAACTAATAAAATTTACATTTAAGATTTGATTTCCATATACGTATTAACTAAAGAATTAGCCCTTCAGGCAATGGTAAGAAAAGGTGGAATTTTATATTAAGTGTCGTGATCTTTTATAAAGGCAACTAAACAACAAAATAAAATAAGCATTCATGATAAAATACTTTTAAGTATACAACCAACCTGGCGAATGATTTCTATTTTAAATAAACAAATGAATATAATTTTACTAATGAATTTAATTACAGTCGCGAGCTTGATTGATGCCAACATATTAGAGAAAGTAATATATATTAAACAAAATAAATTGTATACATTTAATTGATACGCATAAAGTTATATAAACATAAATTAAGCATGAAAGCAAACACTATATTTAGAATTACATAAGTATTAATAAAGGATTATAGAGAGAGAGTTTACGAGAAACACTAGCAAAACATCATAAACAAATCTATGAATTAATTCAGCTACAAATTATAAATCAACCAGTGAATGTTCATATTATGGCAGCTCTAAATTACATGATTTTATCTAAGATATCAGCATAGCAGCAGCCAGGCAGGTTGACAATCCTTCGTCATCTTATATGGCCAGTCAGATGGAATCTTGACGGCTGGTAGACAGTTCTTTGAGAGAAGAAAAAAAAGGTGCTAGGTTCCACTACTCACTCTTCATCATGCAGAACTTGTGTTGGCTTCTTAAAAGTAATTAAACTCAACTACTAAAAACTCCTCTGAACTCAACTAAAAACTGAAAGTCAACTCAAAGTAAATTAACTCCCTTTGTTCTGTGTTTTTTTAATAATATTTTAATACTGCCCAGAATGCAATTTCATATACCAACCTTATCTCTATAATCCCTTTTCAGACATCATTCAATTAAAAATATGTTTTTATACAGATAAGGCTTGAAATACCATTTTTAACTATTTTAAATCATTTGACAACAACTGATAAACGATTTGTTTTTTCGATTTTATTTAAGATTTGTAAATTTTAATTATAGACAACGATCTGACTAGTGATAAAGATAATTTCAGTATATCAAGCCTTCCCCATTTTTCTTTGTTGTTACATTCCAATAGTTTAATTAAATACTTTAAATCAAAATACATATAGATATAACAAAAAAAAATTACAATTATATAAAGAAAATGTTTAGTTGTCAGCAATAAACATTAATAACATTATTGCTTCATTCATATATATATATATATATGCGCATCACGCACACTGCTGTTTTATTTTACTAAAAAAAATAATTTTACTAATCTTTCTAATGATTCACAATACAATGTGTGAGTGAATAGCATATATTTATAGCAAGGTCTGAATTGCGAACCACTAGGAGGTTAGTATAGATAGTGACACATGAAGCATCAATGATGATTAGACATCGATTGCTTCAATATATATATATATATGTGTGTGTGTGTGTGACTTCCAAAAAAAATGAAGATATCTTTACTAATTATGTACACATTAAAAAATACATGTAAACTGCAATATAGATAATTCTATATAAGAATACACATTTGTAGATATTAGATATTTATCTTATTTATGCTTTGTAAACAATAAAACTCTCTTTGATGAGCCTTATAAATTGAGAGAACAAATTAACGGTGTAGACTGTGCAAGAGACGATATAGTCTATTCATAATCAAATCAAAATACAAAATTTATAAAACTAAAAAAAAAAAAAAAAAACGAAGAAAAATAAATAAACATTTGTTTATATATCCTAGTTTCAATTTCGTAATTTATACCAATACATTTCAAAAGAAATAAAATAATAACAATTGCTAGTTCTTTTGGATGTCCTAATATGTATAAGGATACAAATTGATATCACTTAACTAAAATTAATGTGAGTTAAATATAAGTATAAGTTAAAATTGTATCCGTTGTGACAATCAGTAACTTTCTCTAATCAAATGAGTGAATAAAAGTTTAGCAGTTTTAAATAAATAAAATAATCTATAGTTCATACATAATATCTTATTAAAAATTTATATTACAAATAATTTTTAATTTGTTGTGAATACAATTAAAATTGCATTTAAAAATAATGTAAAATATCAAAATCAATACTGATAACATTTTCTTATAAAGTTTATTAACAGCTTTAACACTTTTAGTACAAGAACAATAACAACAACAACAGCAGCAACAACAACAACAACAACAATAATAATAATAATAATAATAATAATAATAATTATAATAATAATAATAATAATAATAATAATAATAATAATATTATTATTATTATTATTATTATTATTATTATTATTATTATTATTATTATTATTATTATTATTATTATTATTATTATTTCACTAACTAGTTGAAGCTTGTTTATCCATCTTGCTTTTAATTACATATTCTGATTATTATTATTAATTATTAAAGTTAATAGAATTTAGCATGCTAATTGAGTAAAATAATGATAATTTATATTTAATAAATAATAATAAACAAATAAAATTAAGAATAGTTTATGGAATTATTGTTTTGTATGTTTATACCAATAAGTGGTGTTGGATAAAAAACTTATTCCACGTCAAAGAAAAATCAACATTTGAGTTCAATTTTGTTAATAAAGTTAAAATTACAAAAAGAAACCTCTAATTGCCATGGTTTACCCATTATAAGGACATTCCAAAAACCAAAACAAATCATCAGAAAAAATTTTTTTGACTATTATTTATAAATTCTAAATATTATTGACATTTTCCATGAATTAAGTATACATCAAATTATTTAACATACATTAAATTAACCTTTAAATAAAAATATAGCAATAAACGTTAATAAAATTAAATGACCTGTATATAATGATAAACATTATTATTCATAAGCGCTATTTTACATTAATTTTTGTTCATAAAATTCAAATATCGATTTTTTTTTAAAATATCCAATAGTTATAAAGCCTTTGGACACACAACGAAAAATGTATAATAATAATAATTTTTTAAATTTATTTCACTGAACTGGCAACAGTAACAAAAATAGATTTAAAAATGTGAATTGTATATTTGGGCTCATCCATACCTGGCCATATTAACCTGGGAATTCACAACTGGTCTAAACAGCACCTCTCCTACCAACCCCTAAATAATTTATATGAAAATAACTATTATGATTTAATAAAACCCTCAAACCATATCTTGCCAAAACAGGGTTTACTAACAAAGGTATTTCGTTATAGACTAGATGAATAATATTCACCTTGCATCCACAGACTAAGTTCTTCACTAACATTCATTTTGTATTCTACTGATTTTGGATCTTTTCTTCTTTGTATATATCACCCTGTAACCTCGTCTAGTTAATTCTTGTTATCTTTTTATTTTTATTTTTTTTGTAATCACTTATAGGTCAAATAAAATTATCTTGAAAGATAAAAATGTGAATTGTATTAAATAATATAAAAATAATAATCCAAATTAGAAAATATGTATGTACCTGTTAGTTATTTACATTATATATATATATATATTCTAACCCACTATTTACGTAATTAGTTTAGTTTATTAGAAATTTTATTTATTTTATTTTTCACCCAATATATTTATTAGTTTATTTTATTTGTGACACTACCCCCATTTTTTTTTTATTAGTTTATTAGAAATTTGCACTTTTCACCCATGACACTAATTTTTCAGGTTGTGTTTAAGGCAACCAAAATAAAGCAACATATCCATTAATTTTCCAATATGATCTAAATACTTTTCATATAATACAATTGTACATTCAATTCCCTTAAGCCATGCCACGATTGCAATAACAACAATAATTGATCACTTATTAATTTAAAGAATAATTATAATAATATTAATCTCAGGGTTCTTTGTTTCATGTAAGGAAATGCACGGCAGTATTGGGTTGTCACATATGACTGGCATTCTGGTCGGCTATAGGAAACATTTATTTTACTTAAATTCAATGTGTCTTCATCTCTCATATCAACTGCTATATTATTTAAAGAGATGATAATTCTATTCAATAATGACTTATAATTTTGAATAACACAACCTTTTTTTTTTTTTTTTTTAGAATCTCAGTCAGAATAATAAAAAAACAAGGGTGCTTTTTGTGTCCTTCCATCATCCATGACAACACAATAATATAACTAAGATTTATTACTTAGACAATTTAACTAAATGAGAATGGAATAATGTGCAACCAAAGTTAATGGTTTGGGAATAAATTCATTTTTTTTTTTACACAAAGGTGAATGTTTAGTCTTAAGTTTTCAACTCCATAAATAATTATCATTAAACTAAAATATAATGACATATTCCGATCTGCTTAACTTTATTTATTTGGTATATTAAGTTTTTAAGAATTTGGAATGATTTCGGACTCAAGAAAAGGTTTTGCAAATATTGTGCAAACACTTATATTTAGCATATAAAAACAAAAAAATGAATTTACAATAAATTTTAACAAGACTATAATTTATTATTATCACAAAAAAAAATATATGAACATTTATTCAATAATCCCATAGTAATACAAAAATATATAATATAACTGACATTAATCTGTATACTCTTTTGGTTATGGACTAGAGGTTACTACTTCTCCTGTATGCAATCATATGGATTGATTAACTAAAAATACATTTCATTACCAATACATTGTTTATTAAATTTTGATAACCTTGTAGAAGCTTTTATTCAAAATTATTGACTAACTATTTTTTTTGTTCATTTTTTTTTTTTAAATGATTAATCCAATCATATGCAATACGCAAAATATTAAATTTATTTCTAATACATTTACTTTATTTATGGTCTTTAATGGGATAACCTATTCTAATTATAGGCCAGTTATCAGAAGTTACACTTACCATCTTACATTTAACTTAATGCTAACTTAAGTTATGATACAAATTTTATTCATATGTATAATTTTAAATATGAGTATTATTTAATTACTATCCAGAATTAAATATTGCATTTGAATATTCCTTCAGTAAATAAGCATTTTAAATTACGCAATTTTAATTACTTTCTCCATTGATTTACTTGTCAAATACTAGCAATATTTAGCAGCACAATACAGATATCGATCCTAGTTACTAACGCACTATTTATACTAAAGTGGATCTTGAGGAACTAACACCTCCAATATAACCTTTATCTTGCCCGAGCTTTCAAAATTAAGCACAATAATCAACACCTTCCACGGTGGAGCTATCTTTATTTTCACATGAGGAATATGGAATAACCACAAAGGTTTGTAAAGTAATCTACTACATTAAAATATTTTGGTGGTTTCTTGCCTCTTACTTGGGCATACAACGAACACACACCAAATACAATCCTCTCCTGGGATTTAAATGATAGAAGCATACTAAATGCTAGATAAATTCTTGATCGTCCTATCTATGAGAATCGATCACTTGGGCTATAAACATAGCTGAACATTATATTTAAAATCTTCCTCTCATGGAAAACAAAGCTTTTGGGGAGATCATTTTTCATCCCACAAAATAAATACATTATAATTATTACCTATGCAAATATTAAGCATATATCAATGCTATATCAGGGCAGGATAAGTAAATACACTGATTATAATAAACTTATGTTACCCGGTATACTTTGATCAACATCTGAAATCAATGGACATCATAGAATAAAAGTATAATAATTTTAATTTTAATAAAGGAACATTCAAAAATAGTTGGTAGCATACTATCTTAAACTAAATAAAGTGGATGTGTTAGTTAAGAATAATTAGAAATAACTTCCTCAATTAATACAGTATAAATTCGTTTCAAAATTTTAACAAGAAATATTTTGTTATAGCATTTTTTTTTTAGTTACTTCTGATAATTTTCAATATTTATTTCACCCCTTAAATATCTAAAGATTTTTCTTTTACGTATCTAACATACAAAATTTCTACCTACAATTGTATGTAATAATTAAAACATATTTTATAGATTTTTTTCTTTCGTGTTAAATATCAACTTAACCTATAATAATTATATTAAAACATACCTTTGTCATTACAAGGCTATTAAATATCACTTGACCATACAGACTTTAATCTATGTGATATAAAAAATACATATCATTTATAACTTAGTTTTACACAATCATTAATTAACAAGTGCATACTCTCTCTTTAGAAAATATTTTTCTATTGAGCAATTGGTCCACATGAAGAGCTTTACCCAGTCGTATTTCACGAAGCAAGTTTAAAAACAATAAATGCATGGTATTATTTCCTTTAAATAAAAGTTTTCTCTTATTTTGTGCGTTTAATAAATTAGGTAAAGAAACATATAGCAGAATTGAAGATTAATTCTTACTTGAATTAAACTACTACAATTTTGGGATCCAAGAAAAAAAATAGACTTCTAACATAGACGAATATTTGACTATAGACGATAAACATACACAATATTTTTTTTATTTATTGACGATACGTATACTTATTAGCTAGCTTACTTATGGACGAAAATACGCAATTTTCTGAGAGATTATTATGATAATAACTGCAGTCAATTTACGTGTACATGAAGTTTTAATAATTCCAACTGATGTATTATATAATATATCATTTATTTTTATCATTAAGTCACTAAGATATTTAGTTTCGTTCATACTTTAGGAATTATAAATTTTTTTAACGGTAACTTCTCCGTAAGAATGCCCCTATATAACTTTTCCTATATTTACTCTGAGAAAGTTTATATTTTTTTTTATATTTTTTTTTTAAAAAAATATACAGGTGCATAATTTAATCTTATTTATCATTATTATTATTTCCAGACAATTCTTGGTGAATAAAACATATTTTAACATATGTAACTACATTACTTGTAAAGGCAGACAATATTGAGAAAGAGCGCGAAAATGTTTCTAGTTGATTTTCCTTGGTTTCAAAATATTTCTTTCAATTATTTTTTTTTTCTTTCTATACCAAGAAAATATCAATAATGACATAAAGTTAATAAATAATTATTTCTTACTTGGAAATCATTTATCTTCCTTAATTTAAACATAATAACACTTTTCGTGATTCCCTTAGTTAATTCTGTCATTTTTAACATTAGCGTGAGATAATAAATTTTTAAGTATAAAAGGTCTTTAAATAGGTAGATGGCAAAGAAAATCAGGATATCTTATCAAAAAAATTTAGCCACACATTATATTATTAAAATTTTACTTTGATTACATTTATTTCTGCAAAATAAAATGAAAAAATTGAGTTACCAGATTTCAGCATTGTTCCTTCCTTGAAAACTAAAAGCAGACTATCTATTTTTTTTTTAAAAAAAATGATCTTGATTATGAAATTGGTTGTTTCGTTTTGTTGTTTTTTTGTTTTTTTTTTTACTTTAGCGACCTCTTCCAGAAAAATAATCATTTGATTATAACATAAACAAAAGAAAGGAAAAACTTATTACAATCATATAGTTTTCAGTATTATCTACCTGGATTACAAAGTAATTTGACAATATAAAAAAAATAATAAATACATTAAATTAACAATCAGTGATGTATAATTCTTTAAACATTATTTTTTTTTTCTTTTTTTTTCTTTTTTTTTACAAAAAGAAATTACCAGAAGTTATTGTGCTTTATGATAAGACTCTCATCCACTCCCCTCTCTACCCATCCAAAATCAATTACTGTTTAGCTTTTATACCATATTAATTTGCTCTAATTATTAATATCTCAATTAAATTATTCATGTTCTCTCTTTAAAAATGACATTAAGTTATTAAATCTATTAGTTATTCACCCAAAACATGCCATAGTGAGTGAATAGCATACTTTATTAATCAATTATTACTATTGTTATTTTATCTTTTTATTTCTTTAAAGAATAGCATTGTTTTCCTGCAGGAATAATGCCAAGTAAACCAAGTGTCAATAACACTAGGTTACAATTCTCCCACCATTATAATAAATCAAAAATAAAATAATATATGCATTTTTAACACTTCTTAGGGTATTACTAATTTTATATTCTACTTCTTTCTTATGTCAATAAATACAGTTTAAAGGATTTAATTTTGCTTGGGATATGGTAGTAAGCTTCGGGCATTATAGGTACCTCTTGTTCCATCAGGGGTTGAGACCAAAAAGGCATTCTCACCCACTTGTTTCACAATTTCATAGGGGCCTTCATAAAGATACATGAATTTTCTAAACATATGTTTCCAGAGATTACTCACATGGGGAGTTCTAATTAAAACAAAGTCATGGACTTTAAAAAGATGTGGACTGGTTTTGGAATAATGAGTGCGTTTATCACCCATCTTTTTAAGGTTAATTCTGGCCAGTGCTTGGTCATGTTCTACATTATGCTGTTCCCCATATGCTTAAAAATAGGGCCCCGAAGTGAGGAACGTTCCTGCGAGGTCCTTTTTAATTTAATGCCCCGCTACTTTTACTACCTTTTATATTTTTCTTTGGTATTGTTGGGATACCACTAGTAGAAGGCTGATTCTCATTCAGAATTCTACTCTTAACTGTTGGCCTACTGAGGTGGCTATTCTGTCTACCATAGGGATTCGTCCTATAATATCCTTTTTCTCTAACTAACTTCCTCCTTCCCATATGTGACCTATCTGCGAAATTGATATTACTCACCATCGGATGGGTGTCTCTATTTACCGTAATTCTATTATCAATATTCCTATCGCTGGTCTCTAACGAATCTAAAATTCCTACTACCTCTTCTATGGTATGTCTGTCAGCAGCAATCAAGATCTGCTCTATATGCCTCGGCAGATTATGGCGAATTATTCGCACAATTTGTGTCTCAGATAAAGGATAAGCTGTCAAGGTTTTCAATTTGACAGCCTGACTCCTGAAAAACTGAGTATAACTACCCTTATTTACATGATATCTTTCCTGAGATATCTGATATCTCAGGTAATCTTGGCGGTCTTCCCCCCAAAAACTGGCTAACATAAGATATTTGAAGACTCCATATGTTTTTGGTTTAATAAATAATGATGGCCACCAGTCTTTAGATGCTGCACACAAATGGTTAGCGGCAATAGCAATCTTTTCTATCTCAGATAAATGACATAAGGTGAATAACTCCTCCAGATTCTGGAGATACTCGTGTGGATTCTCCAGATATTCACCTCTAAAAAATTTTATTTTTAAGAATTTTAAGACCATGGAGCTATTATTTTCTGGCTCTAGCATGACTTTACTTCTAGCCTCATTTAATGGATCGTATATTGATTCTACTGGATTAATTACCGTATGTAACTCAGATATTACTTGGTTATTATGACCATTATTTGTTTCCTTTACTTGAGTTTCAGATAAACCTTTACTTTGAACAACTTTTTACTTTTTGTAAAATTATCCCTATTATAGTCTATAGCTTGCATTCGACTCTCTAATTCTAACTTATAGTTCTGCCATTCACAGTTTATTCTCTTTGAACTATCTTTTAGGCCTACATTTAAGTGTTTAATCTGTTGTTCCAATTGGTTAATAGTTTCATCTTTATCTATCCCAAATTTATCTTCTAACCTTTGATAGACTTTACTCTCACACTGAGTCATTAATTCCCCTATTTCATCTTGGAGATTATTATGTAATAGATGTGCATTACTTTTTATTATATCATTAAAATTTTCTAATCTTCCCATAACTTGACTTAGCTCACTTTCTAGATTTTGATTAATCTCACATTGGGTCAACTCTTGAGATTCTAGTTTAGCTATTAATCTGGTAATCTGGCTCTGACATCCTTTCACTACATTGTCAGGTGCTAGAGTTATATTTTTAACTTCCTCTTTCAAATTACTAACTTCACTTCTAGCACTGTCTAATTCTCCCTTAATAGATTCAACTCTATCCTGAACTTCTCTTTGAAATACTACTGTTTCCTTTTGATAATTTCTTATTTCCTGTACTTCATTGTTTAATACAATATATTGACTTTTAAAGTCCTGCTGGATAGCCTCAATCATATTTTCTGCCCTTTCAGAATTTGTTTCGATCTCTTTCCTTATTCTTATTTCCAGCTTTTCAGAGGCCAATTTTGATTCTTCTACATGATTTCTCAAATCTTCCCTTAAGTCCTTTATCTCCTGTACTTGAGTTTGAGATGTCTCTTTGATCTCCTGCATTTGATTCTCTAATTTAATATTTAAATTTTGTATCTGACTTTTTAATTCACTATTTGATTCACTATTTGAGTTTTGTATCTGACTTTCCAATTCACTATTTGATTTTTCTAATTTTTTCAAGAATTCCTCCAATGTATTTCTCATTAATTGATCTGGCTCATTTTCATATTTTCCCTTTATTATTGTGGCTTCTTCTGGGTTAGCTATATCCAAATCTTCCCCTTCCTCTTTTAATTGTACACTAAAATATGGAGTCTGTGTATCAGGGGATTGTAACTCTTGGGATCCTCCCAAATCCTCAGAAATACTATGATTATCTTTGTTTTCACTCATATTAAAATTCTAACTCTTTTAGTATTTAACAGTACCGAAATATTAGCAATGAACTATTAATAAATTTATCGATAAGAAATTATTGACAAGACATCCTGCCTCCATGCCTCTCCTACCAAAAACAATCTACACCAAAAACTATGCTCTGACATTTAATATCCCTAAAGCTCCAACATTAAATACTAAATATGCTTTTTTTTTTCACATGCTTCTTAGTCCATATAAATATCATTAGATATTATGTAATATAGCATAAGTGCCAATCACAAGACCAGACAAACAGATCATCATAAATGATAAAATCATTACAGTGTTTTATGGAATTGCCTACAGACCACAACATCCTAAACTGACAACTTAATTATTTATTTTTCAGTGGCAAAAGATTAGATCATATAATAGATATTCACATAATATCTTATGACTAAAACAATTCATTATTGGCAAATATTTTTAATCAATGAATAACTAATCCATTCAAGTGCAAACAATATTAATATTGACTTCAAGAAAAGTCTACTAAATTCCTCGTGGCCAGCTATAGCCATCGATGGCCCCTGTAGTTGGGCGGCCATTTCTAACCCATTATATATGTTTTTAAATTAGTTTATTTATTTGCACCCATGACACTAATTTTTCAGGTTGTGTTTAAGGCAACCAAAATAAAGCAACATATCCATTAATTTTCCAATATGATCTAAATACTTTTCATATAATACAATTGTACATTCAATTCCCTTAAGCCATGCCACGATTGTAATAACAACAATAATTGATCACTTATTAATTTAAAGAATAATTATAATAATATTAATCTCAGGGTTCTTTGTTTCATGTAAGGAAATGCTCGGCAGTATTGGGTTGTCGCATATGACTGGCATTCTGGTCAGCTATAGGAAACATTTATTTTACTTAAATTCAATGTGTCTTCATCTCTCATATCAACTGCTATATTATTTAAAGAGATGATAATTCTATTCAATAATGACGTATAATTTTGAATAACACAGCCTTTTTTTTTATTTTTTTTTTAGAATCTCAGTCAGAATAATAAAAAGACAAGGGTGCTTTTTGTGTCCTTCCATCATCCATGACAACACAATAATATAACTAAGATTTATTACTTAGACAATTTAACTAAATGGGAATGGAATAATGTGCAACCAAAGTTAATGGTTTGGGAATAAATTCATTTTTTTTTTTTTTACACAAAGGTGAATGTTTAGTCTTAAGTTTTCAACTCCATAAATAATTATCATTAAACTAAAATATAATGACATATTCCAATCTGCTTAACTTTATTTATCTGGTATATTAAGTTTTTAAGAATTTGGAATGATTTCGGACTCAAGAAAAGGTTTTGCAAATATTGTGCAAACACTTATATTTAGCATATAAAAACAAAAAAATGAATCTACAACAAATTTTAACAAGACTATAATTTATTATTATCACAAAAAAAAAAATATGAACATTTATTCAATAATCCCATAGTAATACAAAAATATAAAATATAACTGACATTAATCTGTATACTCTTTTGGTTATGGTCTAGAGGTTACTACTTCTCCTGTATGCAATCATATGGATTGATTAACTAAAAATATATTTCATTACCAATACATTGTTTATTAAATTTTGATAACATTGTAGAAGCTTTTATTCAAAATTATTGACTAACTATTTTTTTGTTCATTTTTTTTTTTTAAATGATTAATCCAATAATATGCAATACGCAAAATATTAAATTTATTTCTAATACATTTACTTTATTTATGGTCTTTAATGGGATAACCTATTCTAATTATAGGCCAGTTAATGCTAACTTAAGTTATGATACAAATTTTATTCATACGTATAATTTTAAATATGAGTATTATTTAATTACTATCCAGAATTAAATATTGTATTTGTATATTTCTTCAGTAAATAAGCGTTTTAAATTACGCAATTTTAATTACTTTCTCCATTGATTTACTTGTCAAATACTAGCAATATTTAGCAGCACAATACAGATATCGATCCTAGTTACTAACGCACTATTTATACTAAAGTGGATCATGAGGAACTAACACCTCCAATATAACCTTTATCTTGCCCGAGCTTTCAAAATTAAGCACAATAATCAACACCTTCCATGGTGGAGCTATCTTTATTTTCACATGAGGAATATGGAATAACCACGAAGGTTTGTAAAGTAATCTACTATATTAAAATATTTTGGTGGTTTCTTGCCTTTTACTTGGGCATACAACGAACACACACCAAATACAATCCTCTCCTGGGATTTAAATGAATGAAGCATACTAAATGCTAGATAAATTCTTGATCGTCCTATCTATGAGAATCGATCACTTGGGCTATAAACATACCTGAACATTATATTTAAAATCTTCCTCTCATGGAAAACAAAGCTTTTGGGGAGATCATTTTTCATCCCACAAAATAAATACATTATAATTATTACTTATGCGAATATTAAATATACCAATGCTATATCTGGGCAGGATAAGTAAATACACTGATTATAATAAACTTATGTTACCGGGTATACTTTGATCAACATCTGAAATCAATGGACATCATAGAATAAAAGTATAATAATTTTAATTTTAATAAAGGAACTTTCAAAAATAGTTGGTAGCATACTATATTAAACTGAATAAAGTGGATGTGTTAGTTAAGAATATGTAGGAATAACTTCTTCAATTAATACAGTATAAATTCGTTTCAAAACTTTAACAAGAAATATTTTGTTATAGCATTTTTTTTTTTAGTTACTTCTGATAATTTTCAATATTTATTTCACCCCTTAAATATCTAAATATTTTTCTTTTCCATATCTAACATACAAAATTTCTACCTACAATTGTATGTAATAATTAAAACATATTTTATAGATTTTTTTTTTCGTGTTAAATATCAACTTAACCTATAATAATTATATTAAAACATACCTTTGTCATTACAAGGTTATTAAATATCACTTGACCATACAGACTTTAATCTATGTGATATAAAAAATACATATCATTTATAACTTAGTTTTACACAATCATTAATTAACAAGTGCATACTCTCTCATTAGAAAATATTTTTCTATTGAGCAATTGGTCCAGGTGAAGAGCTTTATCCAGTCGTATTTCATGAAGCAAGTTTAAAAACAATAAACACATGGTATTATTTCCTTTAAATAAAAGTTTTCTCTTATTTTGTGCATTTAATAAATTAGGTAAAGAAACATATAGCAGAATTGAAGATTAATTCTTACTTGAATTAAACTACTACAATTTTGGATCCAAGAAAAAAAATAGACTTCTAACATAGACAAATATTTGACTATAGACGATAAACATACACAATATTTTTTTTTATTGACGATACATATACTTATTAGCTAGCTTACTTATGGACGAAAATGCACAATATTCCGAGAGATTACTATGATAATAACTGCAGTCAATTTACGTGTACATGTAGTTTTAATAATTCCAACTGATGTATTATATAATATATCATTTATTTTTATCATTAAGTCACTAAGATATTTAGTTCCATTCATACTTTAGGAATTATAAATTTTTTTAATAGTAACTTCTCCGTAAGAATGCCCCTATATAACTTTTCCTATATTTACTCTGAGAAAGTGTATATTTTTTTTATATTTTTTTTTAAAAAAATATACAGGTGCATAATTTAATCTTATTTATCATTATTATTATTTCCAGACAATTCTTGGTGAATAAAACATATTTTAACAACTGTAACTACATTACTTGTAAAGGCAGACAATATTGAGAAAGAGCGCAAAAATGTTTCTAGTTGATTTTCCTTGGTTTCAAAATATTTCTTTCAATTATTTTTTTTTCTTTCTATACCAAGAAAATATCAATAAATGACATAAAGTTAATAAATAATTATTTCTTACTTGGAAATCATTTATCTTCCTTAATTTAGACATAATAACACTTTTCGTGATTCCCTTAGTTAATTCTTTCATTTTTAACTTTAGCGTGAGATAATAAATTTTTAAGTATAAAAGGTCTTTAAATAGGTAGATGGCAAAGAAAATCAGGATATCTTATCAAAAAAATTTAGCCACACATTATATTATTAAAATTTTACTTTGATTACATTTATTTCTGCAAAATAAAATGAAAAAATTGAGTTACCAAATTTCACCACTGTTTCTTCCTTGAAAACTAAAAGCAGACTATCTATTTTTTTTAAAAAAAAATGATCTTGATTATGAAATTGGTTGTATCGTTTTGTTGTTGTTTTTTTTTTTTTTTTACTTTAGCGAGCTCTTCCAGAAAAATAATCATTTGATTATAACATAAACAAAAGAAAGGAAAAACTTATTACAATCATATAGTTTTCAGTATTATCTACCTGGATTACAAAGTAATTTGACAATATAAAAAAAAATAATAAATACATTAAATTAACAATCAGTGATGTATAATTCTTTAAACATTATATATTTTTTTCTTTTTTTTTTACAAAAAGAAATTACCAGAAGTTATTGTGCTTTATGATAAGACACTCATCCACTCCCCTCTCTACCCATCCAAAATCAATTACTGTTTAGCTTTTATACCATATTAATTTGCTCTAATTATTAATATCTCAATTAAATTATTCATGTTCTCTCTTTAAAAATGACATTGAGTTATTAAATCTATTAGTTATTCACCCAAAACATGCCAAAGTGAGTGAATAGCATACTTTATTAATCAATTATTACTACTGTTATTTTATCTTTTTATTTCTTTAAAGAATATCATTATTTTCCTGCAGAAATAATGCCAAGTAAACCAAGTGTCAATAACACTAGGTTACAATATATATATATATATATATATATATATATATATATATATATATATATATATATATATATATATATATATATATATATATATATATATATATATATATTAAAAGAAAGATTTGTATGGGTTAAATATATAAAATACATACTTTGCGGGTTTATCCGTGTTAAAAACTTTTAATATTAAGATACTGACATTTCGACTTGGTCACACAAGTCATCCACAGAGTTATAAAAGGTAGAAAGACGGTTGTAGAGGCACTAAAATCACTGATTTGAATATAACATTAAAATTCTACCAATAGCAAAAATGTTAAATTTAGGAATGTTTTTTTTTTTTTTTTAAAAAAAAAAACTTTCCAAATAGGAGGAAGTTTGCATATATCATCTCGTTTATTGATACAATCTGGCCTTTTAATTATCTCAATGGCTTCTCTAATTTTGCACTGGTAGAGATTATCACATCTGGATATGATCCTGGTACTAGAAAAATCAATTTTATGACCTGAATCTATAGTATGGAGTGAGAGTGCTGATGATGAAGAGTGTTGTTTAACTGCATTAGCATACTCATCTCTTCTAACACTGATGCGACGATTACTCATACTTATGTAAGAAACTTTACAATTTTTCCATGAGATTTGATAGACACCATGAGATTCAAGAGGGATTGAATTCTTAGGCTTGGTTATTATATTGCTGATTGTCTGCTCATCAAAAGATCAGCAATATAATAATCAAGCCTAAGGATTCAATCCCTCTTGAATCTCATGGTGTCTTTCAAATCTCATGGAAAAATTGTAATGCTTCTTACATAGGTATGATTAATTGTCGCATCAGTGTTAGGAGAGATGAGCATGCTAATGCAGTTAAACAACAACTCATCATCATGAGCACTCTCACTCCATACTATAGATTCAGGTCATAAAATTGATTTTTTTAGTACCAGCATTATATCCAGATGTGATAATCTTTACCAGTGCAAAATTAGAGAAGCCATTGAGATAATTAAAAGGCCAGATTGTATCAATAAGTGCGATGATACATGCAAACTTCCTCCTATTAGGAAATTTTTTTTTTAAAAAACTTTCCTAAATTTAATATTTTTGCTATTGGTGGAATTTTAATGTTTTATTCAAATCAGTGATTGTAGCGCCTCTACAACCATCTTTCTACCTTTTATAACTCTGTGGATGACTTGTGTGACCAAATCAAAACGTCAGTATAATAATATTAAAAGATTTTAACACAGATGAACCCGCAATATATATATATATATATATATATATATATATTGCATCTGTAAAGCATATGGACCTACAAATATATATATATATATATATATATATATATATATATATTGTAGGCTTTTGTTTAGGTCCAAATGAATTTATGTAGTCAATTTTCTAAAAAAAATTAAGTCAAGGGTATATTTTAATGGTATGTCTACTGTTTTATGTTGACAGTGTTTTTAAAAGCTTAGTTAAAGCCAAGTGAGAATATTAAATGCATGAAACTATACAAATATATTAAAAATAGTCAATTAAAGCTAAATGGTGCAATTCTGTATGGTTGGGAAAACTGGCCATAATAAAATAGTACATTAATAATCCCTTTAAATAAGTGTTAAAAGTAATAACTTACAATAAAATAAATAGTATATTTTAAAATGGAAATTATACTTAATAGTTGTATTAAAAATACCATTTATTTAAAAATGTAATATTTTGCGTGGATGGATGTATTTAATTTTATAGTATCAAAATTATTATTCTAAATTATATTATTATATCATTATTCTTTAATACAATATTTTTGCAAATAAACATTTATTTTTGTTTTCAGACAGAATTGCCTACAGATGGTCTGAATTTTAAGTCATGAGACATGTAAATATTCATATGTGTGTGCTTACAAATTTTTTTGTTAATAATGTTTCAAAATTGCTTTGGAATTGTACTATAAAATTGAAACATTTATTTGCCTATCACAAGATAAAAAGTAATTGTTATAAAATATTTAATGAGATTTTTAAAAACGAATGTACTGAATATAATGAGATTTTAGAAAAATAGATACATTAAAAATAATTGTTGTACAGATTAATAAAATATTATTTTTAAAATGCTATTTTAATATTTGATTTGTTTAAATAAAAATATAAAATTAGTTGATAATTAAATAGTGTAACAAATAATATATTTGATGAATCATCATTTTTATTTTTAATTTTAATTGTGCAATCTTAAAATATTATGTAAATCAGATGATCAGCTAAAGATCAATAGCCAATCAAATTATTAATTTATTTTGATATAAAAGCAGATAGATGTTCACTTGTTTCTGTCTGTGCATTTTTATCAGTCAATTGGGTTTTAGTCAGTCAAGTGTGTTTTAATCAGACAATTCAGTGCTATAATCGCTCTCTTGGTAATTTATTATTTATAAAATATTAAAATATTGGATAGTGTACAATTGGAATTATTTTTAAAGAAGAGAGTATTAAAACTATAAATTTATTCAGTTTAAGTCATGCACTGTTAAAACCAACCAAGATTCCCTATCAAGTGTTTTATCAAAACTTAATTTTAGCATCACAATAACTATGGAATTCATACCAACAGTAATTATATACCTGTGAAAAAAAGGATGGAGATACAGCTCTTAATTGAAAATATATTTTTAAAGTAATTAACAAATGAAAATATAATATTGGTCATATTAATATTTCAGACAAGGTATAAAAAATTAAATAGAAAAGTTTGCAGGAAATTAAAAGTAAATGCATTTTATTGTGAAAAAATAATAGCTTTATCTTAAAAAAACAGCAAAGCAATATGGTAAAGAATTTTAATAAATTTTCAATATTTTGAAAATATATCGTTTTTTTTAATAAAGGTTGCAGTAAATGTTTATTTTTAAAGAAAACATTATTTTAAGGATTTATTCTAATTTATATTCCAAAATGATTGAAATAAAGTTGAAAGTTACTGCAAATATATTTTATAAGACAAGCTATCACTATTAAGAAGACCACAATTATTTAATAATATTTTTAAAAAATTATATTGGAAATTATTATTTGGAAAATAAAAATACCTGGATAATTAAACTTATCCTGATGAAATAAGCTTATGCTAGCTTTATTAAATGATTAAACACCAAATTAAATGAAATAAACATGTGTAATTTTCATATTAATATGCCCGAATCCATATCACCATGTCAGAGACACTAGAAACTGATACAGAATCCTGTGGAATGATAAAACTCTGGACAATTATTTTTAAATATTATGAATTAATATCATCTTTAATAATCATTATTCTGAGATATATAATCAGTAGACTATAACTTTTATAAACTTTCAAAAAAAGATTAGTGATTATTTTCATAGATCACATCTGATTTTAAAAGTCAACTTTTTTAAAATTATCATTTTTTCATTTCCATCATTTTTTTTAAAATTAACTGATCATGAATCGTGTGAAAAAGAAAAGTTGTTGTCTTCAAGTGTTAAGACAATGGTTGTTGTAGGAACATGCACTGGGGGGGGGGTCAGTGCTTATCATGGACTGGAGTTTTATATAGCTATGGTTTTATTATTTTATGAAGTAATAATGTTAATTTTTTATTATTATTATAATTGTACATAGGAAAATTACATATAAAAATATTTACTAATGTAGTATTACAATTACTGTAAAGAATGCTTATTTTTTTTCTATATATATATATATAAATTTTAAATATGATAGTTTCTGAATAAATGCTAATATTATGTAATATTTTTATTGAATGTGGACCAAGAAAATGTCTAAAAGTGATCAACTAGCAAAATTGTCACTATGAGTAAAATTTATAAAATATTAATTTTTATATGATGTATTTATTTACTTTATTTAGATTTTTTGGAGTGGTTTATAGTATTATTGTATAAACATAAGGGTATGTGTGAATACATTAAATATACATAAAACTTATATGAGTTAGTTTTTTTTAAAAAAATATGCATACTTTTATTTTGTATTACTAATGTAATATAAATTTAACAATGAATATAATTATATGATTCTTTCATAAAAGAACCCTATTATTTAAAATTTTTAAAGTATTGACTTAGTACATTTATAAAAATCATTTGTATTTCTATTGAAGAATTTTTGAATGTGAAGTAACCTTTTCTTATTGAGTAATCTAGATTGTTGAATTTGTATGTGAATTTTATTTATTGTTTTTAGAAATATGTTTGAGAATTTTGGCAATGTAGGTAGATAAATCTATTAAGAAATTTTAAAATGGTAGTGACTTGGGAGTATGCAAAAAACCCAAAGGGATGCTTATATGTAGCTTTTAATGGGGAATGGAAGTAATTTTATTATCTCAATGATTATACAGGTACAGATAACAACGCACTATAAGTTGTATATTTCCATGGACAGTGTTTTTTTTTTCTTATTATTGAGTATTAATGTTCTGAAAACCTGAATAAATAGCTTGGACAGTATTTTTAGTGGAGAATATTAGACAGAGAAGTCATGCCCTTTTTCTTTATTGCACTGTTGCCATGTTGACTATCTTATATGTTTATACTATGGAGTTAATATTCTATTTTGTTCTTCATGCCTACGCATCTGATCGCTATCATAATTTCTAGGATATTGCATCGTACACAACTGTATTTTGAGAGAGAATGATAAATATTTTTTTGGGAATTGTAGAATTGTTTATTTTGGAAGAGGATAAGATAGTTTTTCCTTGCTTTGATAAAAGTTATTTAAATACAAATGAGATTGAAAGTAAACTTAAGATATAAAGACTAAGACTCGTAAATATTTCCGTATTTTAGTAAACTATTTTTTTATAAAAATATAAGTGATAATAAAATTGTTCATGAAAATTTTTGAATAATTTTTGAATATTTGTAACTTACATGTAATGCATATTTTTAATGGGTATCCAGAGAAACATATCAAACAGAACAAGTACTTATATTTTATCAATATGATTTTTATATTTAGGAAACGCATAAACACATACATAGAGTTTAATATTTAATTAATGCCAAACAAGAAGGATAAATTATGTTAATTGTATTATTTATTTGAGTTCACTTATTTGTAGTTTATGTTTTCATAATTTGTTTATGCCTATGGAAAATATATAATATAATTCAATTGGTAGACAATATATTTGAAACTACAATTGTATCTGCGAATATTATTGCAATTGTTTTTAAAAAAAAAAAAAAGATAAAAGTTCTAAGTCAGAGTGAAGGCTTAGGTACTTTAGATTTTATTATTTTATTTTTATTTATGGAAATGAAGAAATATGTAATGTATCCAAGATTTTTGAATTGTAAATAATGTACATAGTTTGTTTTGTTAAAAGTATTGTAAATAAAATTTATTAAATTTGTATTTATAAATTTTTGTGTTATCTTGATTTTTTGTTCACACTGCAAACATAATCTAAGATATGTGAAACCAAATAAAATATTTGCACATAATGAATAAGATTATTTATTTGAGTAACTATAGCATTTCTTAATATAATTTATTTGAGAAATTTCATTTTTTCATCATTATTATCATTATGGTTATAAATTAATTACATAGTTCATTGTATAGAATTATTACATTATTCATTGTCACATATTCTCAGATTATCAGATTATATCACATATTTTATTTAAGATGCCACATGAAAGCTAAAAGATTGTACTATATTATTTATTTATTATTATTATTAATATAATTTGTCCAAACTTCAAACACTTTTTAGCAAAACTCTTTATTTGTACATTCACAGTCACCTATGTTTCGACTGACCTGCAGTCTTCTTCAGAGCTATTATATAATGAACAAAATAAAATAAAATCAAAATAAAAAATAAAAATAAAAAACATAACTATATAATAACACTATAAAACATTTTAAATAATAAAAAACTAAAAACAACACACACACACACACTCATATATATATATATATGCAAAACCATATAACAATACAATACTAGATTAAATTCAAAATTTTACCAAAATCCTTACACAACCATAGTTTCATCTACTACAAATAGACCTTCTCAAGTGAAAATCAACCTAAAGAAAAACATTTATATATATATATAAACAAACAAACCTTCCCATAATTCATTTCAAACTCCACTTTCCCTTAATATCAAAAGAAGTCTTCATAGATTGATAGCCTCAGAATCAAGGAGTTTTATCATCAAAGTCTCCTTTATTCTTCTTTTTAACTCATTCTTTTCATAAAAAATAACCGAAGCATTGTTAAACAATATTCTATGACCTGTATTCAATTCATGAATATATAAAGCTGAGTTAAGATACCTATGTTTAACTCTACTTATATAAACCTTAACCCTTTCATTAAGGCTAAATTTACTCTGGCCTACATAAAATTTACCACAACTACAAGGAATTTTATAAACAATACCAGGAATAGACCTACTATCAATAGACTGCTTTGAACCATTAAGTAATGAATTCAAATTAGAACCTTTCCTCCATGCAACCTTCTTTCCACCTAACAAATGACTATTTCTATAAACCAAATTATAAATTGATGTTTTAAATGGCAAAGACATATAATCATCATCCTTACCAACAAAATTCTTATCATCCAAATTACGGCTATAAACATTATTATTAAATACCACTTTTTTAATAAAATCATGACTATAACCCAATTCTACATATTCAGCAGCAAATTGACTTCTTTGAATATCAGCATCATTATTAAAATTATTAAGCTTTCTATTCTGACAACAAAAATTCAACAAAAACATTTTTTTATGTATAAAAGGCTGATAACTATCAGGCCTAATCATATTTCTCAAATTTTTAGGTTTTATAAAATGACTGCAAAGCAAAACATCATTAACCTTCTCAACATTTAAATCTAAAAACTTTAATTTACAAAATCAAAACCACACCCCTCAATTGTAAACTTAATACTAGAATCAAAACCATTCAATCCACATAAAAACTCTTCTAATTTCTCTTTCTGAATAACAAACAAACAATCATCAACATACCTAACAAATAATTTAATAGAACATGAAAACATATTAATAATACTACACTCCAAATAATCAATATAGACAGCACACATTAATGGAGAAATGACATAACCAATAACCCAACCATCTCTAATCTTATAAAACACATCATTAGACATAAAATACATTGAATCCTCTAACAGCAAAAGCAAATCATGAAAAACCTTAATCTTATCTGCAGAAAAACATTCTAATTTTTTTTTAAATTGAATGAAAAACATCAATACTTTTTAATCTATTAACTGATTGGTACATATTTTCAATGTCTAAACTACCAAAAACACAATCATCATCCAAAACAAAACCATTTATTTTCTTAAAAGATTCAAAGGAAGAAGGAACACAAAATTGACACAGTTTTATATAATCCTTAAAATATATTATAATAAATTTTGATATTTTATCAACAATTCCTCCTGTAAAATCAAAAATACATCTCAAAGGAAAATTATTTTTATGAGACTTCAAATTAAAGAAAACCTTTGGAGCCACAAAATCACTAAAAAAATAGAATGTTTTTCTGCAGATAAGATTAAGGTTTTTCATGATTTGCTTTTGCTGTTAGATGATTCAATGTATTTTATGTCTAATGATGTGTTTTATAAGATTAGAGAAGTTTGGGTTGTTGGTTATGTCATTTCTCCATTGATGTGTGCTGTCTATATTGATTATTTGGAGTGTAGTATTATTAATATGTTTTCATGTTCTATTAAATTATTTGTTAAGTATGTTGATGATTGTTTGTTTGTTATTCATAAAGAGAAATTAGAAGTGTTTTTATGTGGATTGAATGGTTTTGATTCTAGTATTAAGTTTACAATTGAAGGAGGTGGTTTTGATTTTGTAGAATTAAAGTTTTTAGATTTAAATGTTGAGAAGGTTAATGATGTTTTGTTTTGTAGTTATTTTATAAAACCTAAAAATTTGAGAAATATGATTAGGCCTGATAGTTATCAGCTTTTTATGCATAAAAAAATGTCTTTGTTGAATTTTTGTTGTCGGAATAGAAGGCTTAATAATTTTAATAATGATGCTGATATTCAAAGAAGTCAATTTGCTGCTGAATATGTAGAATTGGGTTATAGTCATGATTTTATTAAAAAAGTGGTATCTAATAATAATGTTTATAGTTGTGATTTGGATGATAAGAATTTTGTTGGTAAGGATGATGATTATATGTCTTTACCATTTAAAGCATCAATTTATAATTTGGTTTATAGGAATAGTCATTTGTTAGGTGGAAAGAAAGTTGCATGGAGGAAAGGTTCTGATTTGAATTCATTACTTAATGGTTCAAAGCAGTCTATTGATAGTAGGTCTATTCCTGATATTGTATATAAAATTCCATGTAGTTGTGGTAAATTTTATGTAGGCCAGAGTAAATTTAGCCTTAATGAAAGGGTTAAGGTTCATATAAGTAGAGTTAAACATAGGTATCTTAACTCAGCTTTATATATTTATGAATTGAATACAGGTCATAGAATATTATTTAACAATGCTTCAGTTATTTTTTATGAAAAGAATGAGATAAAAAGAAGAATAAAGGAGACTTTGATGATAAAACTCCTTGATTCTGAGGCTATCAATCTTATGAAGTCTTCTTTTGATATTAAGGGAAAGTGGAGTTTGAAATAAATTATGGGAAGGTTTGTTTGTTTGTATATATATATGTTTTCCTTTAGGTTGATTTTCACTTGAGAAGGTCTCTTTGTAGTAGATGAAACCATGGTTGTGTAATGATTTTGGTAAAATTTTGAATTTAATCTAGTATTGTATTGTTTTATGGTTTTGCATTTTTATTTTTTGCTAGTATAATGTTAGACAGTTTTGTTTTATATATATATTAAAAAAATTAAATAAAAAATCAAACCCAAATAAAACAATTAATGTAAAATAAAATGTACTATATAAATAGAAAATAAATATAAATTATACATGTGTATTCCTAACTTTACACATATATATATTCAAGGACAACTATTAATCTGATAAATTATTTATTTTATTATTATTAACAATCTACTAATTATCTCTATTCTTCATAAACCCAACTTTTATGATTAATAGCTAAAACTCTTTTAATCTCAAATCATATAATATTTATTATTTCCCTACTCATTCTTCTTTTAAAATGAATATTTTATATTTATTATTATTTCTGAACATTTAAAACCTATAAACATTATAATCCCTAAACTCACCAAGTATATTTTGATTTTCCAAATGAAAATAAAAACTCGTTTTTTTTTTTTTTTTCAAAAAAATATTTTATACCCTAGCTCCCCCTATTTTAAGTTATTTAAACTAAATATATATATGTACCCTACAACTCTCTATTTATATATATATTATTTTTACATTTTAACTTTATTACCATTAAACAACTCTCACAAATTTATATCATACTGCTTTATATGTCTTTATATATATTCCCTACAACTTTATTTTACATATATATATTTTATTTTATACACTTTAACTGTAATTATTATTTTTTATATAATTCTCATAATTTTATTTTATTTTATTATTATACTGTTTTATACATAAATACTATGCTAATTTTATTAATTTATTATATTCCTATTATTTAATATTTATATATATATATATCCACATTTATACTCCTATTTAACATAACCATTTTTTATCATCCCCAACTCATTTATAAACAGTTATCTCTTTACATATTTACCTCTAAATATCTCACTTAATAATTATAACTATACTAATCTCATCCTAATCCCAAAATCTCTATTATAAAAAAAAATAATAAAAGTTAAAGCGTATAAAATAAAAAATATATATGTAAAATAAAGTTGTAGGGAATATATATATATAAAGACATATAAGGCAGTATGATATAAATTTGTGAGAGTGTTATAATAGTAATAAAGTTAAAGTGTAAAAATATAAAAATAATATATATATATATATATATAAATAGAGAGTTGTAGGGGATATATATTTAGTTTAAATAATATGTAATAGGGGGAGCTAGGATGTAAAATAATTTTTTGAAAAAAAAAAAAAACAAATTTTTATTTTCATTTGGAAGATCAAAATAGACTTGGTGAGTTTAGGGATTATAATGTTTATAGGTTTTAAATGTTCAGAAATAATAATAAATATAAAATATTAATTTTAAAAGAAGAATGAGTAGGGAAATAATAAATATTATATGATTTGAGATTAAAAGATTTTACTTATTAACCATAAAAGTTGAGTTTATGAAGAATAGAGATAATTGGTAGATTGTTAATAATAATAAAATAAATAATTTATCAGATTAATAGTTGTCCTTGAATATATATATATGTATAAAGTTAGGAATACACATGTATAATTTATATTTATTTTCTATTTATGTAGTACATTTTAATTTTATATTAATTGTTTTATTTGGGTTTGATTATTTATTTCACTTTTTTAATATATATATATTATAATAGTAACTTATAGTTATTATTATTTGTCTAACGTGTTTTATCTCTTATGAAATTATTTATAAATATAAAATTTATTTGACTATTTTATTATGTATACATATATAAACTATCTATATATACATGTGAGTTTTAAATAATACATACCTTAAGTTTTTTGAGTAAAATGTCAGATTTGAGGTAGAATAATAAATAATTTTATATATATTTTATTATTAAATCTTAATGTCTATTGAACAATTAATATTTGAATAAAGCATGAACTTGTAATAACACATGAGCAGATTGATTCCTTCTCTTGTTATTAAGGAGAGGAAAAGAAAACCATTTCTCTTTAAATAACTTTTTTCTTTTATCAATACTACTGCTCAACAATTGGAATTTAAATATTAACTTTTCCAAATTAAAACAATCTGTGGATTAAAAGTCTGCAAGGAAAATATGTTAATTTTCTGTTAAATCTTAAATGAGTAACAATATAAAAGAAAAGAAAGTCTGTTTAAGTTTTTTGAAAACTACATTGTTTTAACACTTCCGTTATTCTTCAGATATATATAAATTTAAGATAATTATATATATATATATAGGATAAAACAATGTGCTTTGAGTAGAACAGCTTTGTATCGTAAAGGTCTCGAAACCAACCTTGCATGCTATTTTAAAATATTTTGAAATATTGGATATATAGAACGTCTAATGATAATAGAGAAATGGAGATTAAGAACATCATCATTCGAAGAATATTTACATCATATTATATCAATCAAGTCATTGGATATTATTAAGAGTTTATCAATTAAGGATAAATAAAATCATCATTATACCAATGGATTAATAATATACTTCGTAAAAGATCTTCATTAGAATAATGAACTATAAACTTCAATATCTACTTTCAACTCTGGAAAATAAGTTTTTATTATATATATATATATATATATATATATTATAATAATGCTTATATTATTTTAATATGTTTATTATTATTACTATCTTTATTTCAAATTTGGCATCGCATCATTATATCTTAATAGGAAAATTATATTTAGTAATAAATATAATTAATTAAAAGCTTGATATAATTCATCAAATTAGATGAAGGATATAAAGAATAGTTATCATTTAATAGATATTTTAAACAGGATTATATTGTTTTTACTACATAATATTGTAAATGTTCAATGTATTTTATTTATCAAAAATACATATAATATATAAGTTATACAATTATAAATAGTACTTATATATTAGTAATTATAAAACATATAAATAAGAATGGTAAATAAGTTAATAAGATACATAAATTATTAATTTTTGAATCCATAAATTGTTTTTATATATCAGTTAATTTAAACTATTTTCTTTAATTTTTGAAAGTTTATTATAGAATTGAATTTTATCATAGGGTGTTAAATAAGAATATTATTTATTAATATTTTTAAAATGGTAAAATTCATCCATATTTATTTATTAATATTTAATTATCTATTATATTATATTTTTTATTGTTTATTGGCTGCAGAAAGGAGTTTGCTATTAACTGAAAGGAGACCCTTTGATTTCTCTTGGAGGCCTTAAAGAAACCGATCAGGGCAAATTCCTAATGTCCCTTCCATACATTCTTGTCGTTGCAGCTGTTATTACTATGTGATTATTCATATAGTATACGAACATGGATGGGCTGCTGACCAACATGCATTAACCAGCATGGTGAGTTTATTGGCTTTTTACCTCTGAGTTTAAGATCAAGAAACACCATGGTCTTTCTTCTCAGTGCCTGATAAGGCAGAATGAATGTTTGTGTAAATGATAAATATTTTTCCAATAAATATATACAATTATGACAGACAAAAATAAAGCATGGCCCTTATTCCCAGGAGTCTGTAAAGTCACCAACCAAGGCAGCAGTTGGTGGCCGAAGGCGGAGGGTGCTAAGAATCCCCTGATTGGGACCGAGGCTGCCATTTGATGATGACTTTTTATTTAGGTACTCACAACTGCAGATCACTTTCAAGTGAAAGAAGATTGCAAGAATTAGAAGAAGAACTGTCTTATATTAAATGGGACATTATTGGTCTTTGTGATGTTAGAAGAAAAGGAGAAGAAACAATTGATTTAAAAAGTGAACATATTCTCTATTATAAAGGCACACATGTTGGAAATACAAGTGGAGTAGGATTCATTATAAATAAAAAGTGGAAGAACAATATTATAAAGATTGATGGTGTATCGGGCAGAGTGGCAAGATTAGTTATACAACTTAATAGCAGATAGTGATGAAGTAGTAGAAGATTTTTAACTTAATATCTATAGTGATGAAGTAGTAGAAGATTTTTATATGGATGTACAAAAGGCTTTTGATCAGAGTAAACAACATTTTAAAATTGTTATGGGAGACTTTAATGCTAGAATTGGTAGACAAATGAAAGATGAAATTGCTGTAGGTAATTTTGGTTACGGTAATAGAAATGAGAGAGGACATAGATTTGTGGAGTTTGCAGAAAAAGAAAAACTTTATATTATGAATTCATTTTTTGAAAAAAAATGTTAAAACGAAATGGACATGGAAGCATCCAAATGAAGATACAGCAGAATTGGATTTTATTTTGACTAACAGAAAATACATATTTCAAGATTGTAATGTTCTTAATAAATTTAACACACGGAAGTGATCATCGATTAGTAAGGTGTAAGTTACGTGTTAATGTAAAACTAGAAAGACAAAAATTATTAAGAAAAACAATATTTACAGTTGATATTCCTAATCTTCAGAAACAGTCTAATGAATTTAAATTAGAACTTACAAATAGGTTTCAAGTGTTAGGAGATTTTGAACATGATTCAGATTTGAATGAAATTAATATGAAAATAAATGATACACTTTTATAAACTGCAACAAACATAGCTGGTAGAAAAAAGCAGCAATTGACTAATAAAATTTCTACTGAGACTAAAGAATTTATGAAGAAAAGAAGGAATATGAAGATATACAAAAATGATGTATTAAAAAAAATTGAATATCTCGAATTTTGTAAAATGGTACGGAAAAGAGTTGAAAATGATATAAGAAAGTATAACTGTGAAATAGCAAGGAAAGCTGTAGAAGAAAATAAAAGTCTCAAAAATGTTAAACAACATTTTGGTATTGGTAGGAAATTTATATCTGCAATAAGAAAAAAAGATGGAATTATTACTAAAAAGAGAGATGACATCATGAAATTGGTAGAAGATTTTTATCAAGAATTATATAGTAATAAAGAACAAGTACCTCCTATATCTATTACATCTTCCGAATATGCCCAGAATTTTAAATGAAGAAGTGAGACATGCAATTAAGTGTATGAAGAAAAGAAAGGCTCCAGGAAATGATGGAATTATAATTGATATATTAAAAGAAGCAGATGAAGAAATAGAAACAATTTTAGCAAAGTTGTATACCGAATGTCTAAATGATAAAGATGTACCGGAAGATTGGAAGAATGCAGTAATAATATTAATATTTAAAAAAGGTGATAAAGAAGATATTAGAAATTACAGACCTATCAGCCTTTTATCAGTTTTATATAAAATTTTTACCAAGATAATTACAACTCGTCTACATAGAACTTTGGATTTCCACCAACCAAGAGAACAAGCTGGATTTAAAAGTGGTTTTAGTACAATAGATCATATCCAGGTATTGAGAGAAGTCATAGAAAGGACAAACGAATATGAGTTGTCATTATGTTTTGGATTTGTAGATTATGAAAAAGCATTCGATTCTATACACATTTCTTCAGTGATTAAAGCATTGGATCATCAAGGTATAGATCCAGGATATTGTCATATTTTAAAGAATATTTATAAAAATCAACAGCAACAATTAGATTACATAATGATACTGGAAAAATCAACATTGAGAAAGGTGTAAGAAAAGGTGACTCCATATCTCCAAAACTCTTTACAGCAGTGCTGCAAGAAGTATTTTGTGGATTAAAATGGGAAACTAAAGGAGTGAAAGTAAATGGAGAGTATTTAAGTCATTTAGATTTTGCAGATGATGTAGTTGTTTTTTGCAAATAATGCTTCAGAGCTGCAGGAAATGTTGCAGGAGTTAGCAGATGAAAGTAGAAAAGTAGGACTAAAGATAAATGTTAAAAAGACTAAAGTAATGTTTAATCGATTTGCTCAAAATATGAAAATAAAGATTGATTATGAAGAATTAGAAGAAGTTAACAGTTACAAATACCTTGGTCAGATTATTAATACAGATGGAAACATAATGGAGGAAATTAATCATAGAATTAAACTTGGTTGGAGTGCTTTTGGTAGAAATAACTTGATACTAAAAGGAAATATGCCTATGTGTTTGAAAAGGATGGTTTTTAACAAATGTGTTTTATCAGTTCTTACTTATGGATCTGAGACTTGGACACTTAATAGAAGAGCAATGCAGAGACTTCAGACTACTCAAAGGAGTATGGAGAGGTGTATGTTGGGAGTAACAAGAAGAGATCGAAAATGCAATGTATGGGTAAGACAACAAACAGGTGTTACTGACCTTATTGAAAAAATTAAAAGATTGAAATGGAGTTGGGCTGGACATATTGCTAGAAGAGATGATAATAGATGGACAATTGAAGTTTTAATCTGGATTCCAAGAGATTGTAAAGACCCAGAAAGAGACCAGATGTGAGATGGATGGATGAAATAAGAAAATGTGCAGGGGTGTTGTGGAGAAGAGAAGCTAAAGATCGGAGAACATGGATTAAACTTGGAGAGACCTTCACCCTGCAGTGGATTGATAATGGTTGATGATGATGATTAAATATTGATTTATTAACTTGATCTCTTTGTCTAATCATTATTGAATTATATTATATATATATGCTAGTATTATAAATATCATATGAATATCAGTTATAATTAATGCTTATGTAAAGGCATTTTAAATAATAACTTGTTTTGAATTATCCCTGAAAAGAGCTAATTGCAAATTCTCCATGAATTTGAATATCGTGGAATAATGGTGACTAAAAGAGGGATGAAAGATGGATGAACTAGTCTAAATTATATTAAAACTTATTTAAAGATTATTGAGCTAGCATAATAAAGATAAATATAATCATGGACTTAGTATTTCATCGATTCATTTCCAGCATTCTATCTGAAGACCCAAAGTCTGATTGTAGTGAAATGCATATCCTCTTTCTAGGGAATTTAATCATCTCCTTATATTTAACAAGACCAATTTAGATTTTAAATATAATCCACTTTTTTTATATTTAGCGAACCTAACTATGAAGCATTAAGTTAATGATTTCCAAGTATTAAATATAATCAATTCTGTTATACTTGGTATATCAACTTGGATGATTAAATGCCGTTCTATTATATTTGATGCCTCAACTTGGGCTATCAAATAGGCCACCCCATTATATTTGGTGCTCAACATTTTAGGCTTTGAACATTTAAGTTCATCACAGGTATAAATTATATACTACTACATATTTAGTCTATTAACTGGGGCTTTGAATCAATGATTCTATATTATTACATATAGTGAACAAGTCATGGATAGATTAATTGATTATTCTTTGTAACAATATGTTGTTATGAAAATTCATATGGTGTTTATAATTACAAGATTAATATAAATAAAAAAAATGATAATATATATAATATGATTTAGAGTGATCAATATTTAAATAACTAATTATTAAATTATGTTTTAAACAAGAGTTGAGTGGGATAAAGTTTTTCTATAGACGTAGATGTTTAAAAATATACACATATATCATTAGAACATCATAAGTATATATAAATAGCATGAGGTGATAGAGAACTTTATAATATTTTGGTTATAAATATATATATATATATATATATATATATATATATATATCAAATATTACTCAAGTGTATATATATATATATATATATATATATACACTTGAGTAATATTTGAATTAAGTTAAAATTTGTTATGCTTCGAAGTGGGAAAATGTTTTCAAACAAAGATATTGAATGCTCTAGTCAAATGCAAGATGATTTGCAAAGTGAACTAAGTGATGATAGCAGTATTATAGAACAATCATTATTAGTACAAGCATCAGTGGGTTCTACAACCATAATTGAATACCCTCAACAAACACAGAGTTTAGATCAAGTGTTATCTCAAACACAAAATACAGTTGCTGAAGATTTAAATCAATTATCTAAAATTGAGATTAACCAATCACTTAATGTTGGTTCAACAAAGGTTATAGTTAATAATACAACTATGATGGAAATGTTCCCAATATTTATGACTAAAATGGACAGTAATAATCAAAAATTACTTGATGATATTAATAAATAATTAGATGATAATAATAAAAAATTAGATGATAATATTGATAGTTTAAGTCAAAAATTAAGTGATAATAATAAAAAAACTAGATAATTTTAGAAATGAAATCAAAAGTAATCTCTATGATAATAAAAGGGAAGATAAAAAAATTAGAATAGGAGATGGAAAATAATTTTTACCTAGTAAACCTTATCATTGGCATGATTGGTATATTGTTTGTACTCAAAATTGTTTATATATTTGGAGTAAATATGTATTTTTAAGGTTATGTAAAGAAAGTAATGGATGGATTGATATTATTTTGGATGGAAAATTTGCTACTATATTTACTAATGGTGATTTTTGTGAGATTTCTGATAAGGAATTATATTTAAAGGAATTACAGAATGCATGTAATCAAGTTAAACCTGGTACTCTTAGACAACCTATTTTATTTTCATGTAATTTAACATGTTTTGCTATTGGAAATTTTTTTTTTTATGTATGAAATGGATGATAGAATTACTATTCGTAATGCAGATAATCAAAAACAAGCTATTACCTTACAAAAAGATTTACATGGTTTTATTTTAAAATCCAATAAAGGTGATAAACATTCTTTTAATGCTGAAACTTTACTTGACACGGAGTTTTCTACTGGTTGGATATCTCAAATTCCTAATGATGGAATAGAAAAATATCCTATTAATCTTATTTTAGAGGAAACAATACCAACTCCACAAATAAATTCCATTAAAAAAATCATGAATGATACAATGCATCTTAGGGTGAAAAATCAACAACAAGAACTTCAAACTTCTTTTGAATGCAATGATGATATCCAGAGTGAATCATTATTAGTTCAGTTGATTACCACAGAAGAAAATTATCAAACCCACTTTGATATTACACAACAGAATAAAGATATAAGGAATCAGCACAACATTTTTGGAATGGTTAGTTTAAATCCATTAAATTCAAAAGAAATTATGGAAAAGAATGAAGCAACAATTTTCAAAACACACAAGTCATGGAGATGCAACAAACAGAGATGAGATATAGAACTCAAGATGGTAAAAAAATAGAAAATGAAGTAGTGAATGATTTGGAAATTGTCGTTAAAGATCTTGATAAGATAAATGACCCTAACCCAAAATCTATTTTTTCACATCAGGTATTGTTTAAAATAAGGGATGATTCTCTTAAAACTAATATAGATACCTATGATAATAGTAAAGAACAGAATCTTAGTCGGAATCATTTAAAATTTCTTAAAAAAGATCCACAACAAATAATTATCTTTAATAATAGATTAAATTTTCAGTATTATATATTGAATGAAACAGAAAATTATTTTATTAATATTGGTTTAGAAGAATTAAATTTAAATACTTGTAGAGTTAATAAAGAGAATGAATTATTAACTTCTAAAATGAATATTTCAGAAATTCAAAAAGGTCATACATTCAATAAGTTATGTAATACTTATGAAGGTCCATTTACATTCATTTAACACATGAATTATTGTGCTTAATGAAGATAAGCACATATTATGGAAGGAGTTTCAAGGATTGTGACCATTTAAAAATGAAAACAGACAATGAGTAATGATTGAACCCATTATAGTTTGTTAAAGAAAAAAAAATGTATATAGAGAAATTTTGATGACATAAACATTGATGAAGGAACTAAATATAGAAAAATTAAATTAAACAAGTATACACTTGTTTAATGAAATTTAATCTTTGATTACTTGATCTAGAATAGGAAGTACACCAAATGGTTAATATTATAAGGTAATAAAATGCCAACATAATTTATAAATCTATAAAGTATAGATATACAATTATAGATGTATATGTATATAAGTATGTATAAAAAGAATACTTACTAGTCTTGGAGAAATATTCTCATCCGTATGACTACATTGTCATCAAATTATACTTATATTATTTTTAAAAAATATAAACCTATAATTTATGAACCCAAAATAAATGGAGAAAAATGACATTTTACGAGCTCATAAACAACTTGTTAAAATGGCACATAATAGAAGTCGGAATAAAAAAATGTATTTATGAATTTAAAGTTTTGATAAAGACTTTCTATCCTAGTAATCATTTAGAGAATAAATATAAATTCTACAACACATACGAAGGACTTTATACTATCATTAAAAAGGCAGGTCCAAATGTATTTTGGATTAACCAAGAAGAGATTCATGGTACATATAATTCACGAATTTTAAAACCTTATTTTGGCTGTTTATAATGTTATATAAAGAAATAAGGTGAATATTAAGAGAAGTATTGGGCAGTGTAAAACATACGGTTGTATAAAAAAATAATAATAGTGATCAATGTAAAGAGAAATATATTAAGAACATTAGCTTTGATAATGGTATTCTTTAATGCCTTGAAATAAGTAAAAACAATAGAGTCAATTCATATTAATAAATGGATACTCTAGTATTTATTTAGTCCTTTTCAAATTCATAAGTCTTAAACAAGCAGGAATAAAGCTAGTAAATATATTTGTGTTGTCCAAGAAGGAAACACATTATTTTATTTATTTTTTTTGTTTTAATTTGTTTTATATATAAAAAAATATTAACCATCAAAGTCCTTAATTTTTAATTTTGATCATTATCAAAAGTATAATATAGCCCAAGCATTAGGACGATATAACAGTTAAAAAAACATTCAACCCTTCATAAAATCCAAGTATAAATGTAATTAAACTATAAGAACATACTAAAATAGTTGTAAGTGTTTAAAATTTTAACTTAAATTACAATTTTAATTTCCGAAGGAAAGGGGAAATATAATAGTAACATATAGTTGTTATTATTTGTCTAATGTGTTTTATCTTTTATCAAATTATTTATAAATATAAAATTTATTTGACTATTTTATTATATATACATATATAAACTATTTATATATACATGTGAGTTTTAAATAATACATACCTTAAGTTTTTTGAGTAATATGCCAGATTTGAGGTAGAATAATAAATAATTTTATATATATTTTAATATTAAATCTTAATGTCTATAGAACAATTAATATTTAAATAAAGCATGAATTTGTAATGATTGATTCGTTCTCTTGTTAATAAGGAGCGGAAAAGAAAATCATTTGTCTTTAAATAACTTTTTTCTTTTATCAATACTATTGTTCAACGATTGGAATTTAAATATTAATTTTTCCCAAATTAAAATAATCTGTGGATTAAAAGTCTGCAAGGAAAATATTTTAATTTTTTGTTAAATCTTAAAGGAATAACAATATAAAAGAAAAGAATGTCTGTTTAATTTTTTTGAAAACTATGGTGTTTTAACACTTCCGTTATTCTTCAGATATATATATAAATTTAAGATAATTATATATATATATTCTACCTATCACCTCTTTTGCATTGTCTTGTAATTTTTTATAATCATCATTTATATAAAATCAATAAAATATTTAATGTCTATAATAACGACTCGATCAGAACTTTGTACCTCCCTCTTACACAAAATCCTATCATGGGGCTGTCGGTACCTCGGGTAGAGTGGTCAATATCATTTGCAAACATTTGCCAATAACATTAATACTCGTTTACTAGATTACACATTAGCCAATCAAACCTTTTATTTATTTAAAGAAAAAAATCCAATGGGTGCCAGCCGACCTTTGTCGACAAGTCTGCTTGACCAATATGATCTAGTACCCGCTCCCGCTAGCTCAGCTACAATAATCAATAAAATATATACTCTGCCTACCTAAAAAATCAATTTATGAATCTTTCTCTGCACTAATTTTCTCTCTTTCTTTTTTTTTTTATTTAATTTAAGTAATCACTAACCCATTAAGTCTCCATTTGTGCTATTTCACTTCGTTTGGTCTTATAATATAACTAATTACACTTTTGTTCAAGTTTAGATAATATTTAATACAACCAAAATATCATATTATACATACATTTAAAAAGTAATTATACGCACACAAATATATTTGAAATCATAATAAAATCCCTGGGTAATGGAGCTAAAGACAATTAGTAATTATTGTTCGTAACATAAAGTTCAGAGTTTATTATTCCACATATTATTACGGCTTTTAATTAGTGAACAAAAAATAAAATAAATATTACCTAGCTTTCTCCTTTATGCAAGGTTCCGAGCATAGCTTCTGATAGTATTTCCTTCGGTCAGTTAGCGCTAACTCTTTGTGATCCTTTTCCCGATGTCGTTGGGATCCTGTGGGCTTCACCGTGGAAACTCCTTTTCCTTCTTGTTTTACGCGAACATAATCAACATTCGAACTGACTGCTGTTGGTATTGCATGGAAGGATTTGGCCGGCTGTTCACACGATGGGTTTAACAATTCAGCATTATGTTTTATTTAACTTTAGACGTATATTAATAATATGACTACGAAATTAAGAATAAATCAGAATCAAATTTTAATCACAATATCAAATTCAATCTAATAATTCAATACTCTAATAATACAATAGAAAATTTGTCCCTTTTATATTTTACGGTCCTTATCTTGCGGATTCAATCTACATTCTGAATTTCTGCTATTGGACAATTATTTCTTTTCTTTCAACTCTCTACACAGTTTCATTGGTCATTCTTTAGATGATTGCAAACTTCAATTTCTTTGTTAGAGTTATTTCACTAATTAGCCGTTTAATGGAAATTTCTCATGTTTGTCATTAGCTCCCATTGTTCACTACATTCCTTTGGTTATATATATTTTTTTTATTATAAGACAAAACGAATTCCACCTTGCTTTTTTTTTCTTTTTTTTTTAAAGCAATCTTAAATCAAATTTCAATTAAATCAATTTTTTAGTTAAATCAAGTTTTAATTCTTTAGGTTTTATTTAAATATGATTCAAAATTATATCTTATAAAACTGTCTAATTTATGCTTTTAATGATAAACCCTTCTATGAGAATAAAAAAATATTTTTATTCTTATTTTACCCTATAAGACCTTTTATTTTTATTAAATATTTAAACAAATCTTTTATCAATTTATATTTCTCCCAAAATTATGTGTAACTCCGAAGAAAGCACACTCCTTCCTGATGTATCTCGGTACATTTCTCCATCCCCCTTTTTGAAACTAAAACATTCTACGTTTAACTTTATTCTTACTATACATTCCCCTCGATTTATTTTGATGGAAGTTCGTCCTTTCTTATTCTCGTGTGTCCGTGTTACTTGTTAAACTTTCTTCTTTAGTAATTGTAAGGATCGCACATTGAACGTTCCCCTGCAGTCTGACCCTTGGGCGACCTTGAAGGCATTATTTCCATACTCCTTTATGATTTTGTATGGCCCATCATATATTGGTTGAAATTTCTTGTATATCCCCTTTTCCGGAAGGCTTACTGGATTTACCCTTACCATGACCTCATCTCCCAGCTTGAACATAGCCTTGCTCTTCCCTTGTCTCCTTTGTCTTATATTTCCCATCTTTCTGAGTTTACAGCGTGCTTCATCCGTGTCCTTCTTCTTATCAATAGGTGGTGTTCTAATCGGTAAAGGGGTTTTGAATGGGTAAGGGGTATTTCTCCCATGATGAAGCCTGATGGGTTCGAACCCGGTGGATTCGTTTTTGGACCAATTTATCATGTTCGCCACTCTCGTGGCCTCTTTTACCCATCTACGATGATTGTTCAGGAGATACATCCGAAATAAGTGCCCCAATTCCCTCATGACTCGTTCGCAGGGATTAGACTGCGGATTGCGAATCGAAGTGAGAATATGTCTGATCTGGTGGCGCTTTGTCCACCTTTTCCATTCCTCCGACATAAAGGGAGTTCCATGGTCTGATATTATCTGCTTTGGGATTCCCATGTCTCGAAAATGTTGACGTTCAAGTACCTGTATAGTTTGTTTGGCATTACCTTGCATCACCGGATATATCGCTACGAATTTGGAAAAAATGTCATAGGCTACAACAAGATACTTCTTTCTATTAAACTGGGGTAGGGATCCGTAGAAATCTATTGCCAATAGGCTGTTAGGCTGCTATGCATATATAGGTCTCAACGGGTCCACGCTTGATGAGTTTGGGGGCTTTGTTTTCGCATATACAGTACATCCCTCAATGACGTCTAAAACACTCTTATACATTCTTGGCCAATAAAACCAATTGCCTATCAACCCTTCCGTCTTGCTTGCCCCATAGTGTCCATAATTTTCATGTATGAACATGATTATTTGTTTCCACATATTCACTGGAAGAACGACTCGTGTATGCTCCTCATCTCTTATTTTACGCTGTAAAAGTCCATTTTTTAAACAATATTTTTTTTCTTTCCATACCGTATTGTTTACAGGTCTTTCTATAGGCTGATGGCGCAAGTGGTCTATTATTTGTTTACATTCTGTATACTCTTCTTGCGCTTTCACTAATCTTTGCAAACTGCACTCTATATCCTTGCCTTTATTTACTTCTGCCACTGCTATGTATGCATTGTTACAAGTTAAATGTTGCTGCAGTGGTTCTATCGGATAGCGACTTAAAGCGTCTGCCGCCATATTGTCTTTGCCTGGGCAATACTGCACGCGATAGTTAAATTCTTGTAAGATCAAACTTCATCGGATCAGCCTACTATTCGTGAGGAAGCTATGATTAAGGAACTCAAGGCTCTTATGGTCTGTGATCACTATCACTTGTGACCCGATTAAATACTGTCTAAACTTCTTAAAGGCCCAGACAATTGCTAAAGCCTCCCTCTCAGTTACTGTATAATTTTTTTCAGGCTTACTTAATAAGTGACTTACAAAGAATAACACCCCATATTTCCCATCATCCTGCACCTGAGATAATGTGGCTCCCAGGCCCATTCCACTACTGTCAGTTTGCACTACAAATGGTTTGTCAAAATGTGGGAATGACAGCATGACCTCTTTTAAAAACCCCCTTTTTACCTTTTCAAAACTACGCTCTTGTTGCTCCTCCCACATCCACCTTTTGTTCTTCCTTAATAGCTGTAAGAGAGGTTCCATGTCTGAGGAAAAGTTTTTATAAAATCGGTTGAAAAAATTACACAGTCTGAGTAAAGCTTTGATGTCTTTATTCTTCCTTGGCTTTGGAAACTGTTGTATCGCCTCGATTTTCTCTGGATTTGGAGATATTCCCTGCTCACTGATAATGTGTCCCAAGAATTTCACCTCCGGAGTCATTAGGTGGCTTTTCCCCAAATTTATTTTAATTCCTTTTAATATGCACTCCCCGAACATTAGCTTCAAATGTTCGAAGTGCTCCTCCACACTATCCGAGGCAACAATGATGTCATCCACATACATCGTAATTAAACTCTTAATTTTTTCTGACAATACTTGATCAAGGCATTGTATTAGTCCTGCTCCACTGTTTTTTAAGCTAAAGGGAACCCGATTAAAGTTATATGCCCATCCATTATATCAGAAAGCGGTATATTTCCGGTCTTCAGGGTGAAGCTTGATCTGCCAGTAGCTGGCCATTAGATCAAACGTCGATAATATCCTTTTTTTATGGAACTTCATTAATAATTCACTTATAGGTGGTGGGGCATTAGTGTCTAGCACTGTTATTTTATTCAACTGTCACACGTCTAAACACAATCGAATAGACCCGTCCTTTTTCTTTACTGTCACCAACGGATTATTGTATGGTGATGAGCATTTAGAAATAATTCCCCATTTTGGCATATTCTGAAGCTGTTCTTCTACAGCATTTCTATATTGATGTGGTATTGGGTATGCTCGCGCTTGATACGGCTGGTCTTCCATAAGCTTTATTCGGTGTTCATATCCTTCGATAACTCCCGGAACTTCTGAAAACACATCCTCGTACGTGTTCAACAAATTCTTCAGTCGTTCTCCATTCTCGCTTTCCTGTTCCTCTTCTCTTATTATTATTTTTTTTCTATTTGTATCCCTGCACTTTCTGCATCGTGCTCCGCTCTACTATTGTTTGCCTCGCAGACGTCAAACGGTATTTCTGCATGATTAATTCTTGCCTGTCGCTTTTCATAATCCAGCACGCATCCTGCTTTGCACATAAAGTCTGAGCCCAGGATAGCATCATGTATCAATCCCTCCAAGATCAGCATGACGTGGTTGTATTCCTTCCCTGCGATCTTAATACTCACCCAAGCTTGCTCCGATGCCAACTTGGCTCTTTTCCCATTCGCCAGCCTTACGTATACATCCTTTAAAGGCAAGGTTTTAATTTTCAAGTTACTCCGGTCCATTTCATTGAACGTTTTCTGTGAAATCACCGACACTTGGCTGCCTGAGTCAAGTAGTGCATTAATCGCCTTCCCTTCGATTCCTATTTCTATTTTAGGACATGATTGGTATGCCATTCCCAGCTCGCCCCTCTTTTCATTTTGTACTAGGTTTGCTACTTGTCTGCTATTATCTTCTGCATTTCCCTCTTTCCTCTGATTTTCTTCATACTGTTTATCATTATCTATCATCCTGAGTATCTCTGCCGCTCGCTCTATGGTATCATTCCCTATAATTATTTCTTGGATGTTTTCTGGAAAGCCTCGCCTTACTATCCGCAGTATTTGTTGCTCAGATAGTTTGTATGCTGTGATTCCCCTTAATCTCACCACTTGTGATTGTTTTTTTTTCTATTTGGAACGTGCGTACAATCCACACCTAACCTTCCCAGTTCTTTTTTTTTTCTTATGCTAAAATTCCCCGGAGTGTCCCTATGCATCCACGTTTTATATAATTGCAAAATCACCTTTACAGTTGCGCTGCTTATACCATTTTCTAATCCTACTATCACATTGCCTCCTGCTTCTTTTTACTAGCTATCACTTCTGTCACTCATACACGACTCTGGCCACACCGCTTAAAACGTCCAGTCATGACTCACATCGGTTCTGCCATTCAAAACATTTAGTTTCGTTTCACGTTGACACGCCATTTATACCTAGCCTCTTTTGCATCATCTTGTAATTTTTTATAAACATCATTTATATAAAATCAATAAAATATTTAATGTCTATAATAATGACTCGATCAGAACTTTGTACCTCCCTCTTACACAAAATCCTATCACGGGGCTGTCGGTACCTCGGGTAGAGTGGTCAATATCATTTGCAAACATTTGCCAATAACATTAATACTCGTTTACTAGATTACATATTAGCCAATCAAACCTTTTATTTATTTAAAGAAAAAAATCCAATGGGCGCCAGCCGACCTTTGTCGACAAGTCTGCTTGACCAATACAATCTAGTACCCGTTCCCGCTAGCTCAGCTACAATAATCAATAAAATATATACTCTGCCTACCTAAAAAATCAATTTACGAATCTTTCTCTGCGCTAATTTTCTCGCTTTCTTTTTTTTTTTATTTAAGTAATCACTAACTCATTAAGTCTCCATTTACACTATTTCACTTCGTTTGGTCTTATAATATAATTAATTACACTTTTGTTCAAGTTTAGATAGAATTTAATACAACCAAAATATCATATTATACATACATTTAAAAAGTAATTATACGCACACAAATATATTTGAAATCATAATAAAATCCCTGGGTAATGGAGCTAAAGACAATTAGTAATTATTGTTTGTAACATAAAGTTCAGAGTTTATTATTCCACATATTATTATGGCTTTTAATTAGTGAACAAAAAGGAAATAAATATTACGTTGCTTTCTCCTTTATGCAAGGTTCCGGGCGTAGCATCTGATAGTATTTCCTTCGGTCAGTTAGCGCTAATTCTTTGTGATCCTTTTCCCAATGTCGTTGGGATCCTGTGGGCTTCACCGTGGACATTCCTTTTCCTTCTTGTTTTACACGAACATAATCAACATTTGAACTGACTGCTGTTGGTATTGCATGGAAGGATTCGGCCGGCTGTTCACACGATGAGTTTAACAATGCAGCATTATGTTTTATTTAACTTTAGACGTATATTAATAATATGACTATGAAATTAAGAATAAATCAGAATCAAATTTTAATCACAATATCAAATTCAATCTAATAATTCAATACTCTAAAAATACAATAGAAAATTCATCCCTTTTATATTTTACAGTCCTTATCTTGCGGATTCAATCTACATTCTGAATTTCTGCTATTGGACAATTATTTCTTTTCTTTCGACTCTCTACACAGTTTCATTGGTCATTCTTTAGATGATTGCAAATTTCAATTTCTTTGTTAGAGTTATTTCACTAATTAGCCGTTTAATGGAAATTTGTCATGTTTGTCATTAGCTTCCATTGTTCACTACATTCCTTTGGTTATATATATTTTTTTATTATAAGACAAAACGAACTCCACCTTGCTTTTTTTTCTTTTTTTTTTTTAAAGCAATCTTAAATCAAATTTCAATTAAATCAAATTTTTGGTTAAATCAAGTTTTAATTATTTAGGTTTTATTTAAATATGATTCAAAATTATATCTTATAAAACTGTCTAATTTATGCTTTTAACGATAAACCCTTCTATGAGAATAAAAAATTCTTTTTATTCTTATTTTACCCTATAAGACCTTTTATTTTTATTAAATATTTAAACAAATCTTTTATCAATTTATATTTCTCCCAAAATTATGTGTAACTCCGAAGAAAGCACACTCCTTCCTGATGTATCTCGGTACAATATATATATATATATATATATATATATATATATAGGATAAAACAATGTGCTTTGAGTAGAACAGCTTTGTATCGTAAAGGTTTCGAAACCAACCTTGCATGCTTTTAAAATATTTTGAAATATTGGATATATAGAACGTCTAAGATAATAGAGAAATAGAGATTAAGAACATCGTCATTCCAAGAATATTTACTACATATTATATCAATCAAGACATTGGATATTATTAACAGTTTATCAATTAAGGATAAATAAAATCATCATTATAACAATGGATTAATAATATACTTTTTAAAAGATCTTCATTAGGATGATGAACTATAAACTTCAATATCTACTTTCAACTCTGGAAAATAAGTTTTCTTTATTATTTATTTATTTTAAAATATGTTCATAATCTGTCATTTGTAACAGTATGAATAAATAAATATGAATTGATAAAAGGGTTGATAAAAGGCTATTACTTTATAACCGATTACAATCTATATATTGATGAGTGATAAAATGATAGTTGCTATAATTCAATAACTAAATCTAACATTATAGCCTGATTGCAACTATCCTAAACATTAATTCTGTCACATTAATAATGAAATAAATAAATTATGTCATTTTTTAGTACTTAAAATAACAACAGTGAAATTTAAAACTATCATCATTAAATATTTAATGATATTTAGATATTGGAGAAGTCATTTGAACAATAAAACATAATGGCCATTGTCATCAAATAAAATAATATTAAATATAGCAACTGAATAAATTTACCCACGGTGAGATCCCTGGATTGCATTTCACTTATCTCCAATACTAGGTTCTTTTAACCAAGAATCCTTCTCATTCCTCTTTCCATGTATATACAACCATTCACAGTCACAGGCACACACTGGTGCTATTTATAACAATGTATAAAATTATCATATAAACTTAATATCATTAAGTTGGAAAGAAATTAACTCACTCTTTATTTAGTTTAACTAAGTAGATGTGTTTTCCCACGAGCGCCACTAGATTGTTTTAAATCTAGATAAATATCTGTTTAGAGTGTACTGAGTTCAAACTCATTCGGTACATTTTTATCACACATGACTTGGATAACTAATGAAAAAAATGACACTTATATTTTACTCATGTCAATAAAATCATAAGAACCCCATATCACCAAAAATTTATATACATCAAGACTCTTATAGACATTGCTAGCTCATTTTATGTATATTGATGAACGAACAAGTATAATCCTATTAATGGCTTCTAAACAAGCATCTTGAAGACCATTATTGATATTGATGGCCATTTAACTAGATTATTTATCACAATATAAAGGTTATAATGATGATGATAATAATGATGATATCATAATAATATTAATAATAATAATAATAATATTAGTGATGATGATACCCGCCATAGCTTTATAATGAACTCACAACAATAAATTTATCTTTATAAACTTGTAAGCACTTTTAAAATCATCCCTTGTCAAAATGGGATTTAATTATTACATTCACTAGCATCTATATAAGTTTATGTTTATTTACTAAAATACTTTAATAGTAAAAACTAGGATTTAATAATACTAGTGATGATGACTGATCATCACGAATTTCTATGCATGATATTTAACTTTCTATAAATCCCTATTTACTAAATATATTAATTATATTAAACATTACATTTAATGACTATAACTGATTGATGAATGATGGTGATCACAACTCATGTACAGTACCATGTTTAAAAGGTGTTTTAATCAATAACATGATATCCATCTTTGATGAGGGTGATCAAAACTCATGGACACAACATAATTTTAGCTTTTTATTGTTGAACTATAATTATTAAAATTTGGTTATTATCAAGCATAATCCCAAAATACCTAAATGTAAATCAACATTATAGTTTACTTAACATTTTGCGAGCGCTTAATATTTGCAAATGCTTGCTCAATATTTACGAATGATGATTCTTAATATCTGTGAGCGATGATGATGAGTTAAAATGATAGAATTAAGACAAGAAAATACAACAATATTTTTAATAAGAACTCAGAAACCAACTAAGATATATAATTATATTTATTAATACTATTCTTCTTTCCTTCTTTAAAATCAAATTTACTAAGTAGATAAATGGCTTATTATTACATTAATTCAATACAAAACTAACACAAAATTTTACATACAGGTTCATCATTATGGATAATTTTAAAATAAGCTGGCTTAAAATGACATTAAAAAAATATATTTCATGGAATGCTTACTTAAGACTTTCTTAACTTATTATATCATAAAAATAAATTTCATATGTAACTCATGTTTTATTTCACTTCCATTCATATGTAAGCCCTGCTTTATAATTTCTCATATTTAAACTCATTATGTATAACCTATTCTTTTGATGTGTTTGTGTAAGCAGTTACACATGCACACATTCGGTAATGTTAACATATATGTCTAAAATGTATACCCCTATTTTAGAGATTAATACATAAATTACATATATAAAAATATTCTTGCAACCTTTTAGCAAAAGAAAATAAAATACATTATATCAATTTTAATATGCAACAAGATAAAAAAAAAAAAAACAATATAAATGCATATATTTATAGGTTGCTCATTATCATAACAAATGAAGAACAATAAAAAAAAACATTTCAATATTACAATATATAATACAAAAAAATAATAAAAAAATAATGAAAATTTAAGTTTAAAGATTAAAACTGTGTTTGTGTTATGTTATGTGATATTGAGAATGACTATCGATAAACAAGCCCCTAATGTTTCTGTATCAAAAAAAAAAGCTTTGATCAATAAATTAAGGTTTACTTTTAATAAGCAATAATAAAAAATCTGTTAAGGAAAGTTCAGAGTTACCCAATTACTTTCACTTCTTATAAATGTCCTGAGTTTGAATTTTCAGACTGTTTGTCTTTGCTCCATTTAAAAAAAAAAGAAAAGAAAAGTTCTTGCTGATACTTTTAAGATAAACATGAATTAATTGACTTGCTTATTTCTTCAATTTTAAAATTCTTTATTGTTGATACTTTTGATAACGCTGAATTTGTCGACTGCCTTCCCTCTACCATTTCAAAAAGAGTTATTTCAAATATTTTTAGATAAGTATGAACTGGTGGACTTGCTTGTCTCTTCCATTTTTTAAAAAAATAAATCATTGTAGACACTTTAGCTGACTGAGGAGAACTTTTAAAAAAATTTGCTTCATAGCTTCAAACCTGTCTATATATGTGACTTTTATTCATCTTTACTTTTTTCTTGGCTCTTGTCAATGATGATAATTAGATGACATTTTTGGCTGGTTTTAAATTTGTCCATTCTTTTGGTTACTATGGACCGGTATATGGGTCCACAGTAGACCAGTGATTTAACCCATTCTGTATTAATCCAGAAAGCAGAAAAAATGGTTTTAGCAATGCAAATTCATTATATTATACACAGCAAAATATATTAATATCATTTCATAGAACTGTTAATAACTTCTTCCAATAAATGCAATTTTGTTCCATTTTTCCTTCTTTAATATTGCTGGAATTACTTATATATCCACACATCTTCATCTATACTGACTTTAAAACAAGAGTTATTTTTTCTTCCTCATCTTTTAAAGAGTGAAAAAAAAAATCAAATCACTCACTCTCCTATTCCCAAAATTTAAAAAAAAAACTGACTGCTCGCTACATCTCTGTTTAATAATAAGGAAAAACTGACTGATCACTAAATATTGTTTTATTGTTTTTTATTGCGAATTTTGGTCAAAGAAAATGACCACCTGCATATCTTATCTTGAGACAAAAAATCAAAAAAATCAGAGTTTGACAAGTTGATGTTCTATCACGATTTTACAAGAAAATTAATAATCACCTATATTACATTAATGCACCCCCTTTACAAAAATAATCTTAAACACAGATAACACAAACAATAAAGCTGGAAATCTATAGTCATTAGCAATAGGTGTAAAAGCATTTTTGTTTTTATACAGACATTTTCATTCTTTCACACTCTTTTGCATGTGTACATTTTTTAATCTCCTAATCTACTAATCTGATCACCTTATTTTACACTTTCTTTCTGATCTGCTTTATTTTAACAAAGTTAATGTTAAATAATTTAACACCTTATTTAATAAGAAAATATAATAAATCAATATTAAATATTATTTCTCATTACATTCTCTTTACAACTGCTTATTTATTAAGTATTTATAAATTTATATATAATAATAAATACAGACATGAATCCATATATATATATATATATATATATGGATTCATGTCTGTATTTATTATATATATATCAGTTATATATATATATATATATATATATTAACTGAAAGGAGACCCTTTGATTCCTCTTGGAGGCCTTAAAGGAACCGAGCAGGGCAAATTCCTAATGTCCACTCCATACGTTCTTGTCGATGCAGCTGTTATTACTATATGTTAATTCATATAGTATACAAACATGGATGGGCTGCTCACCAACATGCATTAGCCAGCTTGGTGAGTTTATTGGCTTTTTACCTCTGAGTTTAAGATCAAGAAACACCATGGTCTTTCTTCTCAGTGCCTGATAAGGCAGAATGAATGTTTGTGTAAATGATAAAGATTTTTCCCAATTATACAATTATGACAGACAAAAATAAAGCATGGCCTTTAATCCCAGGAGGCTGTAAAGTCACCAACCAAGGCAGTGGTTGGTGGCCAAAGGTGGAGGGTGCTAAGAATATCCTGGAGGCGGACCCAGACTGCCATTTGATGATGACTTTTTATTTAGGTACTTACAACTGCAGACCACTTTTAAGTGAAGGAAGATTGCAAGAATTAGAAGAAGAACTCTCTTATATTAAATGGGATATTATTGGACTTTGTGAAGTTAGAAGAAAAGGTAAAGAGACAATTGATTTAAAAAGTGGACATATGCTATATTATAAAGGCACAAATATTGGAAATACAAGTGGAGTAGGATTCATTATAAATAAAAAGTGGAAGAACAATATTGTGGAGATTGATGGTGTATCAGACAGAGTGGCAAGATTAGTTATACAACTTAATAGCAGATATCAAATGCAGATAATTCAGGTTTATGCCCCAACAAGTTCTCACAGTGATGAAGTAGTAGAAGATTTTTATATGGATGTACAAAAGGCTTTTGATCAGAGTAAACAACATTTTAAAATTGTTATGGGATATTTTAATGCTAGAATTGGTAAACAAATGAAAGACGAAAGTGTTGTAGGTAATTTTGGTTATGGTAATAGAAATGAGAGAGGACATAGACTTGTGGAGTTTGCAGAGAAGGAAAAACTTTATATTATGAATTCTTTTTTTGAAAAAAATGTTAGAAGGAAATGGACATGGAAGCATCCAAATGAAGGTACAGCAGAATTGGATTATATTTTGACTAACAGGAAATACATATTTCAATATTGTAATGTTCTTAATAAATTTAACACAGGAAGTGATCATCGATTAATAAGGGGTAAGATACATGTTAATGTAAAACTAGAGAGACAAAAATTATTAAGAAAAACTATATTTACAGTTGATATTCCTAATCTTCAGAAATATTCTAATGAATTTAAATTAGAACTTACAAATCGGTTTCAAGTATTAGTAGATTTTGAACATGATTCAGATTTGAATGAAATTAATATGAAAATAACTGATACACTTTTAAAAACTGCAACAAAGATAGCTGGTAGAAAAAAGCAGCAATTGACTAATAAAATTTCTACTGAGACTAGAGAACTTATGAAGAAAAGAAGGAATATGAAGATATGCAAGAATGATGCATTAAAAAGAATTGAATATCTCGAATTTTGTAAAATGGTGCGGAAAAGAGTTGAAAATGATATAAGAAAGTATAACTGTGAACTAGCAATAAAAGCTGTAGAAGAAAATAAAAGTCTTAAGAATGTAAAACAACATTTTGGTATTGGTAGGAAATTTATATCTGCAATAAGGAAAAAAGATGGAATTATTGTTAAAAAGAGGGATGACATTATGAAATTTGTAGAAGATTTTTATCAAGAATTATATAGTAATAAAGAACAAGTACCTCCTATATCTATTACATCTTCCGAATTGCCTAGAATTTTAAATGAAGAAGTGAGAAATGCAATTAAATGTATAAAAAAAGGAAAGGCTCCAGGTAATGATGGAATTATAATTGATATATTAAAAGAAGCAGGTGAAGAAACAGAAAAAATATTAGCAAAGTTATATACCAAATGTCTAAATGATAAAGATGTACCGGATGATTGGAAGAATGCAGTAATGATATTAATATTTAAAAAAGGTGATAAAGAAGATATTAGAAATTACAGACCTATCAGCCTTTTATCAGTTTTATATAAAATTTTTACCAAGATAATTACAACTCGTCTACAGAGAACCTTGGATTTTCACCAACCAAGAGAACAAGCTGGATTTAAAAGTGGTTTTAGTACAGTAGATCATATTCAAGTATTGAGAGAAGTTATAGAAAGGACAAATGAATATGAGTTGTCATTATGTTTTGGATTTGTAGATTATGAAAATGCATTTGATTCTATAAACATTTCTTCAGTGATTAAAGCATTGGATCATCAAGGTATAGATCCAGGATATTGTCATATTTTAAAGAATATTTATAAAAATGCAACAGCAACAATTAGATTACATAATGATACTGGGAAAGTCAACATTGAGAAAGGTGTAAGACAAGGTGACTCCATATCTCCAAAACTTTTTACAGCAGTGCTGCAAGAAGTATTTTGTGGATTAAAATGGGAAACTAAAGGAGTGAAAGTAAATGGAGATTATTTAAGTCATTTAGATTTCACAGATGATGTAGTTGTTTTTGCAAATAATGCTTCCAAGCTGCAGAAAATGTTGCAGGAGTTATCAGATGAAAGTAGGAAAGTAGGACTAAAGATAAATATTAAAAAGACTAAAGTAATGTTTAATCGATTTGCTCAAAATATGAAAATAAAGATTGATTATGATGAATTAGAAGAAGTTAAGAGTTACAAATACCTTGGTCAGATTATTAATACAGATGGAAACATAATAGAGGAAATTAATCATAGAATTAAACTTGGTTGGAGTGCTTTTGGTAGAAATAACTTGACATTAAAAGGAAATATGCCTATGTGTTTGAAAAGAAAGGTTTTTAACAAATGTGTTTTACCAGTTTTTACTTATGGATCTGAGACTTGGACACTTAATAGAATATCAATACAGAGACTTCAGACCACTCAAACAAGTATGGGGAGATGTATGTTGGGAGTAACAAGAAGAGATCGAAAATGCAATGTATGGGTAAGAGAACAAACAGGTGTTACTGACCTCATTGAAAAAATTAAAAGATTGAAGTGGAGTTGGGCTGGACATATTGCTAGAAGAGATGATAATAGATGGACAATTGAAATTTTAAACTGGATTCCAAGAGATTGTAAAAGACCCAGAAGGAGACCACATGTAAGATGGATGGATGAAATAAGAAAATGTGTAGGGTTGATGTGGAGAAGAGAAGCTAAAGATCGGAGAAGATGGATTAAACTTGGAGAGACCTTCATCCTGCAGTGGATTGATAATGTTTGATAATGATGATGTTATATATATATATATATATATATATATATATATATATATATATAAAAATATATATATATATATATATATATATATATAATTTTTTTTAAAATAATATATCTGTGTGTTTGAAATGAGTCATATACATACATTTGCCTCACTCTCAAACAAAAAAAAATTTTGATAGTCTCTCATGACACTATCTTCTTTAAACTACTAACCAACTACTTAATATATATATTTGTTGGGTTTTTTTTTTCAATACAAATTTGACTATGGTCTATTATTGAAGACTATCCTCATGAACTATTAAACAAGTGTTCTTCATGTATCATTACTTACTGATTCAGAACAACTTGCTATTGGATTTTCCTTGATCATGGGTCTACAAATTTCACTTAGATTATTGAAGTTATTCCCAGGCCTACTTATATTCAGTTTGCTAGGTTTTGTGAGATAGGGTCAGACTAACTGATTATTCATAATTGTAATGGTGAAGATCTTATAACTATATCTCTCCTCCCTCCTAGAATAACCTTCAGCTTTACTTTCTATAATTCCTAGGGCATCCAACAGGTCTGCCACTCTTATTGGGGAGTAAACATCATCCGCTATCATATATATATATATATATATATATATATATATATATATATATATATATATGATAGCGGATATGGATATATATATGGATATATATATATATATATATATATTCCAAGGCATTCCTATGTTTGGTTTTCCAGGTTTTGTGGAAATTGTCGGCCTAACTGGTTTGTTCCCATTTTCATATTGGAGACTTTATAGCCATACATCTCCTCCTTTCTATGATAACTTTTAGCTATCCTTTTGGTATTTCCCTTTGTATCAAACTTGTCTGCTACATTTACTGGGGCATATACATCAGCAGCTATCTTTAATTCTAAGAAACTAGTTTATTGATTACATCTTTCCTGAGGTCAATTTGTCCCTATACAGTGGCTACTTTTATTTCTAGGTTATGGATCTCACTGTATATATCCTATTTGGGATTACTCTGTTCTTGAACAGTAGCTACCTCATCATTTTCATATGGCTTGATTACAGTCACACAACTCTTGACTTCTATCATACATATCTCTTTACATCCCATTTCTCTTGACTAGCTGTCCATGCATTACATATATATTTCTTCCTAGGTTTTCTATTTTTTGAGTATGTTGACTTATATCTAGCTTCATTTTTTGAGCTTGTTGGCCTAGTTTATTATATAACCTGTGAGATTGTTGATCAAATTTCTGATTTATCTCTTGTTTTATTTCCTTCATCTCTTGTGATTGTTGATCTAGTTTAGTATCAAATCTTTGAGATTGTAGATCAAATTTCTGACTTATCTCCTGTGATTGTTGATCAAATCTCTGATTTATCTGACTAATTATAACTTGCAACCACTCTGTAGGGCCTTGTTTTACTACTTCATCCATTACTTCCATGACAAATTCTTTATCTTCTTCCATATTACTCTCTTTTTATACATATTTATAAACTTATAAAATATTTATATTACTTATTTCTGTTCTGCTTTTATTCTGTTTGATTTATTACATTCTGCTCCCTGATTTCCTATACATCCAGAGTTAAAAACCTTTATCTATCCACCCATATACATTAAAATTTCCAACCATTCTTTCTCAGCCATAATTCTCCCCATTAATCTATCTATATCTTAAGTACTTTTATTTATCTATTTATATCTTAAGTGCCTTTATTTAATTTAACCTCCATCATCACTCATTTTTACTTATGTTTAATTGACAAATTATGAGGTCATAGTCCATTTTAAAAAAAAAAAAACATTTGTTTAAGAATAAGCTATCACTGTACAAGTGTGCCCTTTTTATGCCATCATTTATCTAGTTCTTTAATGCTTTCATAAAACTTAACTCTCTCTATGCCCTATTTTAATACACTAAGCAAAAAAAAATACTTATATAACATATGTGCCTATATTTATAATAGAGTTCACGTCTCAAGTTATTTATATACCCATCCATCCTTCTAGAGATTTGACAGATATTGACAGCCAAAAGAATGATTAGCAATGCACAATTATGAGATAGATAAAAAAATTCAATCATCACACCTAAAGCATACAATGTTCCATGAACATTCAAATGATCACCCCAATTCAATCACTCTAAGCTACTACAACCCATAATAGTTTATTGCAAACATTGTTGCAATGCCCTTCTTACTTCCAAGTCTTAGGGGCTTTAATTCATCAAATACTGCCTTGCTTTTCTTTAAAGTCTTAGAGGCAACTATTATATATCAGTAAAAAATATACTGCCTTGCTCTCTCTGGAGTCATAGAGGCAAAATAGTATTATCAGAAAAAAACTATACCTTGCTCTCTCTGGAGTCTCACGGGTGAAATCATGGCAGGTCTACTGTTAACTGCTTCATAATAAATAATAACTGATATTATTATCTGGGTTGGAGCAGTTAATAAGATAAATCAATCACCAGTGGCATGAATACATCACATCCTAAAGGTAATAACAAAATTTCTACATCCATCACCAAAAATTGAAAAATAACCAACCAAACTACAACAATCAAATATTCAATCCAACCTCCAAAATCAGACATTTTCTATAACACAAACTTTTCAAATATGAACAAAATTATTATTCTACAATTCAAGGCTATTAATACTTCTATGCTTATCTAGCAACATCACTATATTTCACTAACAAGCAAAATATAAAAAAAAACAGTGCCATTAACTTTAACACTTATTATAAGTTGTGATATTTTTAAATTTTATAAATTAAAACTAAGCTGCTTAATGGCTATATTTATTTATCATCATCAAAAATGCAATAACAATAATCATCATCATATAAAAAAATTACACCCAAAAAAAATTTTTTTAAACTATACATCTGTCATCATTATATACTACACATCTCTCAGGTATGTGGTGTATTTCAAGCCTTATTTGGCTTATTTTGAGCCCCATGTTGGGTGCCATTTGTAACGGAAATTAAATTAGAAAAAGCAATTATTAATTATTAAAATATGTTCATAATCTGTCATTTGTAACAGTTTGAATAAATAAAGATGAATTGATAAAAGGGTTGATAAAAGGCTGTTACTTTATAACCGATTACAATCTATATATTGATGAGTGATAAAATGATAGTTGCTATAATTCAAAAACTAAATCTAACATTATAGCCCGATTGCAACTATCATAAACATTAATTCTGTCACAATAATGAAATAAATAAATTATCTCATATCTTAGTACTTAAAATAACAACAGTGAAATTTAAAACTATCATCATTAAATATTTAATGATATTTAGATATTGGGGAAGTCATTTGAACAATAAAATATACTGGCCATTGTCATCAAATAAAATAATATTAAATATAGCAACTGAATAAAATTACCCACGGTGAGATCCCTGGAGTGCATTTCGCTTATCTCCAATACTAGGTTCTTTTAACCAAGAATCCTTCTCATTCCTCTTTCCATGTATATACGACCACTCACGGTCACCCACACACACTGGTGTTATTTATAACAACATATAAAATTATCATATAAACTTAATATCATTAAGTTGGAAAGGGATTAACTCACTCTTTATTCAGTTTAACTAAGTACATGTGTTTTCCCACGAGCGCCACTAGATTGTTTTAAAGCTAGATAAATATCTGTTTAGAGTGTACTGAGTTCAAACTAATTCGGTACATTTTTATCACACATGACTTGGATGACTAATGAAAAAAATGACACTCATATTTTACTCATGTCAATAAAATCATAAGATCACATATCACCAAAAATTTATATGCATCAAGACTCTTATAGACATTGCTAACTCATTTTATGTATATTGATGAACGGACAAGTATAATCCTATTAATGGCTTCTAAACAAGCATCTTGAAGACCATTATTGATATTGATGGCCATTTAAGTAGATTATTTATCACAATATAAAGGTTATAATGATGATGATAATAATGATGATATCATAATAATAATAATGATAATAATAGTGATGGTAATACCATCCATAGATTTATAATGAACTCACAACAATAAATTTATATTTATAAACTCGTAAGCACTTTTAAAATCATCCCTTGTCAAAATGGGATTTAATTACTACATTCACTAGCATCTATATAAGTTTATGTTTATTTACTAAAATACTTTAATAGTTAAAACTAGGATTTAATAATACTAGTGATGATGACTGATCATGATGAATCTCTATGCATGATATTTAACTTTCTATAAATCTCTATTTACTAAATATATTAATTATATTAAACATTACATTTAATGATTATAGCTTATTGATGAATGATGGTGATCATAACTCATGTATAGTACCATGTTTAAAAGGTGTTTTAATCAATAACATGATATCCATCATTGATGAGGGTGATCAAAACTCATGGACACAACATAAATTTAGCTTTCTATTGTTGAACTATAATTATTAAAATTTGGTTATTAACAAGCATAATCTCTAAATACCTAAATGTAAATCAACATTCTAGTTTACTTAACATTTTGCGAGCACTTAATATTTTCGAATGCTTGCTCAATATTTACGAATAATGATTCTTAATATCTGCGAGCGATGATAATGAATTAAAATGAGAGAATTAAGACAAGAAAATACAACAATATTTTTAAGAAGAACTCAGAAACCAACTAAGATATATAATTATATTTATTAATACTATTCTTCTTTCCTTCTTTAAAATCAAATTTAGTAAGTAGATAAATGGCTTATTATTACATTAATTCAATACAAAACTAACCCAAAATTGTATATACAAGTTCATCATTTTGGATAATTTTAAAATAAGCTGGCTTAAAATGATATGAAAAATATATATTTCATGGAATGCTTACGTAAGACTTTCCTAACATTTTATATCATAAAAATAAATTTCATATGTAACTCATGTTTTATTTCACTTCCATTCATATGTAAGCCCTGCTTTATAATTTCTCATATTTAAACTCATTATGTATAACCTATTCTTTTGATGTGTTTGTGTAAGCAGTTACACATGCACACATTCGGTAATGTTAACATATATGTCTAAAATGTATACCCCTATATTAGAGATTAATATATAAATTACATCATATATAAAAATATTCTTGCAACCTTTTAGCAAAAGAAAATAAAATACATTATATCAATTTTAATATGCAACAAGATAAAAAAAAATAAAACAATATAAATGCATATATTTATAGGTTGCTCATTATCATAACAAATGAAGAACAATAAAAAAAAACATTTCAATATTACAATATATAATATAAAAAAATAATAAAAAAATAATGAAAATTTAAGTTTAAAGATTTAAACTGTTTTGTGTTATGTTATGTGATATTGAGAATGACTATCGATAAACAAGCCCCTAATGTTTCTGTATCAAAGAAAAAATAATAATGATTTGATCAATAAATTAAGGTTTACTTTTAATAAGCAATAATAAAAAATCTGTTAAGGAAAGTTTATAGTTACGCGATTACTTTCACTTCTTATAAATGTCCTCAGTTTGAATTTTCAGACTGCTTGTCTTTGCTCCATTTAAAAAAAAAAGAAAAGAAAAGTTCTTGCTGATACTTTTAAGATAAACATGAATTAATTGACTTGTTTATTTCTTCAATTTTAAAATTATTTATTGTTGATACTTTTGATAACGCTGAATTTGTCGACTGGCTTCCCTCTACCATTTCAAAAAGAGTTATTTCAAATATTTTTAGATAAGTATGAACTGGTGGATTTGCTTGTCTCTTCCATTTTTTTAAAAAATAAATCATTGTAGACACTTTAGCTGACTGAGGAAAACTTTAATTTAAATTTGATTCATAGCTTCAAACCTGTCTATATATGTGGCTTTTATTCATCTTTCCTTTTTTCTTGGCTCTTGTCAAAGATGATAGTGAGATTACATTTTTAGCTGGTTTTAAATTTGTCCATTCTTTTGGTTACTATGGACCGGTATATGGGTCCACAGTAGACCAGTGATTTAACCCATTCTGTATTAATCCAGAAAGCAAAAAAATGGTTTTAGCAATGCAAATTCATTATATTATACACAGCAAAATATATTAATATCATTTCATAGAACTGTTAATAACATCTTCTAATAAATTCAATTTTGTTCCATTTTTCCTTCTTTAATCTTGCTGGAATTACTTATATATACACACATCTTCATCTATACTGACTTTAAAACAAGAGTCATTTTTTTCTTTCTCAACTTTTAAAGAGTGAAAAAAAAATCAAATTGCTCACTCTCCTTTTCCCAACATTTAAAAAAAAAACTGACTGCTCGCTACATCTCTGTTTAATAATAAGGAAAAACTGACTGATCACTAAATATAGTTTCATTCTTTTTTATTTAAATAAATGCTACTACAAGAGAAGGCATTCAAATCGTGGTCCCCATCCCCAGACCGGTTTCGACCTATGGGTCTCTTCAGTGAGGAGTTGGAACATTAGATCTAAAAAACCAACTCAAGCAAAGCATTTATCTAAAAGATAATTGTTAGAAAAAGATCTGAAACTTTTAGACATCTACATGTTTTTAAAGTCAGCTCTCCAACTGAAAAAATCATATGGGCCTGAACTTAATTCAGATACTCCATATATTAGTAGGCTTAGCTCTTTAATTTAGCTAAAGCCTACTAATATATGGAGTATCTGAATTAAGTTCAGGCCCATATGATTTTTTCAGTTGGAGAGCTGACTTTAAAGACATGTAGATGTCTAAAAGTTTCAGATCTTTTTCTAACAATTATCTTTTAGATAAATGCTTTGCTTGAATTGGTTTTTTAGATCTAATGTCCCAACTCCTCACTGAAGAGACCCATAGGTCGAAACCGGTCTGGGGATGGGGACCACGATTTGAATGCCTTCTCTTGTAGTAGCATTTATCATAAATAAATAAAAAAAAAAGCTTGTTTAGAGCTATTAGCACGCTCTTAACTTTACATATTAGTAAGTGCAAGCTATATGTAAGTCATGTGACTTCTGACTTGTTACTATTACTATTATTCTTTTTTATTGCGAATTTTGGTCAAAGAAAATTACCACCTGCATATCTTATCTTGAGACAAAAAATCAAAAAAATCAGAGTTTGACAAGTTGATGTTCTATCACGATTTTACAAGAAAATTAATAATCACCTATATTACATCAAAGCACCCTGTTTATAAAAATAATCTTAGACACAGTTAACACAAACAATAAAGCTGGCAATCTATAGTCATTAGCAATAGGTGTAAAAGCATTTTTGTTTTTATACAGACATTTTCATTCTTTCACACTCTTTTGCATGTGTACATTTTTTTAATCTCCTAATCTACTAATCTGATCACCTTATTTTACACTTTCTTTCTGATCTGCTTTATTTTAACAAAGTTAATGTTAAATAATTTAACACCTTATTTAATAAGAAAATATAATAAATCAATATTAAATATTATTTCTCATTACATTCTTTTTACAACTGCTTATTTATTAAGTATTTATAAATTTATATATAATAATAAATCCACACATGAATCCATATATATATATAAGAATTTTTTTAAATAATATATCTGTGTGTTTGAAATGAGTCATATACATACAATGTATATATATTATAATAATGCTTATATTATTATTATTATTATTATTATTATTATTATTATTATTATTATTATTATTATTATTATTATTATTATTATTATTATTATTATTATTATTATTATTATTATTATTATTATTATTATTATTATTATTATTATTATTATTATTATTATTATTATTATTATTATTATTATTATTATTATTATCTTTATTTCAAATTTGGCATTGCATCATTATATCTTAATAGGAAAATTATATATTAGTATTAAATATAATTAATTGAAAGCTTGATATAATTCATCAAATTAGATGAAGTATATAAAGAATGGTTATTATTTAATAGATACTTTAAACAGGATTATATTGTATTTACTACATAATATTGTAAATGTTCAATGTATTTTATTTATCAAAAATACATATAATATATAAGTTATACAATTATAAATAGTACTTATATTTTAGTAATTATGAAACATATAAATAAGAACGGTAAATAAGTTAATAAGTTACATAAATTATTAATTTTTGAATCCAGATATTGTTTTTATATATCTGTTAATTTAGACTATTTTCTTTAATTTTTGAAAGTTTATTATAGAATTGAATTTTTGTCATAGGGTGTTAAATAAGAATATTATTTATTAATATTTTAAAAATGGTAAAATTCATCCGTATTTATTTATTAATATTTTATTATTTATTATATTATATTTTTTATTGTTTATTAAATATTGATTTATTAACTTGATCTCTTTGTCTAATCATTATTGAATTATATTATATATATGCTAGTATTATAATTATCACATGAATATCAATTATAATTAATGCTTATGTAAAGGTATTTTAAATAATAACTTGTTTTGAATTTTCCCTGAAAAGAGCTAATTGCAAATTCTCCATGAGTTTGAATGTCATGGCATAATGGTGAAAGAAAGAGGGATGAAAGATGGATGGACTAGTCTAAATTATATGAAAATTTATTTAAAGATTATTGAGCTAGCATAATAAAGATAAATATAATCATGGACTTAGTATTTCATCGATTCATTTCTAGCATTCTACCTGAAGACCCAAAGTCTGATTGTACTGAAATGCATATCCTCTTTCTAGGGAATTTAATCATCTCCTAATATTTAACAAGACCAATTTAGATTTTAAGTAGAATCCACTTTCTTATATTTAGTGAACCTAACTATGAAGCATTAAGTTAATGATTTCCAAGTATTAAATATAATCGATTCTGTTATACTTGGTATATCAACTGGAATGATTAAATGCCATTCTGTTATATTTGATACCTCAACTAGGGCTATCAAATAGGTCGTCCTGTTATAATATATTATGTTGTTTTTAGTTTTTATTGTTTAAAATGTTTTATAGTGTTATTATATAGTTATGTTGTGTTTTTTTTTATTTTTTAATTTTTATTTTATTATATTTTGTTCATTATATAATAGCTCAAGAAGACTGCAGGTCAGTCAAAATATAGGTGACTGTTAATGTACAAATAAAGAGTTGTTCTACAAAGTGTTTGAAGTTTGGACAAATTATATTTATAGGATATTACGGCAAACATAAAGAAAAGTGTGATTTTGGTAATTATTATTATTATTATTATTATTATTATTATTATTATTATTATTATTATTATTATTATTATTATTATCATCATCATCATCATCAACAACATCATCATCATCATTATTATTATTATTATTATTATTATTATTATTATTATTATTATCATCATCATCATCAACAACATCATTATTATTATTATTATTATTATTATTATTATTATTATTATTATTATTATTATTATTATTATTGATCATTATTGTAGTGGGAATACAAGATAAGATTGAATTATACATTGAAGATTATTATTATTATTATTATTATTATTATTATTATTATTATTATTATTATTATTATTATTATTATTATTATTGTTATTATTATTATTATTATTATTATTATTATTATTTATTAGTTAGGTGTAGTTGAGGGTGATACAAAATTTTGTATCATGCTTGACTACAGAAGATTATAAATCGATTAAAAATAGTTTAAAGAACCTGGGATTATTATATTTATATTATTTTGAATAAAGAGATTAGGATTTATTTATTAATATTCTTATGTCATTGAGGTGGTATCCTGTGGGATATTCGTTCAATGTAATTCATATTGCTACTTGTACTTCACTTCTTTGTCTCATGAGTATATTAATATTTTATTTATTTAGTTTATAAAACTGAATCATATTATTATTTCTTATTAATTAGAACTAGTTAAATAATAGATAGTATCATAGAATATCTTTATTATCAAAAATATATGTTTTAGATGAGCATAACCATTTATCTGAGCTAGTCTTATTTTGTTATATATTATGTTTTCCTGGAAGTGAGGGTACAATGTATATTCACCCAACAAAATCTAGAATCCTGGAAAATTATATCAATACTGATCTAGATGAAGTGTTGAGACCTCAAATCTTATCACACCTCAGCTCCTACACGAACATTCTATGACTCAATACCTTAAAAATGGCATACATGAGGCTACACTTAGAATTTCTTAATTTTGCATGCTGTCAGTAGATGGAGTGGAGCAAGAGACACAGGGGATATTAACTAAATTACTAATATTTAAACATACACACCTTTATGGCTGGATAGATAATGCATATATTAATAAACTATATTATATTATGAAACTTAACTAAAATTTTGGATTAAGAGATTTAACTAGAATTTGGGATGGATTATGAATGAAACTCAACACAGTTATTATAAATTAAAATATTTTAATTAATAAAATAATCATGAGTGCATTTAAGAACACATGCAGGTGTAAACAATGATGAGCAAATAACAAAATCTCATCTGATGCACTATAATATTAAAAGAGTTAATTACAATTTTACTAATCTATGGTGTTTAATCTAGCCTTAATTTTACTATGGCCTACATATTAGGCTTGTGACAGTTAAGTCTGTGCAAGAATGATTATTTATCATGATAATAAATAATAAAATCATTTAATAACCTTAATTTTCAATAAGCTCTCTCTGCAGATCATATATGTATAAATCAGATTACAAGTTGAGATCAATGCTGAAATATTACATTTTAGAGGGATGAACTGGAGCTTTGTAGTATGACTCATATAAAAACACACATCAAGGCAGATATGCACATATGTGCCTACTAAAGACACATTTACCATACTAAACATAATATTAATTAATAACATAAAAGTATGCAAAATTCTATAGTTTTCATACCATGAAACTACCATACACTAATTCAATAATTATCTTTATTAAAACATGCTAAAAAGGAATACTTAAAAGTAATCTAAATTCTTAATCAATCTACACAGTTTATAATATAATTAAAAGGAGGGTTAAAGCATATTTGTGACTTATGTAAAACATACAATATGCTTTGTAAATCATTATTGCATTTAATAACTAGTTACTTTATTATTTGCAAACCTAATGATAATAACAATAATAATAGTAAGCTAAACATAATAGCTTAATGAATATATTTAGGTTTTCAAAGTGGAGATTTGATTGTTTGTGCTAAAGAGCAAAATTACTTAATTCAGAAAGAGTCTCTAATCATCTCTCCCTCTCAAACTTTGTTTATAAAATCAATCTCCATTCTGAACTTGTCATAGCATAAATTATAAAAGAAACATATATAAAACAAATTAGGAAAGAATGACCACAGATTAGAAAGATAAAATAACAATGAAATAATTTATCATTAACAAACATTTAGAGTTTTATATTTTAAATTAATCAGTAGGCAAGTTTACAGGTATTATTTTAAAAGATAAATTGTAATTTATAGATTGAAATTAACTTTTGGTTTATTAAAACATTATTATAATTTAGATTTAAAAGTTTATGCACATTATAAACTAGCTAGCTTAGAGTTTTAAAGATTCACTTTTAAGTTTCTTAGAGATTATAAAGAGCCCACCATCATTCTCAGTTGAGCATGTGTAACTGCTTCTGATGCTTTCATCTTGACAGGCTATGGGGCTTGATCTCTGGCTTGGGCCTTGACCAATTCTCACAAAAAGGGAGTGTCAATGGTTGCTATTACCCCAAAATTCTCATGTTAAAAAGTAAAAGTGAACTCTTCTTAGCAAAACCTGATGTTATTTATACTAGAAAAAATGGTAATCTGAGCGATCTATTTACAACTTTTATAAAGTTTTCTTAGTAATTAAAAATGCATACAAGTGAAAATGTTGGCTCTTTCTTGGTGAAACAATAACAGTCAAACAGGACACTCTTAGTTATGAGTTTTTATTTTTGAAAGGCACTAAAATTTTGTCTCCAAGTTTGATTAATTGCTTGCAGATGGTTTTTCTAAATATTACAAATTTTTATTACAACAGATAACCTTTTCAAAAAAAGTTTAACTTCATAAACAATTTAGTATATATGTGTGTGACAACCACAGGAATTGAATTTCATATAGGAAAGCCTATAAATAAAGAGTTTTAAATTAAAAATAATGCAGTTTAAATTAATTTAAAAGGGTTGTAATGCTTTTAAATCTATTGCATTATTGCCACTTTCATATATATATATATATATATATATATATATATATGAAAGTGGCAATAATATATATATATATATATATATATATATATAGGTAATCACACACATATAACAATGTTCATGCAATTAATTTAAATTGTATCATTTTATTAAACTTTAAAATTATAAATATGTATGCATTATATGCACAAAAATATTAATATGGGTATTGAAAGTGCTCAAATTTACAAATACATGCACATACACATAAATATACACTATTCCAAATAAAAATAAATCCCTAGAAGCTTATATACTTGGACTGGGATGGGTTTGAATAGGAAAACTAGTTTTAAAATGACTTGCTAATATTATGAAGATGAGATAGGCATCCAACCTTGAACATACATTGAATAATTTTTAGGATATCTTGATATATATATATGACCATGTCTTTAGAATGAAATATATATATATATTGTTTTGTTAAAATAAATGTGAAATAAAAAATATATACATACACAATTATACATTGTAGATTCAATAATTTTATATGACATGACAGAAATAATAATAATGTAAGTCAGGAAATGTTAGCGACCAAATTTCTTTTGTTTAAAAGAGTAAAAAAAAGGAATATTAGTTTGTTGATTTTGATCGTTAAAAAAAACTAAGCAACATTTGTTTGTTGACAAAAATGAAATTCAGCTGAAAGTAAAGTTTTAGATAAATAATTTTTTTTTGTATATTATAATAATTGTCATGATTCTATTCCAATTGTTTTTTGTTTAATAAATGGAATTGGATTTATCTATTGATTTGGTTAAATGCAGAATGTTTTAAAAGGAAAAGATGCATTACTTATTTAAGTTGTGAAATTTCCTTCAAATAAATTCAGCAAATATTTATAATATGCTTGTCAACTTTAAAAGTGTATAATTATTATAATTTTTTTTTAAAAAAGAAGGCAAACTAATTAAGATATGTTATAGAATTTTTAAATACTAGATTGCATTTTTTTAAGTAAAATGTATTATAACACCTATATATATATATATATTATTATTATTATTATTATTATTATTATTATTATTATTATTATTATTATTATTATTATTATTATTATTATTATTATTATTATTATTATTATTATTATTATTATTATTATTATTATTATTATTATTATAATGATCCAAAAGAAGTTGGAGAAAACAGTCTTACCGCATCAGCACTAAAAAGGCGCCATCTAGGCATTTGAACCTAGAAAATTTATAAAGTAGGCAGATCGCACTGTTAAGATTCCACTTTACTTAAATATTTAGATGGTTAGCCCTTTGTCACTAGCTCAGTGGAGATGCAGAGATAATAATATATAACTTGTTTAATTTGTAGTTAAATATAAAAAAATAAAAGCCACTGCCAGTAATTAACACACAAACATTTATTTACACACATATTAATTTTGAATCATTGTAAATTTTGAGGAATAACATTATTATTTTAGTTTTTAATATAACTTTTAATTTAAATTATTATTTTAAAATTTTAAATCATCCACACAGATGAAATTTATATTTATTTTAAGATTGTCAAGTATGAATAATAAATAGATCTGCATTTGAAAAGAAAATATTCTATCCATTATTTAACCTTAGGTCAAAAGTTCACAATCAAACCGGCATCAATTCATATGATACATTGATGTATTCAATGTAACACAAATACGGCAATACAGAATAGGTTAAGAGAAGAAATTGACTCTTGTACAGATAGGAATATTACATCTATCTGAGGAAAAGAGCAATAAAAAAACCTCCATAGGAATGGACTGCAGTCATTTTTGCTGACTTAGATCACATTCCATAGGCAAACAGGGTGTGTGTGGTGTATAAAGCAATTCTTCCCGTAGTGAATCTCATACTACATCTACTATATTACACCAATATATCCAATCCATTGATCTAATTCAACTACAGAATGAATAACTTAAGATTACCTTCCCCTAATATAACTTTACAAATCTATATAGCCATTCATGCCTGACTTAAATTTAACATTTACATAAATTTTCACAGATGGATTTATAAAAGTTTGTTTTTTTAATGTTGAGCACAGCTCAAAAACATTTCAAAATAAACATAAATGATCAAAATATAAAGTCATTGATGTAATTGCAGAGGAATTTCACAAGAAACCCACTATGGCATTCATCATACGATGCCGCATTGACACCAATAACTAAAAAGACATCCGAATAAATACATTTTAGATATTCACCATAAGATATCATTATTTATTGAATTTCTATATATTTTAATCATATATGAAAACAAAAACATAATTAAACATTAACGAATCCATGCAAGCATCTATGCCCAACTTAAATGTAATGCATTTAATAATTTCTACAATAAATATTAATAAGAAAAAAATGAAAATGGAAATGATTTTAGCAAACTCAGCTATATAAAATTTAAACATTAATTATTAATTTGGAAAGCCAGATTAAAGTTCATTTAAAAAAATGTTTAGCTTCTTAAATCTTTAAATTTCTTAATTATTTGTAGTTGTAATTATAAATTAATTAATTAATTATTTGTAGTAAATTTTTTCCGTTTACAACTTACAGTAGAAGAGCTTCTGGTTCCTGGTGTCGATTCCCATGAAGTATTTTATGGAAGACCGGTCTGTTATTCTGAGGGCCTTATCTGGTTCCATTCCAGTATCACAGTCATTTCATTTTTAAAATAGAGAGTATGATATGTGTGTCCTATCATGACTCTCAAAAACAATCATGCTGCCACTGTCTGGAACTATTCTAATTTGAATTCTTTTTTCTTTTTATAATCAGCCTATGGATTCAATGAACAAAATGTCACTATTCCATTTTTTTCATTATGGTCCAGGCCTTTATTGCTGCTTCTATATTGGACAAGCTAATTCTTTTTATTCTCTTATCTATATTTCATTTATTTTAAGTGCTCCAAGGGCTAGTTTGCTTTTCAATTAATTTATAAAACAATCATTTCCATTTACAAAAATATATAAATCTTTTTTACAAAAATATACATTCAAACACTTTTTTCATTTATTAAAAAAAATTTTTTTTAAAGTTTTGCATCTGTGCGAATATATATATATATACATGTTTAACAACTCTTTTAGTTTTTTTAGCTTTTATTTACGAACTTAAAAAAAAAAAAAATTGTATTTGTGAACTTAAAAATTTTATTTTAAATTAATGTAATGACATATTTATATACCATTACATATCAGTAAACTTCCTCAAAAAAAAAAAAAAAAAAACATTAAAAAAAAAGAATTTCAAAAGGACAAAACTTTTTTTTAAAGACAAAACAGTAATTACACACACATATAATGATAAAAAATTGTTGACTGTTGATTCCTTTCTACCAGCTAAATTTTTACCCTCTCACTTCCAAGTTTCTTTTCATCTACTTTTAACTCAGGCAAGTTAAATGATTAGATTTTAAACCAGACTTTTTTTAAAAAAGAAAAACAATTATGATTTTTATTAATTATTATGTTTTATTCATCACATTTATTTTTACATATGTGCAATTTTTCTTACTGGCAGTACCTTTAAAACAAAACTCAAAGTATAACTTTACATTAATAGAAAAAAAATACATACACATTTCAGAAAAAAATGTTACTGGCATGATTTATCTTTAAAATTCTCAGGGTACTGGTGGTTTATTAAAGATTGGTCCATGTTAGGAGTCCAATTATAATGATCTGAATGGGCGTGGAGATGGAGTCTTACTGTATCTGCCATACAGGGTGCCACTGAGCCATTCGAACTAGAAAAATTTATATAGTAAGCATATATGTACTGTTAAGATCCAACCTTATCTTATTATATGACCATCAGCCCATGCCACTGGCTCAGGAAAACACAGAGATTTATAAAATATAAATTCTTATTCAAATATATTTTCAATATTAAAAAGTTAAAGAAGCCTCTGCCAGTAATAACACACACAAACATTTATCAAACATATATAAAATTTAGAATTATTATTTTAGTATAACTTTAATTTTTTATAAAACATAATTTACAATTTAACTTTTTATTTTAGAAGTTTGCACAGATGAATTTATTAATATTTTATTAGTTTCGAGTATGGATAGACTACATAGATTGCATTTGAAATGAAAGTATTCTACCACTGATTTAATCCTAGGCTAAAGATTCACAGTCAAACTAACACCAATCTGTCTAATATATCAATGTATTCAATGCAGCATGAAGATGACAGAACAATAGCATACTGTCAGGAATGTTCATCTGAACAGCAAGGTTATAAAGAAGAAATTTTCTCTCATCCAGTACAGAATGTTACATCTGTCTGGCAAGAAGAACAATAAAAAAGAAAACTATAGGAAAGGATTGCAGTCCTTGTTGCCGACTTACGATCCCATTCTATAGCCAAAAGGGTGATCCACAGTGCAGGGAATACCATCTATCTCCAATGGTGAATAAGAATTAGGCTTATTTCACCCAAGGGTAGCATATAATGTGAGCTTGCATGTAGCACATCTTCATATTACATTTACTATTTACACCAATATATCCTATTGATTAACCCAATTTAACTACGAAACAAATAACCTAAGATTAACCCTCCCTTAATTAAATCAATATAACTTTACAAATCTATGCAGTCATTCACGCCTGACTTAAATTTAACATTTATTAAAAGTTTAATTTAACAGAAAAAAAAAAAAAACTAAAAAGAAGGGAAAAAATAAATTAAAGGAACTGAATTTTAAAAAAATAGTACATTTAATAAAAATAATTAATATATAATTTAGTCAGATAGGAAATTCTATTTCTATTTAAATATTGAAAAGTTTGGAATTTATAGTTCTTACTGTTTTCAAATACTGGAAAGTTTTAGAATTAATGTTCATTAGAGTTCATAAAGTTGATAAACAGAGCAAAACACTCCATACAGTATTGCCACCTGTGCTAAACAGAGTAATCAATGGATGCCAGAAGGCTTGTGCATAAAATCCCTATCTAATGCCTACTCATCCAATATCCCCAGACTAGTTTCTGGCTTGTGGCCTTCGTCAGTGAGGAGCTTTGGATCTGAGAGCACTGCATTTAGATCTTAGGATCTAATGCAACCCTCTAGCAACCACTTTTTATCTCAGCTTAACTACTAAACTATGAGAATGAAATTGAAAACACAAAAAATATTTTCAATCTAAGCTCAATAGCTTAAATAGTCATATGGGTCTGAACTCAGTTCAGCACCCATACATTTTAATGTACTAGTATAGGAAATGTGATCATGTGATGCTTAATGGTTTAACACCAATCCTGCCTAATAGGATAGTGGTGGCTATGGTTGTAAAAGATCAAAGACACCAAAATGTATGGGTGCTGAACTGAGTTCAGACCCATATGACTATTTAAGCTATTGAGCTTAGATTGAAAATATTTTTTGTGTTTTCAATTTCATTCTCATAGTTTAGTAGTTAAGCTGAGATAAAAGGTGGTTGCTAGAGGGTTGCATTAGATCCTAAGATCTAGATGCAGTGCTCTCAGATCCAAAGCTCCTCACTGACGAAGGCCACAAGCCAGAAACTAGTCTGGGGATATTGGATCAGTAGGCATTAGATAGGGATTTTATGCACAAGCCTTCTGGCATCCATTGATTACTCTGTTTAGCACAGGTGGCAATACTGTATGGAGAGTTTTGCTCTGTTTATCAACAATTAATGTGCTAATATAGGAAATGTGATCATGTGATGCTTAATAGTTCATAAAGTTCTTATGGTTTTAAAAAGTCTATCCTTAACAGTTGCTTGCAATTTGGAACCAGCATTAATTCCCCTGATATCCTGGGGAAACAGTATGCTGTTGGACAATATATTGATTCATCCAAAGGTCTTTTACTTTAGCTAGTATTTTATTGCTGGGCTCTGATGTTCTGTGGTCCAATATAGGAATACAATTGATCATTTCTCTTTCTCTCCTTATTTGTTTTTTTGTTTAGAAAAACTGAAAGGATTGAAAGTGTGTCTTTCAATCCCTTCTCCTTCAACTTTCCTTGCACTATGGCATGTAGCCTCTCTCTCTCCCTACTAACACATATATCACATCAGTGTCCTTTAATTTATTTTCAAACTTTTCCTTTTATATTAAAATTTCGGATTGAGTGGACATTACAGCATGATGCTGATGATCCTCTCATTGAGGTCCATTTCCAGAGGAATTTGTTTTATTGGCTATTCTGATCCTATTGTTTTTTCTCTCCTATATGACCTTTAATTATAGATTTTGAGATGCCCAAGGGTTGTTTACTTTAACTAATTTAAAATAATCATTTCCATTTTACACAATAACATTAATTAAATTTGTACATTCTTTTTAATGATATATTTTTATCTTTAAATCTTTAAGTTTTTTCTTAAAATTTGGTTTTAATGTACTTTCTTTTTTTATACTTTTCTTTTAATAATTTTTCATCTGTGTGATCTTATATTTAAATATGAGTTTAAATGACTTTTAATTTTCAATTTTTAATTCTTACAAGTTTTCATTTGCGAACTTTTATTTTTATATCTAATTTTTTTTATTAGAATGTGTGTCCATTACAATTTATATATATATATATATATATATAAATCTAGTAGTAGGTATACTATATATATATATATATATATATATATATATAGTAACCTCACTACTAGAACTTATGATATTAGGAAAAATAGACTCGCTCAGATAAAATGATTATGCTTGGCTAAAATACTTATAATTAATAATACAGATATCTTATGATACTGTTTACTATTAAACTAGCTCTAACTGATTAATAAATAATAAATAGTTACATTGAGCCAATATCTCATGGGATACAACCTCAATAGCATAAGAATACTATCCCCCAATAATATAAAATAATAATAAATTCATAGCATTCTCACCATTTTAACATAATAACAATCAATTTAATATAATGTTACTAAATAAATTTCAGTCTTCTCATTAAAATAATACAACTATAATAATATAAGGTTCTTTAAAATAACTTTAATCAATTTATAATCTTCTGTAGTCAAGTCTGATAAGGGATTTTGTATCACTCTCAACTACACCAAGCTACTACTACTACTACTACTACTACTACTACTACTACTACTACTACTACTACTACTACTACTACTACTACTACTACTACTACTACTACTACTACTACTACTACTTACTACTACTACTACTACTACTACTACTACTACTACTACTACTACTACTACTACTACTACTACTACTACTACTACTACTACTACTACTACTACTACTACTACTACTACTACTACTACTACTACTACTACTACTACTACTACTACTACTACTACTACTACTACTACTACTACTACTACTACTACTACTACTACTACTACTACTACTACTACTACTACTACTACTACTACTACTACTACTACTACTACTACTACTACTACTACTACTACTACTACTACTACTACTACTACTACTACTAATAATAATAATAATAATAATAATAATAATAATAATAATAATAATAATAATAATAATAATAATAATAATGTAAAATGAAATTTTTCAATTATATTATATTTTGAAGCATTTTGATTTTTTAAGTAAACAATTATATTCCTACTGGGCAAATATTATGTTTTTTTGGGAGTATCTGGTGATCATGTATTTGTAGTGAAGAAAATCAACACAATACAACGTTTTATAAAAACAAGTTAGACAAAATTTATTATTGACTTTTAACAAAAAATTATATACAATATTTACAATTATATTTTAATAGTAATAATAACAAGTCAGATGTCACATGACTTATATATAGCTTGCACTTACAAATATGTAAAATTAAGAGCGTGCTAATAGCTCTAAACAAGCTTTTTTTTTATTTATGATAAATGCTACTACAAGAGAAGGCATTCAAATCATTTTTATCTTGGATTGTCCCCATCCCCAGAAAAATAAATTATACATACTTCCTCAAAAAATATCAACAAGTAAATAAGTCTTTACTCGGACTTATAAACTTTTGCATATTTATTTAAAATAACAACAATAATACTAATTACGAATGCACCTGTAGTTGAATATAATATCTATTAATTGACATGTTTTAAACATATGTCTTTCGTATGTATAAACAAAATATAAAAAGAAATAAACTAATGAAGTAATATTCATTTTTAAGATATGTTCATAGATTTATAATAAATTAATCAAACTTCTAGCATGATAGTGTTGACGTTATTTAAAATATTTATCTTGGTACGTCAAATAAATAAATTGACTTGAATAAAATAATATGATTGACATACTTTTATATACCTTGCTTGGCACTACTCTAATAAAATTCCTATGTGTGTTCTAAAACATAAAATAATATTCACAAAATATAAGTATTCATTCTATTTTATATTGTTTCTTCTGTATGTTCTATTCTTTAAAAATATGCATTACCATGTATAATAAAAATATCCAAAAATTTTTAAAAAATCTCGTGAATTCTTATTATCTCTTATATATTTTTTTTAAAAAAATAGTTTAATAAACATACGGAAATATTTATGATTATTTTTTATATAGTTTGTATTTACTTTCAATCTCATTTGTATTGGAGTTCAACATAAATCAAAACAAGAAAAACCTATCTCATCTTCTTTCAAAATAACGATTCTACAATTCAAAAATTATTCATTATTTTCCTTCATAAATTCAATTATGTATGATGCAACAACTTTTGATATTAAGATAGCAATAAGATGTGTAGGCATGAAGAATTAATTAGAATATAGACTCAATGGTATAAATATATGGATAATCTACATGGAAACAGTGCATATGAAGTGCATGAATTCACTGTCTAATGTCCTGAAATATAAAATAATGTCCAGGCTATTTATTTACCTCCTTCAAACATTTTAATACATAATACTAAGAAAGACAATGCCTATAGAAAATATATGCAAGACACAAGACTACATCTGTACCTGCATAATCTAGAAACATAATAATACAAGTTACTTCCTATTCCCCATAACTTCTACATATAAGCATCACATTGTTTTTTTTTCATAATCCCAAGGTCACTATCACTTTAAAACTTCATAATAGATTTATTAATCTGCATTGTAAAATTATCTAACAGTACTCTAAACAATAAACACGATTCACACATACCTTCAGTAATCTAAATGTACTATAACAAAAAAAAATGTTTATTCTCTTTCAAAAATTCTGCAAAAGAAATACAAATGATTTTGTTTTCAGATATTAAAATCAATATTTTAAAACATTTTAATAATAACGTTTCTTCACTAAAGAATCATATAAAAATTATATGTATCAGTAAATTATATTATAATAGTAATATAAAAGAAAAGTATGCATATCTTTTTTATAACAAAAAATAATCTAGTTCTTATTTCTAGAATAACAATCAAGTTCAATGTGTAATTAATGCACACACACACACATGTTCATACGTTAGCATGATAAGGTAATACTATAAAAATATTCCAAGCAATTTCTAAAAACAATAAAATATACATCATGTGAAAATTGATATAGTTTACAAATTTAACAACAGTGACCCTAAATCTTGTCTGTCACTCTTAGATGTTTTCTGGTCTCATATTTCATAAAAGAAACATATTAAATAATAATAACATTAACTCAGCAAGACATTATCATACTTAGAAAATTATTTATAAAAAACCTTTACAATGAATTAAATATTTTTTACCAAAATAATTATGTTAGATTAATAGATATTTATATGTAATTTTCCTGCATAACAATAATAAAAAAATTTAATACTATTATTAGTAAGCAAAAAGATAAATAAACTATATTTATGAAAAACTCCAACCTGCCATAGAGTAAATTAAAAAAAATATTTTCTTTCTCCTAATATTTCTTCATTAGAAGTCTGCTGTAGTTGAGGAGGGAGTGTACTGCCACCATCAGATGGCATTCTGACATCATCAACTACCAAGTATGCTTGCTCATGTTTTTTGCTAAGACAACCACTAGTCAACACTTGAGAACAAAAACTTTTTTTTTCTTTTTACCTTTGATGAAGCATAGTTAACTCATAAATGGTAAAAAATGTGATCAAGCCAACTTTTAAAACTGAAATTATTTAAAAAAATATTCATTAATCCTTTGATGAAAATTGATAAAAATTATCGTCAATTGTCTATAGCTTTCAGGACAATGATTGTGAAAGTGAGATATTACTGGAACATTTTTAAAATAATCTTCATAGTTTTCTGTTCACTACGATCTGACATGGGCTTTTGATGCATCAATTACAGCTATGTAGAACCATATATTCTTATGGAAAATACATATTTTATATTTTTTAAAAATTACCACTTTAGTAATTTAAATAAAGTTGTTATAAATTTATTTTAGTCTGGATAATATTATTTTAATTACCCATTGTTTTCTTTTTTGAAGAAGAATTCTAAAATCACTTTTTTAGAATATATTAAAATGATTACAGTCTTTTCTTTTTCCAATGACAACTTGTCATAAATAATATATTTGCAGTACTATCATTTTTTATATCTTTATCATTTCAATCAAAAGTTTATAATGAACTTTTTAAAACAATATTTCCATTAAAAATATTTACTGCAACTCTTTCTTTAAAATATTTTTTTTTTTTAAATTATTGAAAGTTAAAGTTTTTACACTTTAGTTTTCAATTTTGGTTGTCGATCATTATGATATAATGCATTTAAAATACGAAATTTTCAAATAATATATATGTTTAACTTCCTTGTTAATGTCCAAAATATTAAAATAAATAATGATATATCTTTTTCAAATAATATTTTTTGAATTATACTTTTACATAATATCTGTACACCCATCATTAATTTTCCTAAAAATATATACATATGTATGGCATTAAATCCATAGCTACTGTGAAGCTGGCTCATGTTTTAATAGAATAATTGGTAGAGAATTTTAAAAAAATTAACAATGCATAGTTTTAGCTTAGTAAATTTATAATCCTTTCAATACTTTCTCTTAAAACAATAATTTCAAGCACTAAACTAGACAATACTTTGACATGAAAAAACTAAATTATTAAGAAAGTTATTTTCTTCTTTAACACCTATTTAAGTCATTAAAAGAACACTTAAAATGAAAATATCTATATTTATAGTAAAATAAATGTATGATTTGATTGGCTTACCAGATCTTTAACTGGTGATCTATTTTACATATTAGTCAATATTGCACAATTAAAAATTAAAAATAAAAATCATGACTCATTAACAATATATTAACTATTATATTACTTAATTCTAAATTAATTATATATTTTTATTTAAACAAACTAAACATTTTAAAAACAACATTTTATTAATTTATCCAATATGTATTTTTAATGTATCTGTTTTCAAAATTTAACTTTATTAACTGCATTTGTTTTAAAAACACCCAAATAAATATTTTCTAACAGTTACTTTAATCTTGTGACAAAGAAATGTTTTAATTTTTAGAACAATTCTAAAGTAATTTTGAAACTGTCTTGAAAAACTTCTAAGCACAGAATTATGAATATTTGTGTCATATGACTTTCAAACCCAGACAATGTAACAATTTTTTATTATTGTCTGACAACAGAAAGAAATTTCTAATTATAAAAAATATTATATTAAAGAATAATAATAATATAATAATAGAATTTGGAATAATAAAAATTTTGATACTATTAAATTAATCACATTTGTCTCTCACTAAATATTATATTTTAAATAAATAATTTATAACATAAATATTAAATATAATTTTTATTTTAAAATACACTAGTTTATATGATTTTAAGTCATTATTTTAAGATTAGATTTTAAGCACATGTTTAAGAAAATTTTAATATATTATTTTATTTTGGCCAGTTTCCCCAACCATACAAAACATACTATTTAGTTTGGAATTATTCACCATGTGCAAATAAAAGAAAGTCATCATACTACCAAAGACACTGAAGCCACTCTTACAAATTTTAACCCTTTATTTTTAAAGTAGCCTAAGTGTTCGTTTAATTTTTTTTTTATTATTTTGTACCTGTATAATGGTGTATACTGACAGTTAAGTTATGATTTTTATCACTTTTTTTCTTGTTTGCAGAAAACATTTTTCCTTCTATAATCTTAAAATTTAAAGAAACCATTATGCTTAAATTTTGATAGAGAGAGAAAAATATAACTTCACAACACTTGGTATACATATACAATTTATATATGTTTGTATATAAAATCTTATCATAAATGTGTGCATTAGAATTGATGTCTGGAAAGTGACTGAAAAGACAAAGGTAAAATTTTAAACATCTACACTTAATTAGACATTTAATATATATATATATATATATATATATATATAATTACTTGTTAATAAGTATATTAATATATATATATATATATATATATATATATTAATTATACTTATTAACAAGTAATTATATATAAGTAAATTTTTCTGTTTGTATGATTAACAGTCTTCTGAATGAACTCTATCTATAAAACATAAATTAGCAATCTATAGACATAATTTAATATATATTCAAATGACACAATCTAATTAAACATTAAACACCTAATATCACAGGTGGATTCTCAGGATAATAGTTACACTACTCTATATTGTTGCACATTGTAATTGTATTTTTTATTTGATATGTATAATATTTAACTTATTTCTGTTGTTTTGGTTGGGGTACATGACCATTTTATTGTTAATACTAATCAACAGTAATATTTAGTTGTGTTATAATAAAGATACATATCCATACTTTATAATATTTAAGTTTATATTTTGTTATGGTTTAATTGTTATAAATTTGGAACCCAGATGTTGTTAATAAATATGTTGTTTGAAGTTAAAATCTTTGTTTCTCTGATCTGTAGATTATCGAGCATCATTCATACTTTCCTCACCAGGATATCTATTGTACATGTTTACACATCTTTTATACATATTCATGATATTAGTATGTGAAGAATTAAGAATACATAAATTAGTAAAATGCCATTAGGACCTAAATAGAGGTTGTAATATTGCCATCCTGTATAAATCCATCCTTGAAGAGAGTTGAAGGCAAATTTCTTCACTGTGTTTGAATTCTGAGACATAATGGGACCTATAAGTTGAGACAACTCTGGATATACCATTTTAGATTGTACTTTGACCAAATTTTAAAATTTAGCTCAACTGTTGTAGACAAGCTTAAATATTGGTCAAGTATAGTATAGAACTTTTCCTGTATTCTCCATCAACAATATTCCATTCCTTGCCATTTGATTTTGATATTTTGAGCATCCAATTGGGAATTGTGACAGTCATCAGTCTGTTACATTTTTGTCATGCAACATTGTAACCATGAGTACTTAGGTTTGCCACATTTGAATAGTTATGTCTGGTAAATTTTTGGTACACAACATGTTAATCCTTAAAGAGTTAAGTCTATCATATTTTACATATATTTTTAGTGTGAAACAATTTGGATTTATGAGAAATTGTCCATAATTTCATTATAATTTGATTCATCATATTTTAACTTGTCATTTAACTGACGATGACAGAGTCCAAAACTAAATACATCATCAATAATCTAATAAGAGTTGGCAAGTGAGGTGGATGAAAGGCTTAATATATAAAACAGGGATACATACCAATTGGTATAAAATACTTAAGATAACTAAAAGACTTACATGAGATGACATAAGGAGGTAGCACATTCTAAGACATGTTATAAATATTGTAAAAAAAGTAACTTTTCATTTATAGAATAAATATTCCAAGGAGAAATATTATTTTATTTTGTATGTTACTTAGAAGTGGAAAATACTTAGTGAGTATGGATAATAAATCGAATGTAATGCCACAGGTTGTTAGTGGTAATGATGTTGAGGGTGATCCTGATGTGGGACAGAAAGGATCTGTAGACCTACAAGTACCCAGTATGTCAATTGCAGTAACTGAGCATTCTTTATCAATGCAAGAGAAAGGTCAATGATGTCTCAAATTCAAAAAGACCCTAAGGAACAGTCTATTTAATCACCTAAATTGGATTAATTCAGGCAACCTAAGATAAGATAGCCATGATGCAGATGCTCCAAATGATAATTGGTGAGATACATGCAGTCAAACCAGAGATGCATAACCTAAGTGTTCAGATAGGTGCACCCAAGACTAATGTGAGCAGCATGATCATTGGATGGATAATATGAGTTGTCATATAGATAACATGGTAAGCAAGGCATATATTGACAGAATAGAAATGGAATTGAAGGAAAATGTGTTGGTGTAAAGAAGTACTGAATAAAGATATTGAAAAAATGGATGAGCAAAATGAAAACATCATTAGTGGCATTGAAATAAAATTGGTCTATAGACATGAAGCATTTATCTTCAGAGAAGGATAAAATGCATGATGGTAATATGAAATTGAAGCAAGATGTACAAGAGATGGACGTAAATTAACTTTTTCAGGAAAATATAGGTTTGTACCTGGGGAGACAGTAAGTATTTTTGGCGACAGGTTACCAAGCTATGTATTTTAAACACATATCACTTTAATGAAACAGAAATCATCCACATTGTTAAAAGAAACTTACCTTTACATATAGAGCATTTACTGATGTGCACAAGTGCCAGGAATATTAACCAGGTTTCTGAGTTGTTAAATAGTATCAATATGAATAGTACTAATTTATCCATCAGGGCATCAGGGCACCAGAGAAGAGAAAGGAAGAGACAAGTGTTAATGCCTATTTTATCACAACAGAAATAATAACAATGACCCAAAACACTGAAAAGGGAAAGCCAGTCAAATTAATGGACCAAATGTGTGATCACCCATGAGGAATAAATCCAATAATGGCAAGTCATTGTCTAATTTTCCCAGTAGCCCAAATGGTTCACTGAAAACATGATGCAGTAATCACACATCCATCACCAAACAAAGGCTAAACTAGAAAGCTGCTTGAGTTTTAGTTCCTCACCTCAAGAAATCAAAAATACACGGAAGAACAAGAGACTAAAATAGATGAAAAAATCACCAATATGACATGTTCATAGGATGACAAAGCACCCAACATTGCTTTGCAAATCTGTCCCATGATAGAGGCTTTGTATGGGGGTTTGATGGTTAAAACTTTGTTAGACTCTGGTATCCATATTTCTCTTTTTCAGACTGACTATATCAGAAAGTTCTGAACAAGAACCCCAAAGTTAAAATATCACCCTTGCAATCTGTACAGGTTACCATGACTAACAAGAGGAAGGCAAAGCTTGCACAGAAACAAGTTTAGAATGAAGTAGACTTTAGCCAGACACTCTTCTATCATGTGTAAGTGATATTACATGGTTTAATCTAAGATGTCATACTAGAGGCAGACTTCCTATACCTACACTCTTGAATTATTAATTTTTCCAATAATATAATTAGGATTGATGATGATGAGTTGGAGATGACATTGTTTTTGATATATGAACTACCTGAAGTTGATTGCATTATATCAAATGTCCCAGAAACACTTTAAACACCAAACTTGCAGAGTTCAATCTATTAGATATCAAGAGCACAGTAGAGTTACAATCTATAATAAATCAGTTTAGCATGAATTTTTGAATATTCCAGAAGTTATAGATGGGATCCAACAAAGAATTAGGTTGAAGGATGAGAAATCTTTTCAATCCAGATTGTATCCTATTATGTACCCAAAAATAATGGAAAATATCCAAACAAATCAATAAAATGCAGGATTGGGGGAACATTTCCAAAAGCTCTTCACATTCCTGTAATCTGGTTGTAACTGTGAAAAAGAAAAAAATCCCATCAACACATCTGTTTAGATGCTCAACAGATAAACAAAATTATTGTTCCAGATGGAAATATTCCACTGCCCATTAATGAATTGTTCATGAGATTTGGAAACCAGAAGGTATTTTCTAACTTCAAACTTCATCCTGATGATTGCCAATATACTGCTTTCTGGTATAAGGGTTTTACCTATCAGTTTAATAGGATGCCATTTGGGTTTAACAATAGCAGTGCTAGTCTGATTAGATGTATAGATAAAACCCTTTTAACTGTGATTAAATAAATCATAGCCATCTATGTGAAGGATGTAATCATCACATCTTCCACAATTAAAGGACAACACCTCACTATGTATTTCCAGGACTGCTTTTGAAAAGGGATGAAAATCAAGTTCAAGAAAAGTATATCAGTATCCAACCAGGCAGTCTTTCTAGTTCATATCATAGATTGTAATGAAATAAGATGTCATCTGGACAAGATCTCTGCCTACTAATAAAAATCATATTTGATCATACTTAGGTTTGTGTAATTTTTATCTGTTTCTACAAAGCATTTGCTGACTGCATGGAACCTTAGATGAAATTAATTAGGAAATGACAGAAGTGGAAGTGGACCAAAGAACAGAAGAGGGACATTTTAAAATATTAAAACAGGGTTTTTAGAGCAAATGATTTTGGCCCTCTTTTATTTTAATAAACCTTTGTTATTCAAACTGACAGTAATGGTTTCCGATTAAAGTTAATGTTATCCCAAATTCATGAGGCTGGTCACTGGGCATCTTATACTTTATCAGCTGACTCCTGAAAGGTCCAGAGTTTAATTATATGGTAACTAAGAAGGAATAACTAGCTATAGTGGGGGGTTTCCAGAAATTCCAACAGATGAATCTTGGATGAGAGGTGATAGTGGTCATGGACCATAAAAGACTCAAATTCCAGAACCACAGCTATTTGACCAACAGTTACCTAGTTAGTTGAAATTTGCTGTTGCAGGAATTTAATTATGCATTGTGAGGTATTGAAAAGAAGTTGACATACTTAGTCAGAAACCATATAGGTCAAATCAAAACCTCTGTCTTTAGAAAATACCTACATTAAGAATGTTGACCTAATAATCAACAATAATGTAGAGAATGAGTTGGAAAAATTACCCTAAGTACAGTATGAAAATCCCAATTTAATCTTACTCATAAGAACCCTAAAATGAGAGGAAAGTTTTGAATGTGCACAATAATATTACACTTTATAACATAGAAAATCTGGTCTTGTTATATGAACTTGACATTAACAGTGCAGGGTAGGATACCTAAAATTTTACACAGCCCACTCATAAATTACATCTATTGTTTGTCTGGACACTACAGTACCTGTAAAACAGAACATAATATGAAAAGTTGGTTTTACTGGCCAGGAATGTATAGAAATTTCTTGAGAATACTCCAGGATTGTCTGGTATGCCTAAAATCTAAGCCACTGTACCAAAACTATAGCAAGGCATTAAAATCTATAATTCATAAAAGATAAAATGAGATCTTAGCAATCAGTTATTATTGACCATTACCTCCATTCAATAAGCAAAGATATATCTTGGTCACCTATGATCTCTTTTCAAAATATGTCCCTGCTCACCCTATACCTCAGGCAATTACCTACTTTTTGCTGTAGTTTTGATTGAACACTGCTTAATGAAATACATTTTTTTTTGTTTTTGATGGTTGTCCTTGCTCACTCTATACCTCAAGCAATTACCTAATTTTTGCTGTGGTTTTTATTGAACACTGCTTAATCAAATACTTTTTTTTGTTTTTAATGGGCAGATGCATAAACAAACATCAGGTTTAGTTATGGGTTCACCAATTTCTCCAGTATTAGCTTCTATTTTTATAGAGGATTTGAAAAATAAAATGCCGACTTCAGCAGTTAAATAAACATCTATATGGCTGAGGTATGGTGATAATTCCTTTGTTATTTTGCTTCATGGTTTTTCTCTTGGTGACTTTTTTTTAATTTTTTAAATTCTTTACACAACAATATCAGATTTACTATGGAAATAAAAAATAATAACCAAATACCTTTTTCAGATGTTTTAATTGAAAGAAGGAAAGATGTTTATTTCTCTCATAATAATGAAAGAAGGTAAAATGTTTATTTATCTCACAGTATATATTAAAAGGTGTGAAGGTTGCCTTGACAGCAGTGAGAAATATTGATTACTATATTTTACTGTGAATGTTTAGGTGATTACTGGTTGGATCTTATATATATATATATATATATATATATATATATATATATATATATATAAAATATATATATATATATCTATTCTAACCCGGTCTTGTGCATCCTCACTTCAGATAATATATGATATAAAATAAAACTGGTTCTATCTCAGTTAATAATTAATAAATAAAATATTCAGCATTAAAATTAAAATGTTTCACTAGCTAAAATTTAAAATACGAATAAGGTTCAGTTATAAAATAAATTAAATAAATATTTTAATATTTTCAAGAGACTTAAAGTGAAAATACAGGTGACAAGATAGATTACATTGAGCCAGTATTCCACAGGATACTACCTCAATGGCATAAGAACAATACCCCCCTTATTACTATTTTAAATAACAAACTCATAGTATTCTTGTGACTTTAATAACTTCTACTCACTAAGACTAAACTAATAATTAAATCTTAATCTTCTATTTAATAATCTAGTTCAATAAAATAATCTCAGGTTCATAAAGTTTATTCTAAGTTAATTTAAAAATATGGTAGTAAAATATGAGAAGGGATTTTATGTCATAATCTACTACACTGAAACTAATAAATAATAATAATAATAATATTCTTCATTGTTTAACTACTACTGGATATCTTTTCTTTTCGTTATATTTTTATTACCATAATAAAATAATAAAATAATTTTATATAATCTTTTACCTTCATGTAATAATATAATAAATACATGGTAGCATATGATAATCTGATAAACAAAGGATGTGTTGCAACTGATAGCATATAATTCAGTATACTATTGTGATAACTGATTTATGACCAATAAAACAATGTAAAATTATAATTATTTAATTAAAAGAATACCAATAAAATATTTAAATTCTTAAATATAACTCTCTATTTATCTTTTTGTGCAAAATTATATATTTTTGTTTCAATTGTTATGAATATATTGTGATTTCATGCAGTAAAGTGGAGAAATAAACAATCAAGACACAAAAATTTTGAAAAACAAATTTTAACAAAGTTTATTAGCAACAACAAATAAAATAAACAATTTATGTACCTATTTACAATGGATATCCTTATTTTAATCTTACATTTTTATCTACTAAGTTATATAAAAAAAATAATTTATATTTTAGTTATATCTTTATTTAGACTTAAGACAAAATAAAAAAAAATGTTACCATTTGGTTTCTCATTATGGTTAACATATTACAAATATATTTACTTATTTTATTAGCAAAATAATTCATCCTTAATATTATTAAACTATCTTATTTTTTTAAAAAAACATTCATAGGAAAACATTCTACAGAAAACAAAATTAACTTTATAATGAGTATGGATTTCTCAAAATATTAAAAAAAAATTTCATCTTGCAATGTCAAAGATGTTACATAAAATATTCATCCAAAATTCAGTACTAGATTTTAGTGTTTTATCACACGATGTTTACTAAACATAATACATTCTTATTTAGCCTTACTTTAGTATGATATAAGTGTAATAATCAATATATTCCTGTTATTCAATGAACAAAAATATACTATGCATATTGTTAATATAATTTACTTTGTACTATTATATTTTAAAAATATGCAATACTTATTTTTCTTCAAAAAAAAATAAAGCATTCAAAAATAATCAACATTCTAAAGAAAATATCTTGTTTAGATACTCTATTTTAAAAATTTATATTTCATTTCTGAAAATAAATTCAAAATATATTCTATGATTCTTTCATTTCCTTAGGATACTTTGGACCTTCAATTTTAAGTTATAAATTCTATTCCTTCTAAGCAAATAAACCAATCTTATACAAAACAATAGCATAACCTAAGTTTTAAATTATTTATCATTTCTTTTCAAAATATCTTACTGAACAATGCAGTTACATGAAATAAAGATAGTGAAACAGATGTATAGGATTTAAGGAAAAAATCTAGAGTATCACTCTTAATATATCTCAAAAAATCATGTCACAGTGCAAAGAGGTATGCCCTTTACCTGTCTAATAATCTCTAATACATGAACGATGTTAAAGCTACTTCTTCAGCTTTATTTAAAACATCAAATATTTAAAGACATATAAAACACTGTCCAAATAAAATGTGTATCAGTCATAGGGCTTTGTTAACTATGCTGATAACCACATAAAGACTAAATATTATTTCTATTCCTTATCATATCCTATTTTTTTAAAAAAAATACATCATCTTGGTTTCCCACTAACTATAGTACTTCCAAGCCACTATCTCAACATTATTTCTCAACATTTTTCTACATCTTACATCGATAAATAACTATCTGCATTTACAAACAATAAATAAAATTCATTGATAATTAAAAACAATTTCACTGTTCCATAAGAAATGTTTGCTTACTTCATTATTCCATCAGTTTAATCATATACAATCTACTTAGACAATATTTGAATATCCAATAACATGAAAGTTATAAAATAATCACATAATTATTTGTTATTATGTTGGATTATATCACTAATATATAAAAAAAATAATCATAGTATCCATATTTTCAAATCAATCCTATCTCATAATGTTTTTTTTTTTAAATGTTGTATGAAAATGTGTTACATATAATTAAAACTTTTACACTTCATTCTTAGATTCATAGATGATCTAAAGAAAACAAAAATATACATTATAAATTATTAATAGTTATTATTATTACCAAATAACCCTTTTTATCTGGTCATCATTTTTAGTAGGCTTCTTCCATCCACTGGAGATAGAAAAACATTGCATACATAAACGAAAAGACACATCCATACGTTTTATTTAAAAATATTCTTATCTAAATTATGAGATTATATTATAGATTTTATGTTATTAACAAATTAATGTTTTATGTTTTCCTAATCTTATAAATAGAAAAAATTACATTTAACTAAGTTAGTAAAATAAAAATTTAAAAACTATAATTACGTCTTCACTTAACCATAGTTCATGATAAAATCCAAAAATGTTTATTATTTTCTCTAGAGTTTTAAAATGTTCTCCTTCAAGCGCGTTAAAGTTTAAAAATAAAAATAATTATTAATCCATTTAGTAAAATTTATAGAAAATAATCCTGGGTCTTTACTATTCAGAATGAAAATTATTAAACTGTAATATTAAAGAATTATTCCCACAAAGTTTATTCAATATTCTCTGATGCATCACTCTGTTCAATTTAACTTAAGTTATCTGGTAAACTTTTACACACTATTTGTATTTTCATGGATCCATCCTTTATTTATCTACTATCTGTTCATTTTTTTATATAGGTTTTATTTCTTAAAAAGTTCTTTTTACTTCTTGTAAAATATATATTTAAAAAAAAATGTTTCATTCAAAAAGGACTAAACATTCTATTTCTTTCATTATATTTTATGATAACTCATACGATATAAATATCCTATTCTTTTTAAAAAAAAAAAAAAACTCCTGGATAAGCTTATAAATAATGTGTCACAAATTTTTTTTAGACAGCAAATAGTTTTCTGTTTAAGCTTCCAGCATAATACCCGAATTATTTTTATATGAGTTAGAATAATCCTCCGGTTGAGCATAAATAAAGCTGCATTATAATTTAAACATATTTTATTTCATAGTATATCCATCTCTATTGTGTAGTTTAGGTTAAACTTCAGATAAAATACTCCTTGAAAGTAACTTTTAAAAAACTAGAAAATCATTTCCACGAAGTTTCTAAATATATTATTCTTTTAACTCTCTTTTGCAAAATACTTTTAAAATTATCAATTAGTTTTTTTTTTTTTTTTTTGCAGATAAAGTTATAAGAAAGTACTAAAAAATTGACTAAAATAAAAATTTAAAAATACTATCTCTTTGATAGCTATAATTTACCTTTCTCTGGTTTCAATACATTATTAATCTCCTCTTATACCCTCGTGCAATTCGTATTTATAGTCTGTAAGAATACCTCATTTGATTGGTTGATTCTTACTTTTCGCTTGAGAACAAATTTACATATTTTCAGTTTATAGCAGAATTATATTTGAAAATAAAAAATTATGATGTAATGAACTTAAAATATTATTTAAAATATTACTTTTAAATCAATTATTACTTTATCAAAATTATTTAAACATTTAAAATAACTTTTAAAAAAACTTTAATAACTTATTCCATTCTTAATATTCAATTTATCTAGTTTTATTTAAACAAAATATTTAATTTTTTTATTAACTGTATTCGTCTTTATTACATTATTTAAAACATTACATACGATAGTTAACTTAACATTTATTATTATTTGTTTTTATGATAGGCAATAATTCTATCCAATTCTATAATATAACTTTTAAAATATTTTAAACTTTGTTATTAATTCAAAGAAGCAGTGTGTGAAAGTATATAGTATACAAAACACATGATCAATATAACTTTGACAGACAATTTTCAATCTATTTCTCTGCCTAGATTTATAAAATTGATACACTTATTATATTATATAAAATAATTATAAAAAAATTGAAAGAATAATTTTAAAAATATAGAACTCGATATAATTTTCACCATCATAAAGTTTATTTTAAAAATATACTATATTAATTTTGATTATTAAATATGACTTTATAAATTTAAAATATAACATTTATTACTACAAGTTTTAAACTATTAAAATCGAACATTAAATATACTTTTAATATTTATAGCTGTATTATTTAATATGGCCAGCATTTACAACCATATGAAACAATATTTTAAGCTTTACATAACTATTTTTTAAATGATTCACTATAATTTTATATACTACGTATTTGCTTTAGCCTCAAATTGTACTTTAAAAATATAATCGACAAACTATAATTAATGTATTAAAAGAACATATTATAAAATTTAAAATTTTTAGTAATTGACTGTTATGAACTATTACTGACCTATAAAAAAGGGCACAATATATATATGAAAAACAAAAACAAGTTATTCATGTAATGTGATATCACTTGTTATTTATGTTCAACAGATGGCATTTTACCAAAACCACTGAACAAGTGTAAAATTTGTTTACATAAACAAAAAAAAGAGTCAGAATTAACTACCTTTTTTCATTTGCTCACCCCCAGATCAGCTGATTTCAAGCTGCTTTGCTCTCATCAGTGAGGGATAGAGGTGCAAAACGTTTCTATCAGTTTGCAAGCTTGAATTTTTCAGACCGGTAAAGTCTTCAAACTCAGCCTAGCAAGCCAGATATTTATATGGGTCTGATCTCAGTTCAGTATCACCACATAATCAAAAACTCTGCAATATATATCATTGCAAGAAAACTTTAAAGGTACATTTATGAAAAACAAAAACAAGTTATTCACATAACTTGATATCACTTGTTATTTATGTTCAACAGATGGCATTTTACCAAAACCACCAAACAAGTGTAAAATTTTTTTCGTTTATGTAAACAAATTTTACACTTGTTTGGTGGTTTTGGTAAAACGCCAACTGTTGAACATAAATAACAAGTGATATCAAGTTACATGAATAACTTGTTTTTGTTTTTCATAAATATACCTTTAAAGTTTTCTTGCAATGATATATATTGCAGAGACTTTGATTATGTGGTCATACTGAACTGAGATCAGACCCATATAAATATCTGACTTGCTAGGCTGAGTTTGAAGACTTTACCGGTCTGAAAAATTCACACTTGCAAACTGATAGAAACGTTTTGCATAAACACTTGAGAGTCAGTGTTTAGATCTAGTTTCTATACTCTATCCCTCACTGATGAGAGCAAAGCAGCTTGAAATCAGCTGATCCGTGGGTGAGCAAGTGAAAGAGATAGTTAATTCTGACTCTTTTTTTGTTTATGTAAACAAATTTTACACTTGTTCGGTCATTTTGGTAAAACACCATCTGTTGAACATAAATAACAAGTGATATCAAGTTACGTGAATAACTTGTTTTTGTTTTTCATAAATGTACCTTTAAAGTTTTCTTGCAATGATATATATTGCAGAGACTTTGATTATGTGGTGATACTGAACTGAGATCAGACCCATATAAATATCTGGCTTGCTAGGCTGAGTTTGAAGACTTTACCGGTCTGAAAAATTCACACTTGCAAACTGATAGAAACGTTTTGCATAAACACTTGAGAGTCAGTGTTTAGATCTAGTTTCTATACTCTATCCCTCACTGATGAGAGCAAAGCAGCTTGAAATCACCTGATCTGGGGGTGAGCAAGTGAAAGAGCTAGTTAATTCTGACTCTTTTTTCGTTTATGTAAACAAATTTTACACTTGTTCAGTGGTTTTGGTAAAACGCCATTTGTTGAACACACACACACACACACACACACATATATATATATATATATATATATATATATATATATATATATATATATATATATATATATATATAAATAAACACATTGGAAGGTATTTTTCTTCTCAACACCATCTTGCACACCTATTTTCAGTGGCAAAGGCATTGTTGATAGAACTAAAAGACTTTCTGATAATAGCCATTTTCTCAAGGATATTTCTGGTACTAAAAACATGCTTTTTGATAATGGTTTTAATTATAGCTTTATTTATAGGGCTTATACATATAAAATGAAAAAAAGATTTTGATACATCAGAAATTAAAACAATTTTGCCATATTACAAAAGGAGTCACTGATAAAATTAGTAACGTTTTAAAGAATAATATTAACACAGTTTTCACTATTTTTTAAAAAAAATAATGAAATATTTCCACTTCCTAAAGACAAAATTTCTTTGGAGTTTCATAGTGTATATAAAATTCTATGTCTGTGTAGGCTCTGTTCACATACATATATTGGACAGACTAATTGTAGAATAAATATTAGAACACATTTTAGCAGTCAGAGAAAAATTGAATTCATTAGTTATTTGTTCTCATATAAAATTAACTAATCATGATATCAATTTTGATAAAGCAAATATTCTAGCAAATATTGAACAATATGACCAGAGATTGCTAAGAGAAGCTATAAAGATTTTTAAAAGGCTCAAGAGCATAAATGAAAGGAGTGAATTAAAGAAGATTAACAACATTTGGAAGAAGCTATTGGAATACAAAATAAATTTTAAAATTTTTCAACAAATTGAATTGAAGTGTGAGGATAACCAAAAAGATAAAAAACGATTTTAAATCTCACACACATTCCTATGATTTGAGAAAGAGAACACTTTGATCCAAAGAAAAGTCTGATGGAAGCAGTCTTACTGCATCTGCACTACAAAGGCGCCATCTAGGCATTTGAACCTAGAAAATTTATAAAGTAGGCAGATATGCACTGTTAAGATTCCACTCTATTTAAATATTTAGACTGTTAGCCTAATGTCACTAGCTCATGGAGATGCAGAGATAATAAATAACTTGATTAATTTTTATCTTAAATATATATATATAAAATAAAAGCCACTGCCAGTAATTAACACACAAACATTTATTTACACACATATACATTTTGAATCATTTAAAATTTTGAGGAATAATATTTATTATTTTAGATTTTAATATTCTTTTAATTTATTATTTTAAAATTTTAAATCATCTACACAGATTAAATTTATATTTATTATAAGATTGTCGAGTATGATTAAACTACATAAATCTGCATTTGAAAAGAAAATATTCTATCCATTATTAAACCTTAGGCCAAAAGTTCACAGTCAAACCGGCATCAATCCATCTGATACATTGATATATTCAATGTAACATGCATACAGCAGCACAAAATAGGTTAAGAGAAGAAATTGTGTTGTGTCCAGATAGGAATAGTACAACTATCTGATGAGAAAAGCAATAAAAAATAACTCCATAGGAAGGGACTGCAGTCATTTTTGCCAACTTACGATCACATTTCATAGGGAAACAGGGGGTATGCAGCGTATAAAGCGATTCTGCCTGTAGAAAATCTCATACTACATCTACTAATTACACCAATATATACAATTCATTGACCCAATTCAACTACAGAATGAATAACCCAAGATAACCATCTCCTAATATAACTTTACAAATCTATATAGCCATTCACACCCGACTTAAATGTAACATTTATATAAATTCACACAGATGGATTTATAAAAGTTTTTTTTAATGTTGAGCATAGATCAACTACATGGATCACATGCTCAAAAACATTTCAAAATAAGCATAAATGATCAAAATATAAAGTCATTGATGTAATTTTATGAGGGAATTCACAAGAAACCCAATGGCATTCATCATACAATGTCACATTAACACCAATAACTAAAAAGACATCCAAATAAACACATTTTAGATATTAAACGTAAGATATAATTATTTACCAAATGTCTATATATTTTGATCAAATACGAAAACAAAAACATAATTAAACATGAACGAATCCATGCAAGCATCTATGCCCAACTTAAATTTAATGCATTTAAATAATTTATAGAAATATAAAGAAAATAAAAATGGAAATGATTTTTTTAGCAAACTTAAATGTATAAAATCTAAACATTAATTATCAATTAGAAATTTGAAAGTCAGATAAGAGTTCATTTTAAAATTGAAGTTCTGAATATTAAAAGCTTGAATGAAAGTTCTTAATTATTTTTGAATTTTATAATAGTTCATCTCTTACAGAAGGAGAATCATGGTTCCTGGTGCCAATTCTCATGATGTCTCTACTTGAAGTCCGGTCTGTTGTTCTGGAGGAGACCTAAGTTGGATCAATCCTGGTATTACAATCATTTTATTTGAAATAAGTGAGAGAGTGCAACAAGTGCGTCTTATCGCTCTTCTCACAAAAATCTAGCTGGAACTGTTTTAATTTTAATTGTTTTCCTTTTATAATGATCCTCTGGATTCATCGAATGAAAGACATCAGTGTCCCATTTTTTTTGTTATGGTCCGGGCTTTTATTGCTGCTTCTATATTGGATAAGCTAATTCTTTTTATTCTCTTATCTATCTTTCCTCTGACTCTTTAATTATATAAGAGCCCCAAGGGCTAGTTTGTTTTTCAATTAATTTATAAAATAATCATTTTCATTTACAAAGATTATATATAAATCTTTTTACAAAATATTTTATCTTTACATCTTGTACTTTTTTCTAAAAAAGATACGTTCAAATACCTTTTATTTATTTTTTATTTAAAAAAAGAAATATTTTTTGAAGTTTTGCATCTGTGCGAATATATATGTATTGAACAACTTTTTAATTTTTTTAGCTTTTATTTTCAAACATATTTTTATTTGCGATTTTAAAATTTTTATTTTAAATTAATGTAACGGCATATTTATATACTGTTACATATCAGTATACTTCTTCAAAAAACAAAAACATTAAAAAAAAAAAATTACTTAGTGTTAGTAATTACGGTACACAAATTCATTATATATGAAAATTTAAAAAGAAAACAAAACTTTTTTTTAAAATACAAAACAGAAATTACACACCAATATAATGATAAAAAAATTTTGACTGTTGATTCCTTACTACCAGCTAAATTTCTGCCTCCCCCCTTCCAAGTTTCTTTTCTTCTACTTTTAACTCAGGCAACTTAAATGATTAGATTTTAAACAATACTTTTTTTTAAATTATAATTTATATTAATTATTATGTTTTATTCCTCGCATTTATTTTTACAAATGCACAATTTTTCTTACTGGAAGTACCTTTAAAACAAAATTTAAAGTATAACTATGTTAGTACAAAAAAAATACAAACACATTTCAGAAAAAATATTACTGCCTTAATTTTCAAGATACTTGTGTTTTATTAAACATCTGGCTATAACTTTACGTTAATACAAAACATATTTACTCATTTCAGAAAAAAATGTTACTGGCATGATTTATCTTTAAAATTATCAGGGTATTGGTGGTTTATTAAAGATCGGTCCACATTGGGAGTCCAATTATAATGATCCAAAGAAGAGACTTAATGTATCTACACTACAGGTGCCACTTAGGCATTTGAACCTAGAAAATTTATAAAATAGGCAGATATGCGCTGTTAAGATTCCACTTTATTTAAATATTTAAGCCATTATCCCACTGTCACTAGCTCATGGAGATGCAGAGATAATAAATAACAAGTTTAATTTGTATCTTAAATATTTTTAAAAATATAAAAGCCACTGCCAGTAATTAACACACAAATATTTATTTACACACATATAAAGTTTGAATCATTTTAAATTTTGAGGAATAATATTTATTATTTTAGATTTTAATATTCTTTTAATTTAACTTATTATTTTAAAATTTTAAATCATCTACACAGATGAAATTTATATTTATTTTATGATTGTCGAGTATGAATAAACTACATAGATCTGCATTTCAAAAGAAAATATTCCATCCATTATTAAACCTTAGGCTAAAAGTTCACAGTCAAACCAGTGTCAATCCATCTGATACATTGATGTATTCAATGTATCATGAATACGTGAGTGCAAAATAGGTTAACAGAAGAAATTGACTCATGTCCAGATAGGAATACTACATCTATCTGATGAGAAGAGCAATAAAATAAAACTCCATAGGAAGGGACTGCTGTCATTTTTGCCAACTTATGATCGTATTCCATAGTCAAACAGGGGGTGGGTGGCATATAAAGCGATTTTTCCCATAGCGAATCTCGTACTACATCTACTAATTACACCAATATATCCAATCCATTGACCCAATTCAACTATGGAATGAATAACCCAAGATTACCATCCCCTAATAGAACTTTACAAATTTTTATAGCCATTAACGCCTGACTTAAATTTAATATTTATATAAATTCGCACAGATGGATTTATAAAAGTTTGTTTTTTAATGTTAAGCATAGATCGACTACACAGATCACACGCTCAAAAACATTTCAAAATAAACATAAATGATCAAAATATAAAGTCATTGATGTAATTGCATGAGGGAATTCACTAGAAACCCAATGGCATTCATCATAAGATGCCACATTGACACCAATAACTAAAAAGACATCCAAATTAATACATTTTAGATATTCAATGTAAGATATCATTATTTACCGAATATATTTTGATCAATTATGAAAACAAAAACATAATTAAACATGAATGACTTCATGCAGGCATCTATGCCCAACTTAAATTTAATGCATTTACATAATTTATAGAAATAAAAAGAAAATAAAAACGGAAATGATTTTTTTAGCAAACTTAAATGTATAAAATCTAAACATTAATTATCAATTTGAAATTCAAAAGTCAGATAAGAGTTCATTTTAACATTGAGGTTCTGCATATTAAAAGCTTGAACAAAAGTTCTTAATTATTTTTGAATTTTATAATAGTTCATATCTTACAGAAGTAGAATCATGGTTCCTGGTGCCAATTTTCATGATGTATCTATTTAAAATCTGGTCTGTTGTTCTGGAGGAGGCCTAAGTTGGATCAATCCTGGTATTACAGTCATTTTATGTGAAGTAAGTGAGAGAGAGTGACAAGTATATCTTATTGCTCTTTTCACAATAATCAAGCTGGAACTGTCTGGAACTCTTTTAATTTTAATTTTTTTCCTTTTATAATGATCCTCTGGATTCAATGAACAAAAGATGTCAGTGTTCCATTTTTTCATTATGGTACCGGCCTTTATTGCTGCTTCTATATTGGACAACCTAGTTCTTTTTATTCTTTTATCTATCTTTCCTCTGACTCTTTAATTATATAAGAGCTCCAAGGGCTAGTTTGTTTATCAATTAATTTATAAAATAATCATTTCCATTTACAAAGATTATATATAAATCTTTTTACAAAATATTTTATCTTTACATCTTGTATTCTTTCTAAAAAAGATACCGTTCAAATACTTTTTCTTTTTTTTTTATTTAAAAAAAGAAATAATTTTTAAAGTTTTGCATCTGTGTAAATATATATGTATAGAACAACTCTTTAATTTTTTTAGCTTTTATTTCCGAACTTATTTTTATTTGCGAATTTAAAATTTTTATTTGAAATTAATGTAAAGGCATATGTGGACAAGATCCAAATCAAGAAAAATGGATCAACAGCCAATAAGTGATACAAACACCTCAGTAAATGAAGAAAAAGAGGAAAAGACTCACTGTGAACAACAAGAAAATGATCACCAAGGAATAAATAACTTGAAGTGGAAAATGGAACACAGGTGAACCATGATGGAAAAAAAATTATTGACTATAAAACAAGAAATAGCCAGAATACCACAGGAGATAAATGAATTGAGGCAACAACTATCAGAAAATACAATATATATAAATCAAAGAATAGGTTATGTCAAACGTGAACTAGAAAATGTAATCGAAACAAGATTTCAAAGCATGAATATGTTCAGGATCAAGTCAAGAAGAGGCTGGAATAACCAAAAATCATAGCATTAAAAATGAGATGCATGAAACAGATAAGGGACAACCTTACCTATGCATTATAAACCAATTCCTAAAAATAAAAAAAATGTTTGAAGGACAAACATGTGAAGCTCCTATGAAGCATATTAAAAGCTTGGAAAAATATTTCCAGGTAAACCAAATCAATGACTATAATAAACTGGCAATTTCCTGCAATAACCTCCATGGCGATGCTCAAGCATGGTGGAAATCCTTGTTCCATCATCCAGTAACATTTGAGGAATATAAAAAGGACTTATTAAAAAGTTTTTGGAATGAACAGCATCAAGAGATGATTCTATAATAAGCCATGCAGGAAAATCATAATGAGAATAATGGCGAAAATTACTTGCAATTTTTCAGGAGACAAGTGGCAACACTTTGGACATTAAACACATGCCACATATCAGAGGGGCAAATTGTCAGAAAAATCCATCATAATCTGCCACTCGGGATTGAACAAATGTTACTTACCGCAAATATGAACACAGTGCAACAAATGGCAGAAGTATTAAATGCAATAGGCATGACCCAACAAGAGAAACAATGGGACAAAGATTGTGAACAAACATGCATTAATGTGACACAAGGGGACGAAGATATGCAAAAACAAATCATTGGCATAGAAAGGCCATACTGAGAAGTAGCAACACAGAAAGGTGAACTCATCAAACAGAAAACAATGGTTACAACCAAGGAAAAAAATATTGGAAAGAAAAACAGTTCACACCATCCTCACCAAGGCCAGGGTGTAGTAAAGATGATAATTAATCAGATCACATAATGTAAGAGTCTTTGTAGTTAGATATTTATAGGTTTCTTGTGGATTTTTGTCTCTCAGGCATTGTGTGTATGAGTTGATTCATATTGGCATTTTTTGAACTCAGGCTCTGGAGATGGGGGATGTGCAGGGGTTGGGTGGAGATGTCTGGGTGATCTGCAGTCTCTGTTGTTTCAGGTGAAGGAACACATCACCATGCAAAAAATGTGAGCAATTCTTTTAGCAGAGAAAATATTATCTGGGACTCAGTTGGGTTAATGCAAATGTACTCATAATTCTCATATAGAAAGCAGAGGAGCATTAACTTCAACTCTTATATAAACTCAAAGCCCTTTGTCTGTGGTTGCAAAATATATTGTCAGCCTCCAATCGTTATTGAGCATATATACACCCGTAAAGTTTGGTACATTATTCTGTTAGTATTTTTTGTGTTTTGTTCAACTTTGCTTGGCTGCCACAGAGTTCTAGAAAGGATAGATATCTTCATGTTGCCCATCTTTTTGTCTTTTGTTATCTCTGACCCTAATGATTGGGATGCTGATGCAGTTTTGGCTTAGTATATCGATGCTATGGGAGATGAGGTGTCACATTGTCACTGTTGGACATCGTGCTTTTTAGAGTTTCAAAAGAAAAATACAAAAAATAGTAAAAATATAACTAGTAAACATATACTTAACATCTATGTAAATAAGAACTTAAGACTTTAAATGGTCATATCCATTTAAAAGTCTCATTGGAGAGAAGGGTATTGTGCAAGGCATTATCAAATGGCCTTGCACAAAATCTGCTGTAAAGAATATTACAGCAGATACATATATAAATTTGTACATATTAGGATAACAAATATATAAATGTGCTATATTAATAATGAAAGTTGGTTCTGAGCATTAGCATACCCACACACACCAATTTAAAGTAATACGAAATTGACATACAAAAAATTGTATAATAAACTTGTGTTTTTTTCTCCTTTTTGTATATTTTTTATGATATGTCATTATATGTATTTGCTTTTTTATTTTCTAGTATACTTGTATATTTTTTTAATTACTTTTTTTAAAGATTGTAATTGTATTCCATAAGCAAAAAAAATGTTAATTGCTTTTGCAAAAATCTGATCAAAAGCAAAAGATTTGATAATGCTATAACTAAACTGTTATCTTTTTTAAAAAGTTCTTTTGAATTGATTTTGTAAGCAAGTGGTCTGGGTTATTCAAGATGGAAACCATTATGTCAAACTTAAAATGTAGAATTTAATTGGAGAAAATATAAAGGAATGTTTATAATCTAAGTGATAAGCTAAATTAAAAGGATTGGCTGATTCATTCTTCTCAGAGGGATATCTGAATTGGTTCTTATTAGTGGGTTTGGTAGGGCTGTGGGATTCATTCTTTCTTTGGCAATCATTCTGGGTAAGTCATTCACTACTTTGGCTCCAGAATTGGTAAATCATTTAGCCACTTGGAGATTAATTTATGACTATAGTAGATACTTTCTAAGAATAAATCCATTGTACAGTTCTTTTAAGAACCAATGATTTCTGAAGATTTAATGAACCAGTCAAGATAGCAAATGAACATTTAATAAAAATTATTATCATATACAAACAGAGGAAAATATGAAGCAATCTACCAGAAAGTTCAGTAAAATGACTGTGGAATAGACAACCAGCCAGTGCACCACCCTTTCTTTGTCCCAAGTCATCAAGATGTCACCACACCAGTTCCAGCCACCCACGATGAAAACAAAAGCAGCCTTGCCTATGCCTCAATACATGAAAATTTCACTGCACAGCCAGCTGACTTGAATCCCACTCAGAGCCCAGAGGAGAAGAATGAAGATGCTGACAAAAGTTTATTTTAAGATATTTTATTAATATTGAAATAATTAACTTAGATATTTCCGATTAAATATATTATTATTTTTTATTATTATTATTATGAATCATTTAAAAAAGAGAGAGTTGTTTCTCACATATGTATATTGAATTTACAGTTATTATGGGCATAAATGATAAAGCTTTTACTTAAATCTTTTGAGTCAATTTTTCTGTTTCAAATTCTAGTATTTTCAACAAAGGTTGCAATGAGATTCTTTGTTTTGTTGCTCTTTGTTTTCCTCTTGTTTGTTACTCCTGAAATGCATCATATATATATATATATATATATATATATATATATATATATATGATGCATTTCAGTGAAAAACATTGCAAAGAGATATATATATATATATATATATATATATATAGTCTCTTTGCAATGTTTTTCACTATGTTAACCCATGACTAATTCGAGGAAGAAAATTTAATATTACCTCTGGATTCATTGAATTTTTATTTTGATGATTCTTAGCCAGGAACTTTAAGTAATGCATCCAATATTAATAACTGACCTGTAATTGTTGTATGTTTAAGAAGATATTGAGTTTAAGGTTTTGTTAGACACTTGGAGTCGATAATTGATTATATTGGAAACTCAGTTTCAGAAACTTTATCATGTTGACCCTAATATTTTAACCTTGATACTAAAACAGTCTTCCCAAATAATGTTATCCAATTGTAAAAATATTACCCCATATTTTCAACAAATTCAGGCAAAGATTTAATTAGAAATTTTAATGGTTTTGGATTCCTTTTCAGTCATGACTGGACTCATCCATTTAATAACATAAAGTTTCAATTTTAGGAAGTAGCATAAAGTGTCATTGATTATGTCAACCAACAAATTATTTACCAAAATGAAATACTTAAATTTATGCCATATTGTCTTCTATCATTCAAATTTACTAACATGTGTTACAAAAATGACAACTAAAATTAATATAAAAAACCAAGTTGGAGGCATCATGTATCTTCGATAAGGAATGAGAGGTGCATCTTTACATGTTGTAATGTCAATATAAAAGATATGTGGAGGTAAATAAATAAATTCAGCAAATGACAAAATGGGTAATTAAAAAGGCACCTCATCATTTAATAATCCCCTAGTTGTTGTTAGAAAAAAGAACAGATCAATATTCAACTGTCTCGATGCCAGATTTTTAAACCACTGAACCATATCAGACTGTGGCAGTTCACCTACTATGCATGAATTGTTAGTATTGTTTCAGGGAAATAAATCTTTCACAATCTAACTGTCTGTTATTAGAAATGTATCTGCACCATGATGATTAAAAGTACATGATCTTGAAATATGGGTGACAGTTTTATATATTTTAATGCATGCCCTTTAGTCTGATCAACAGTGGTTCCAGCTTAATTCTCAGCTTAGACAAGACCCTGTTAGTAGATATTAAGAGCAACATTGATTAAAACCATTAGTGAGAAAGATGGATAATTATAATATTCCATGAATGACTAAAAAAAGTAAAAATCATGGTCCTACCATAATCTAATTCTGAAAAAGTCAAAAGTTAAAGAATTAAATATCGAAACCAACTTTAATAATTTTACTGTGTGTGTGTGTGTTACATACCACTCCAACACCACTTTAATTCCTAGCAAACACCTTGAGATCCAATCTTAATCCAAACCACATGATATTAGCTTTCCTTATTAAATAATAATATTAGATAATATTAGAACACATAAAATGGCCAATCAATAATCACAATCTAAATCACAAAGATCAATCTAAGTAAACATTAAATAAATGTTTAAGCCAAGTTGATTAAACAGACATGATAATTAATTTCTTATAACAATTAACATTTAATGCTTTATGATTGCAAACACAAATTAACAATACATATTAGATCAGATGAGTGAATGCAATCAAGAAAAAGAACTAATAATAATAGTAATATTAAAGTAGAGAAAAATCAAATCTTTCTTTTCTTTTTGTCATTAGAAAATTATTTATTTTAATATGCAATAAAGATGATATCAACAATGAAGCAAAAGAATGTTTATGAACATGCTTAATATATATATATATATATATATATATATATGTATATATAAGCATGTATATATATATGGATATATATATATATATATATATATATATATATATATATATTTCCAAGACAAAAAAGTTGGAAGGAAAGTTCAAATACCAATATCAATCAATTCTGAGTTGTAATACTTTTAAAAATGTCATTTATAAATGTTCCAGAATGTGAGCAGAAATATATAGATTGTAAAATACGTAAAAAAGGAATTCGAAAATGAAGAATTTGTAAACAAAGTAAAGTGTATAAATTTTTAAAACCACTATTAATTCTGGTTGTAACCTAAATATAAAAGTATGCAATAAAAGAAGAAACTTTGACACTACTCCAATTAAATTAAACTACTAAAACAGTTATAAGTAACAATGAAAGTAAACATGCAGTGCTAAGTGCAAGAAGTATGTCATAGAAGAAAGCCTATCATTCATGCAGCTATGATTCATCAAGTTTGGGATGGAATTGTCTATTACTTCACATTTATCTAATAAACATCGAGTTGATTGGTTATGAATACCATATAACTCTCCATGACAAATATCAAGTGAAAGGCTATCAAAGACAACTTACCAGGTGGATGTTCGAGAATACTCATGAATTTCCATGTATAGTAAATAAATCACCCTGGATTATTGGATCAAGCTATTCAGACAGTTACTATCCAAACTCTAAACCCAAGTTATAATGCTGATATAATATACATATATTTGTTTTTATAGTAGATATGATTTTATTGTCTTTACTTTAACATGGAGTCAAATAGCTTAAATTTTATATTAATAAATAATTTTGAAGAAGAAATATCTTCATTCATAATGTCAATTTATATATAGAAAACCTAAGAGGTATCCTTTATTACACAATAGTCTGATCAATATATAAATGGAAAAGCTAAGACAGTGCCTAATATGTTTACAAATTAAACCCTGATATATGCAAACACATATTACTGTTTACTTTTAACAAAATCTTTATTGATGTCAATAGCTTTTACATAATTTAGGTCTGATTACAATTTAACACTCTTCTTATGACAATGATTGCAATTTATCTATAGTCCAGTTCCTAGTCTACATTTATGACATTCCAATCAGAATAAATCTTACTTAGAAATGATCATATTTAAGTCCTGGAATTCATCTCCATCATATATTGTAACTATGAGAGACTTTGAACTCTTATACTTTGTAATAGTATCAACATTGTTGTTATACTGAGGTTTAAAGTTTGATTATGCTCCTTGGAGCCTAATTATGTTTGGTGGGGCAATTGCTTGGTCTTTATTTAATTTTTTCAATTTTATTGTAAAATAATAAAACCAATCTGCCAGACAATTGATTGAAATATAGATGACATCTTTTACATCAAAGAGTGAATGTTAAAAGGATTGATATTCTAATTAATGGGAATATGAATTTTCCTTTGTCTTTGGTTAATGCAGCAAGGGAGGAGAGTTTCAAGTTTGTATTTGTTTTAATGATGCTTATATATATATATATATATATATATATATATATATATGTGTGTGTGTGTGTGTGTGTGTGTAATAAATAAAGTTTGATATCTGTATTCGTTTCACAATATATGTAATATACAAATCAATATATATATATATCAAAATACAGTACAATTTATATAAATTATATTCTTTTAGAAGTACTTTCGACAAAGTGTATAGTCGAAAGTACTTCTAAAAGAATATAATTTATATATAAATTGTACTGTATTTTGATATATATATTGATTTGTATATTATATATATATATATATGTTTGTGTGTGTTTGGGTGTGAGTGTGTGTTTTGCCAAATTAATTTTTATTACAAAATCACGGTATTTAGGTTCCAGGTATCAGTACTTGAATTTTTTTTATTATTAGTTTATTATTAATATTAAGAATGGGTGCTGAGTATGTATTGTGATGAGAACTGTTTTATATAGCATAGGCTTTCCAGTATTTAATTTTCTTTTCAAAGATGTGTTCATGCATAATAATATAGGAGGAAAATTGTTTCATTAAAAATGGAAGACAATATTTTTTTCTCTTTTGGTGGAGGTTTATATGTAGGAGTTATAGTAAATAAATTCTCTTGTGTTTGGATAATGAGTAGTAAAATTTACAATGATATTGCATGATGTCTGAAGGAAGAATGTTTGTATTGAGTGAAGGGAGAGACCATTATCCTTAAATGTTTTTGCATTGTTTTAATACTGATAGCGATGACCTTTCTATTCCAAATAAATTTTGAGCAAATCAAATTGATTTTTTAAAGAGATTGTGTAATTGATCACAAGCATATAATACTTCATTTTTGAAAAAAAAAAGGATGATGATAAGGGACATTTCAGCATTGAGTGAGAGATAAACCCTAGATAGATGTTTGATTATGTTTTCAATTGAAATGAGGATGGAGTTTTTGTATGGTCATTCTCATTTCTTTCATGGACTTGGATATATGGAAACCAAGGAAGTTGCATGGAGCATCCAAGAACATTGAGGGTATACTCCTACCACTTAATAAATTTCAGGTGGAAGATTTCTCAAAATTAAATTGGAGGTCATATTTAGTTGTATAATTTTGTAAAATGGTTGTAAGAGTGGGAGGTATTTCTTAGATGGTAGAAGAATTACTAGATCTTCCATATATGATATATGTCCAATTGCTTTTTTATTATAGGAAGATAAATGCCTGGAATATTTTTTTCTGTCTCCAGAAGTAGAGGGTTGATATAGATAATAAAAAAGTGCATTTAGTGGTGAACCTTGCAGGATTCAGTTATAGGTGTTGAACCTGGTGCACTTTTTCCATAAAAGTGACAAAAACTTATCGTTGTTAGCCGAGAGGTCATTGCAGCAGCTTTGCAAGAAAGTAGTTGTTTGCAGATGGTTGAGGGTATGCCTCCTGGACAATGCTATAACATATGAAAAAAACTTAACTATTTATTCAGAGAGTGATTAATATATAAATTATGGAACTAGAAATATTGTGTGAATCTAGTAATTTTATGAGTATGACAATTCATTCTGAATCAAATGATGCTGATACAATATCTAATTGAACTGCCATGGGACCCTCCCGTAGTCAATCACTAGCTTAAATACTGTGATATCCTCAGATAAGAGGCATCTTTTTTGCAAATTGAAATTTTGAGATAGCTGGTAGAATTACAGGTTGAATTCTATATTCTATTATGGATTTGATAATCATGAATAAAATAGGTGACAGTGAAATATACTATAGATCGTTGAGAGGAGATGGTAGAATATGTTTGTCTTTAAAAATGGAAGTAATGAAACCAGATATAAACCCTCAATATAGTGAAGGTAATTACATAGAAAGTCAATCATCTTCATTATGATTGGTATTGTGAAATAGATTAATTGCATGAATAGATATTGGTAATTTTAAAGCTTGTGATGTTTCTTTTTTCATACATCTTTGTTATATATTGTTTATTATTTATCTCATGAAGGATTTGTCTCACATATAGTTCACACATTGTTCATAACAGAAAAATCTTTTAAACCATCATGAGACTAAATAGCACATAAAATGTATAGCAATGTTATGTATATAATATGAAGATCACTCACATTAAATGGGACATCAAGTGGCTACACTTTGTGGGATCAATATTTAAAACAATGTTAGGAACCAACTATAAACAAAGAAAGACCACAAACACCTAATTGAACATTTGCCATTCTTGTTTTACATTTTCTATGTTTAAATATGAATCATTGTAAATAGATTATTAAATTTATTTAAACCTTAAATATGATTCTTGGTTTATTTTTCTGTAGTTATATTTTAATTAGGCATATCATCCCACATATAATTATGATCATTACATATATGTATACAATATACCATTGCCATCTCCATTAACAAAAATATGCTTATTTTATACTTATTCATACATCTATGTTACAAATATAACCTGAACTAAAGGACCATACAAAATTTCTCTGAGTTTGAAATCCAAGAGTAGCGGAGGTGACGTGCAGTAAGGATGACGTAAATTAGATGTAGAATTAATAATTAGTTAGATCTTAATATCACTTCTCCTAGGTACGCGTTTAATGTCTGTGGGGTATGCACAAACAACAGAAATATACTATTTTATTCATTAGTAAAAACCCACTCATCTTTGTGCATACCACTGGAAAAGAATGTCCCATTTTAGTATGAATGTTATTAATATATATATATATATATATATATATATATATATATATATGTGTGTGTGTGTGTGTCTGTGTGTGTCTACATAACATGCATCTATATAATCACACAGATGTGCTGTATTATATGAATTGATTTATAATAATAAAAAAGTAAGTTATAATAATTTAATGATACATAAATAATTAATTTTAGAATAGCTGCGTTTGATGACTGATTATAGTATATATGGATACCAATTGTAATATGTGTACACACTGACATCTATTTTCTAATGGAATTTTATTAATTATTAAATAAACATATTAAATAAAAGATTTTATTAATAATTGAATTACTTCTATCAAATGATACATTTTAAAAATTAAAGAAAAGTTTTATTTCTTTGAAAAATTCTGCATAAAAGGGATCAACAAAAGTTTATTTATCTTTTTTTTCCCAAATTATTTTTAATTGTAAACGTCTTTAAAAAATGTTAATAGAAAATCTATTTAAAAAAAAAAAAAAAAACTATTTTTTTTTCTTTTACAATATTTGACTAATTAAAGCTGGAATAAATGCTTTATAAATGATAATGGGAAAAAATTATCTGGAAACAAATGCAAACATCCTTACTTTTAAACTTGCAACTGAGAGATTTTATATGTGAAGTTAATTATTTAAATAGTATTTCAATAATTGAATTTTGTACTTACTAACTAATATCTGTTCGTGAAGTATACATATGTTTGAATAGATAGATAGATAGATAGATAGATAGATAGATAGATAGATAGATAGATAGATAGATAGATAGATAGATAGATAGATAGATAGATAGATAGATAGATAGATAGATAGATAGATAGATAGATAGATAGATAGATAGATAGATAGATAGATAGATAGATAGATAGATAGATAGATAGATAGATAGATAGATAGATAGATAGATAGATAGATAGATAGATAGATAGATAGATAGATAGATAGATAGATAGATAGATAGATAGATAGATAGATAGATAGATAGATAGATAGATAGATAGATAGATAGATAGATAGATAGATAGATAGATAGATAGATAGATAGATAGATAGATAGATAGATAGATAGATAGATAGATAGATAGATAGATAGATAGATAGATAGATAGATAGATAGATAGATAGATAGATAGATAGATAGATAGATAGATAGATAGATAGATAGATAGATAGATAGATAGATAGATAGATAGATAGATAGATAGATAGATAGATAGATAGATAGATAGATAGATAGATAGATAGATAGATAGATAGATAGATAGATAGATAGATAGATAGATAGATAGATAGATAGATAGATAGATAGATAGATAGATAGATAGATAGATAGATAGATAGATAGATAGATAGATAGATAGATAGATAGATAGATAGATAGATAGATAGATAGATAGATTATACCTTTTTGGGCTGTACCATATATTATTTTCCATTAAACACCAATATTTCGATGGACTAGCATCTGCCATTATCAAGGTTTTTTTTTCAAAAGTTAACCTTGATAATGGCGGATGCTAGTCCATCGAAATGTTGGTGTTTAATGGAAAATAATACACGGTACATCCCAAAAAGTTATAATTTATCTACATCATACAACTGTGAAATCATATATATATATATATATATATATATATATATATATATATATATATATATATATATATATATATATATATATATATATATATATATATATATATATATATTGTAACCCTCTCCCAACACCTCTCCTACCTTTCCTAACAACAAATACCTGGGGGCACCAATTCTATTGATCATAGAATAAACTATTAGTCTGATTTTGCCTTAAAATTATTAATGAGGCTCTTAAATGATGTTCTACCTTAGCTTAGCTCAGTTGGGGGCTACAGAGGTCTATAAGGTGTAAAATGTATATTAGATGTGGGAGGAAACATTTTGATTAATAGGAACAAAACATCTATTAAGTTCTAAAATAAATAAAGAATTAAAATTGGTAAAATTCTAACATTTAAATTGACAAGTTATAGTCTATACCTCACCTCCTCCCATCATCCACATGCATTGAACAACCTCTCCTATGTGAGAAAATTAAATTAATAAATAAAAATGTAATGCTGATTAACTATACTGCCTGGTAAGTTAGAGTTAAATATAAAATAAATATAACATTACTTAACCTTTAATTGTACAGTAATTTAAACTAAGTAACTGACTCAATGTCTAATCTAAATAATAAGTGAATATCTCAGGGAATTAATTTATTGCATGGCTTAATTCTAAATCTATACTTTCCAACAACTACTAATTACTATTATAAAAGTAATGATACAAATTAAGCATTATTCTGATAAAATGGTAACAGTTAGATAATGAAAGAAATAGGGTGCATTTTGATTTCAATTCATCATCTAAATAATAACTAAATGATACAATTTTCAGAGAATCATTAAATAATCAACATTTCATACAGTGTTTGAATCAAGGAAAGCAACATCATCAGATCTGAACATGTTCATCATTAAATTAAATGGAATAGTGCAATCATATCATATTAGATATGTAAATGTGTGTGCATGTGTGGAAATATGAAATACGAATGCATGTCAAAGAAGAATTCTGAACACAACTTTAAATAAATAAAACATTTATTTACAAGCATAACTTAAATAAACATTTGGTTTAACAATTGACACATCTACATGTTTTGATGATTCCAACAATAATGGTTAAATGGTCTATATGAGAGCAAGTAACATAAAGATAACTTTCTATATTTTATTTTAAACATATGCCAGCTATCAGTGCATTCTGATAGACTTACAAAAGAAACATTATATTTTCAGTACTAAACAATAACACAAGCTAAACTTTTTATCTTGCTTGCAAAATTGGCTTAAGCTATCAGTCAATTCTGATAAACATACGACATGGAAACATTATGATACTACATTAAGATAATTAAATATAAAATTAATTTTGGTATTTTATTTTCAATACACTCCAGCTATCAATCACTTATGATATGCTCATGAAAACAAAACTCTATTAAATACTGACACTAATTCAAAAGATGAAATTAAAGTTCTTGGCATTTTACTTCAAATGCACATCAAAAAAATTAAATCTAAGAGTAAGAATAAAATTAAGAATATGATCAAACTATACTTTATAAGTTAAATGAATAATTTTATTAATTAAACACACTTTGTCTTCTCTTGCTTGCTCATTCAAATGAGGATGGAACATTATGAGAGTTGATGGTATGAAATCTAAATAATTAATATAAAATGGTTTGAAATGATAATCAAAGTTACACATTAATAATGGATTTTTTCATACCCTCTCAATTAATGATTTATACATGGGTCTGAATTATACTAGCCATTACAAAATAATTAATATTACTAAATCCAATCGGTCTACTTATGAAATTGGGGGAAATATAATATGGATGATGACAATGGCCAAACAAACTTTAATACTAATTCTACTTCAGCTGTTCTTGTGAGAAAAATCAACTCTACTTTTATTTTCCTTTTTTATCAGCAAACTATCTCACACTTGGCTATGAATAAAAGATGAAAAACATTCCATATGGCACATGGAGATAAATACTTTCAGAACTATAATTCATAAAATACCACTACTAAATCTGGAGGATATAATCTACTTTTATCAAATACTTCAGTAAACTAAGGGGAGAGATTTTTCAATCCCATACAATACACTATATAATCCACCCATGTCAAATACTCAAATAAATAAAAGGAAGAGCTTATTTCAATTCCATATACTATATAATATAAATAACTTCATTCTGCATAGCCACTAAATACATTTCAAACCAAGCATAATAAAGACATAATAAATTCATCTTTAAATAAATCTCTAATCTTTCAATTTTATTACTTGGCACATTTTCATTGTCCAAAACCGATGACATTAAATCATTTCTACTTTCAATTCAAACATTTTATCATAGCTAGATTAAATAACAGAACCATATATATGAGCATAATAACACACAAACAATTTCAAATCATTTTGGTAAGAAATACTGCAATGATATTAATTAATAAACTGTAAAGATAATAAATAAATCTCTCATTTCTGATAAGTATAATATTTTTAGCTTGGAAATATACTAATTATGGTTGAAGAAGCCAGGCAAAATAACTTCTATAAGCAAAGACAAAATAATATTTTTAAGATGCATTTTGCATTAGCACAAAATTGAAATAATAGTTTGGCTTAAGATAAATGACAAATCTTTAAATTCTGAGTTAAATAATTATGGAAAATAATTATTTTATAATCTATTGAAAAACACAAAGATAAACTATGAAATTTATAACATGAGTTTTTTTCAAAAGAGCTGTTCACTTTTTCAACATTAAATGGATGTTTCCATCTCTAACATGCACATATAATAAAGATACGAGCACACAATAAAACTTATACTAAAATAATAAAAAGTACCTAGTATAATATTTTCCATATTATACTTTTGTGAGACATTCTTGGAGAAAGCAATAATAATATAATAATAAAATCCATAAGACAACCCTTTAAACTATCCATCTACTAAATACTATTAAATAATAATAATCACTAAAGTTCTTTTTATTTATTTCTTGGTTGAAGACAAAAAGTTTATTTACAGTTGGTAAAGGACATTTTAGTCATGTACCAAACGATAATAATAACTGGCATAAATATAAATATTGACAAACACACAACAAATTCCTGCAGGAAGACAAGTAATATTATTTTGGATCCAGAATAGCAGCATTCAATGTTCTTAGCAAGGCTAATAAAACCACTGTTAATATCACATCTGAGAATTCTTTATTAAACAATAGACATATTTTTTTACAATGTAGGTGTAGCAATAATTTATTATTTCATTCATTAGATATCCCTAAGCAATTGTTTTAAATTTTCAAAGGCCATTCATTAAAGCACATAACTAGTTAGTTTATAAAATCCAGTTAAATTTTTGTAAGTTTGTTGATAATATATTTTAAATAAGAAAATCACACTGCAAATGAGGAGAACAATGAATAAAAGAAATTCATACTCAGTCCTTTGCTATTTCATACATTCGTTCCTCAGAGAATTTGGAGGTAAATAAATAAACAATCTATTAAATCATGCATTTATTCTGATTTTTCAAATACAAATAGTCAGATAAATGTTTCAACAATAATGATACTAAAACATGTGAAAATAAATTATTTGCATGCATATCCTTCCATCTAAAATTTTTTCTTTCATAGCTAGCAAAGTTTATTACTAAGAGTTCCTGATATGTCTAATGAGAGAGTTCACACATTTTCCAAAGCAATAAAAATGTTCACACATTTTAGCCATTTCATTAATATTAGAATTACATTTTAAGGAAAATTATTTTGAAATTCAAACATGCATTTTTCTGACTTCTTTAAAATTATAATTAAGATTTAAATAAAGCAATTTTGAAATACAAGTATGCATTTCCATTCCTTCTTCAATATTAGCAATTAAATTTAAATGATTTATAGTGTAGACACACATATGCATTTTAAATAGTGGTTTAAGAATTTAAAAAATCAATTAAGAATAATGAAGATGTACCTTTACTGTCATTTATGTTTTCATTTTGCAGAAAATTAATAATACTTTTTCCCTTTCAAACTTGGGTCCTGAAAGAATCAGCTCATAAAACGAAATTGTACTAATAAAACTTTTACAATGAAATCAGAAAGCAACTTGCAGTTCAGTGAAGTAAAAATGAAATCCCTTACTTGTAAAAAGATTTCTCTTTTTATAGATCCCAGACTATTACCCAAGCATCTATTCTTCCAATAATCCAAGGTCATTTGAAAGTTCAAAGGTCTCTAGACACAGACTTGCTCCACCCTTTGCACTGAAATTTTAATTTATGCAAGAAACCTTTTTGTCTTGAAAAAGAAAGAGAGCAAAAAAATCATTTTGTCTGTTAATAAAAAAAATATTAAATTGAACTAAGAATAAAATATTTTACATTTCTAAAGTAACAGAATAAAATTAATGATAATTATTTTAGCAAATAAAATATTTAATAGTATAATTGTTGTTTAATAATTCACCAGTCCAGTGATCCATTAATTCATTTAAAATGTAACCAAGCTGGTTTTTTTTCAAACTATTGGTTGTGAAATCAAATATTTTGCTGTGAGACATGATATTTGGTGGTTTAATAAAGTACATGAATGGAAAATGAAGTTGAAACATGACACAAGCATACATTAACATTTACAAATAATGTACTACAGTGACTAAACTGATCTGATTGAAATGAAAGTTCCTACGATGATGAGCCAAACATATTGCACTATTTACACTATTGATTAAAATATTATAAGCAAATAAACCAGAGAATTATCTAAACAAATATCAATACTGTTCTGCAGACAAATAAAACAAATTAGAATCAACTCAAACTAAACTGACAACTTCTGTGACAAGCCACCCCCTTCCTATTATTAACTACTCACTAAAGAAAAGATATTAAACATCTAAAACTTTCAACTCACATCTATAAGTGCTTTTAACATAGTTTTTAGGTCAGTAATAAAAAATTTAAAAAAATTTCAGGTTATTTCATTTTTTTTAGTAAGATGCCATCAGATGTTACTGATGCAGTGCCACATAATTATAATCAATATTTCTGGTGCCAATCCAGAAGGTTACAATATATATATATATATATATATATATATATATATATATATATATATATATATATATATATATATATATATATATATATATATATATATATATATAATATTATGATTTGATGTCTGTATTTTTAAAGCAATATACATAATTATATAACTGAATATTTGTAAATACAGTAACTTAATAATTAAAAATATATTTTATCCACTTAGGAGTGCTTTCGATTATCCCAGTAATCTGTGTCAACCACAGGTTACTGGGATAATCAAAAGCGCTTCTAAGTGGATAAAATATTTTTTAATTATTAAGTTACTGTATTTATAAATATTCATATATATATATATATATATATATATATATATATATATATATATATATATATATATATATATATATATATATATATATATATATATATATATAAACTTATTTGCAATTCCTTACATATGAGATTAATGAGCATATATGAAGACATATTCAGCAAGCTGATTAGAACTGGACCTTTGGTAAGCTGATCCATTATAATCATGTCTGTAATAGAGCAGTGTAATGTCCTATTGATATTTTTAGGAAAAATATAAATCAATTAACTGCTGTTGTCAAGCACATTGCTTTAATCAGTCTCTTTAATTTGATAGACAACAGACATACCATTTAAGAAAGGATGTGAGCTATAGAACACATAAAACTGACCCTTGCTTCCATGTAAATTCAAAGTCTACCATTGTGACATTATCAGTAGCTGAGGTATCTTCTATATCTTTATACTAATAGTGATATATAATGTTGTAATCTTTCATTAATGATGACTTGAATCCATCTTTTATACTTTAAGCTTATTTAATTTCAGCATAATAAAGTACTAATATCAACTTGAGCCTCCTTAAATCTAGTTTTGTGCATTAATTCCTTATCAGCTCTGATTTTCTGCTTAATTTTATTTTTATATCATCAACAACTAAATTAATGTGGTCTAATTTGGTCTGTAGTTTTCTTTGAGAATTATTATCTTTTTTATATTTTATCAATTCTTTATATGATCTTTCCATGATCACTCTGAAGAGTACTAATACTATTGCCTAAAATTTTAAATACTCTTTCAAATATTTCTAGGGCCAAGTTTAATTTCATTTCAAACCTTTTTTGTTTTACATAATAATTCTTCAAACCTAACTTTACATCTTTCCCCATATTATTTTAACTTAGTATCTAACTAAAATGCAAAATCATCAATTCTTACATTGGGAGCATTGTGACATCAGACAAAATTATGTTATAGCCAAAATTTCGATGCAAAATATTACACATTAAAACAAACTAAAATTTAATTTGCACAAGAATACATTAAAACACATTTATTATAATTATGCTTATTGTATTTTATTAATATTATATGTTCCACAAAGGAAATATTCAAGACATATTTAGTATATATACATTTAGTGTATTTTATTTGTATAATATGTTATACAGAAAAAATATGCATAGTTTTGTTATTTACATGAGCTTTGAAATGAGACCACATATTCTCTGCATAAATAGGGTAAATAATTAATATTACATAATGGTTAATCAATAAAATGAGTAATTGAGTACTGATGTATATCTACTTTGAAAATAAAATATATCACACCAACATTTCTTGCTGATATTCATTGATAGTAATAAACAAGGATTCAGAAGTCTATCATACCTGAAGAATCAAAGATGTAGATAAAACATAGATCGAGTAGACTCAGTATTGTACTGGTCGGTGTTGTCTGTTCATATAAAAAAATCTAGCATCTAGTCAAAAGGACCTTAAGTCTAATTATGCACAAGATATATAAGTCATGAACACTCATAAATTCTGTTCTGTTTACCTACTTGCCAGATCTACCACCTTATGTGCAACATTTATGATAATACCGATCTAATTTATCTCTCTCCGCCGGCTACACAAAATGGAGACACAAAATGCCTCAAATTTAAAATTATCTAAACAGAATGCATTAGTCTAAAATATAAGTTTGACTCATTTAAAGGTTGTTACCTATCACATTTATTATATAGAAAAGATTTGCGGCAGATCATCTATTCAGGCTGAGCATAATTTAATAACTAAGATATTAATATTTAAATAAAAGAAAATAATGATTATGCAAGTTTATGATATAAGATATATTAATTTAAAGAAGCATGCATAAATACTTGTTTTATTATTTTATTAATTGTCACTGGCCTCTGGATACACATATAATTTGAATGACATTCATATGGTGGTAGGTAAATCATATGACCTTTGTTTATAACTTAGAAAATGACAACTTAAATTATTATTCTATTTTATAGCAGCTAGCTTATATGACAATAAATTATAAGTATACTCATGAACAGTTGATATAGCTCTATGAGGAAATATCTTTGAGAGATACCAATCCACCCCAAGAAAAAACAAAATATAGCACTTAACTGATTTAGCTTATGAAGATTATTTTATGATTGAAATATTAAATTCATTACAAAAATACATTTTTCTTAATAGGTGAAAGGATCTCAGTTTTTTACTGAGTGAGAAACCTGTGTGGGATAGATCGTTAACATATATAATAGCATCGCAAAAAGATGCACCTAAATATAATAAAGAAATATGTTTAGTACAATCATAACACTACAGTTTATGGACATTCATAGGTTTGATTTATGGTGAGAACTTTAAAAAAGCAGTGTATGCATGATGGCAGAAATAGATGATCCAATCTCAAATCCGAAAAAAATGTGATTATAAATTTGATCAAATTATTTCTGCTACTGTGGCAGATTAGGTTCATAGAACGAAGGTGGTGGCTATTAATGACAATAGGTCAGGTATTTCCCAGAGTGACCCTATGCCAATAGCTCAAATGACAAAATATGTCCCACAGGGGGGTTGCCTGCCATGTTTTCGACTTAGAATAAATATACAGGATCTCGATTACAAAAAATTCCCAGGGAACGAAGCACAAAGACACACATAGATGCATTTGAACATGGAGGGCTGTTTGCATACAATGCTTGGAATGAAAAATATATAATATTTTAACACTAAGCATGAATGACTTATAACCAATAAAATATATTGGGAATGTCCAATGTAATAGTATGAGTTAAATACTAAACAGTAATGGATTATTTAAACTTATTACAAAAATACATAATCATTAGAATAGAGACTCCCCTTCCCTATTACTTTAACTTATCTATAAACTTTCCACAGTGTTATATAAATATGAGAATTCGATCACAAGTGCTTTTATTACAATAAAAATAATTATACACATATGAATGGGATAGTGGCTATTAATTTGAGAATAAACAGATTTAATTTTATACAATAAATTAGAATTTTTAGAATTAGTGCTTATTATTTAAATAACATAAAAATATTTTTTAGAAAAGCAGATTTTTACTCTGTTTATCTACAATAACCTTATGAAATAATTAATTTGTTTTCCCCAAATTCGCAAGCATTTGCTAAGTTAAAAATAAGATTTGTCTTATTTCAACTTAATCTTGTCACCCCATAAAGTAGACAGGGAGAAATAAAAATAAAAGAAAAATGATACTGATAAATTTGAGGTCTTATTGGCATATTTAAATAAATATGAAACACAATAATAAAATTATAAAATATTATTGCCACATGAAGGTGGAAAATAATATTACATTTATTTAATAGAGGCTTAATGATAAAAAAGAAATTAAGGAGTTATATATAAGCTAGTGGTAGGTTAATTACAAATCATTTTAACAAAATATTAAATTTCTGGTCAAGGAACCTGCTAATGGAATGATATTTTAAAATATATACAAAGTTTTTAGAAATAATTGCAGAAGGCTGAATTTATGAGTTTAGACATTAGGCCACAGCTAGAGTTCATTTATCTTTATAAACTTAGTGATGATACTTGATGATTCAGTGTCTATAGGGATTGGTAAAATAGATCTAGATCTGGCCAGTCAGGCAGGTATCATTTAATTATTCAGTCTCTAAGCATATTAAAGTTCATGGGTAAAAAGATCCAGATCTATGATTACAGGAATGTACATGTTTGAACAGAGAGAAAGGTGAACATTTCCACTATTTACTATACATTGAATTATTGTCATGGCAAGCATGTATCACATCTAGCATTGCTGTTTAAATATTACCAGTATCCTCTCTCGATTCAAATCTAGCAGTATTTATACTATTTTTCTGTTGATCTTTGAATGCACTTAACTTCTAGGCCTGAGGCATTTTATACAAAAATCATATCTGGAATTTGCTGACAGGATGCACCTTTCTGTTTAGGTAAGTTTTGAAGACAATGCAAATCCTATTAGAATTTTTTGAATGATTGTTTTAAAATATGAACTATGATTTTAAAACAAATTTGAAATGGATTAAATTTCCACTAACGGATTCTTACATTATTGTATAAAATTATCATATATTTTAAATGGACTATTTGGGTTTTTGGTGAATGGTCTTAATTACATTCAAGAATATTCTTACAAGGATTGCATCATTTTTGACCACCATGATTAAAAGAAATAATAAATATAATTTTAAAAATATACATTAAAATAATACATTTTTTCTTTATATTGGTTTTAAAATTAATCTTCCTTCACCTATAATATGCACATATCCATTATGCATGCATATGAATTAAAATAGAATCAAATAATTTATTAAAATTAGTTACATTAATATATATATATATATATATATATATATATATATATATATATATATATATATATATATATATATATATATATATATATATATATATATATATATATATATATATATATATATATATATATATATTGTGTGTGTCAGTTATCATCTTATTAGTTAAGCTACATAATAGATGTATTACTAAATATGTATATGTGCATAAGAATGGAGTTTGAATATGGTTTTGTGGTGGGAGATTCTGAGTGGGTTGTGAAGCTTGATCTGAGTATCAGGTTGACTGCTTCATTTTCCCAGTCTTTTAAAGAACAAACAAAAAATGTATTAAAAATATTTTTTTACTTGATGCTTTAGTGACAAAAGAACAACCAGGTTTAAACTGATGACATGTAGCTAAAACAATTTTATATTATCTCACTAGCATTGACTTATTTATTGATTTACTCTTTTTATTTTTTCCTGCTGTTGACATTTAATATGGTGTTAATAAATATATATGACTGTTACAAAAATAATTTTCATTATATATATATATATATATATATATATATATATATATATATATATATATATATATATATATATATATATATATATATATATATATATGATACTCGTCCTTTCTTTTACTTTTTTATTTCCATTTCCATAACCCAATCTATCCTTATCCATTTTATTTATTTTATTACCCTAAATATAAGCAAAATAGAAATTTTCAACTATATAATTATTTTTTTCTTCTGTGCTATTGTGATCTGAATTCTTTATTCAATTTCTATCCATTTATTTGTTTTATATGTACTGTCCCTCTTACTTGTCCAGCTTTATTTAGAGTCCTTTCCTCAATATGGAAATATGTCAGGTCTTTTTGCCTTTTTGACTGTCTCTGGGTTAGGATGCCCATAATCTAGAAAACTCATCATATTTACTTTGACAATAATTTGATTCCTTGATATCATATTGCACCTAATAATTTTTAATTAAATTACTCTCAATTGAGCTATCAAAGCTATTGCATTTAAACTCATATGGGGTTTGGACAAGGTTTTCAAATTTGATTTCTAAATTAGGAAAACTGTTGCTATTAAGCATATACCTGAAGTTATCTTACAGATCTTTAACAAGGGTTTTGTTCACATTTTTCAAAGTGTCAATATTACCTCTTGATTTTGATTTTACTTGCTTATAGTTCTCACCAAAGGTCCTTTTAATTGCTTCTGAAGGTAAAATTTCATCTAGTCTCAAAATATGACAATCAAACATCTTTGAGGAAATATTTACTTCAGTTTGAAGTTGCTATACTTTCTCTTTCACTTTTTCCAGATGCTTTTCTTCTCTATACTTTTCATACACTTCAATGACTTTACCAATTTTATTATCATATGCTATGTTTTGTCTATTTATTGTGTCTTGTATCAGCATTACTTCTCCATCCATCTTGTGGGCTACATCAGTGTTTTCCATGGATAATCCTCCAAAAACCCTTGGATTTAGTGTAAATCTTTTCATAGCCTTTGTTGCAGACTGCCTGCTCCTCATCTATCTGTTTTAATATAGTGTTATTTATTTCACTACACAGTGTTGACATTCACTCCTTCATCTCATTATCCTTAGATTGTATATTTTTCCCATTTCGGTGAACATATTCACCAATAATGTTTTCAGGTTCTGTTTTTGCCTATCACTTTCCACAGATTCCATGGTTACAACTTGCCTTGCATAAGTTTTCTTTTTGTTCTCCTCTTTCATCATTCTGTATCCTTTCCCTGATATATCCCCTCTTCTTCATCTTGATTATTACTCTCCATTCTACTATCTGATTAGAATACATATGGATTTTATTAATATATATTTTTTAAATATACACACAAAAATGTTCACTTATGGTTTCCTGTTTGTTTATTTATTTATTTATGAAGTGGTACACCTTCCCCTACCCCTATTCTCAATCTTCTCTCCCTTATTCTATTCCCCCATTCCTGCACCCAATTTATACCTATTTATTTGCTTTATTGTTGCTACCCTGCCTGACTTATGTTTGTATTATTAACTTCTACTTCTAAAATTTTAAACATACAAAATATATATTGAAATATATTATTCTTTTACAAAATATATATTCAAATATCATATTATTGTTAGCTAGCCTTTCTTATCCTTTTTTTGCTTAGTCTTGCTTTGGTTATTCTTCTGCACCTAAAACATCTTAAAATTTTGATTATTAAAAATCAGATTCATTATCTTTATGTTATAATTATCAGAAGTACATGTACATAAATTATTGGAAAAAAGAAAAAAAAACTCTATATGAAGTTTTTAAATCTCTAATCATTGTTGCCAGCATTTTTTATCCCATTTAACTCATTCTACCACCTATTTGGCAAAATTTTTAATGGTATTACTACCGGGCACCAGCTAAAGGAGTAAGATTGTTAAACTATTATCTGACCAGATGATCCGCTTTTATTTGATTCTATACTTTTACAAATATATATATTTATTTATGACAACTGTACAACAATTTAGATTTATTATATGATAAAAAAATTTAAAAATGTCATTATTATTTGGAACACATATTTTTATATATGTGAGTGTGAAAGTATTAAAAAGCTGATCCTACTGTTTCTTTCACCAGCCAAAGAAAGTTATACATGTATATAAAAACAATATTAACTGGGAAAAAATACTGCATATATAAAACATTACTCATGATTATTTGGAGCCCATATATCTTTGTATATGATTATGGGTGTGAAAGTATTCAAAAGTAGCCACTACCTTTTTTTCATCAACCCAAGAAAACAATGTACGTGTATATTTAAAACATTATTGGGAAAAAATATTATGTATATACAATACTATCATGATTATTTGGAGCACATATTTTTTTATATCTTATGTGTGTGAAAATAGTCAAAAGCTGCCACTACTTTTTTTCTTTCACAAACTAGAGAAAATTATACGCATATAAAAATATTATTTATGGGAGACAAAAAAATCCTTTTACGTATATGCTCGATATTATTACTGGACAAAAAATTATATACATACATAGATTAATAATGACTTGTACAGAGTGTGTATAATAATCAAAAGATTTGAACTGGGAGTAAAAACCAAGAAATAAAAAATCACACACACACATATGTATTTAGTATTATTCAGATATATATATATATATATATATATATATATATATATATATATATATATATATATATATATATATATATATATATTTATTAATTCTAATATTTTCACGGATAAAAGATGTCATATTATTATTACTATTTGCGGGATATTCTGTGTAGTGAAAAAGCTAAATGCTAACATTTCAGTACAATATCAAGTACCTTCCTCAGAGCATCCTCTTTCTCAAATCATAAGAATGCACATGAGATTTAAAAACGTTTTTATCGTTTTTTTTCTCCTCATATTTTAATTCTATTGGTTGAGAAGTTTTAAAATTTATTTTAAATTAACAACATTTGGAAGAAGCTATTGGAAGAGAAAATAAATTTAAAAACTTCTCAACCAATAGAATTTAAATATGAGGAGAAAGAAATTGATAAAAAACAGTTTTAAATCTCATGTGCATTCTTATGATTTGAGAAAGGGGATGCTCTGAGGAAGGTACTTGATATTGTACTGAAACATCAACATTTAGCTTTTTCACTACACGGAATATCCCGCAAATAGTAATAATAATATGACATATATATATATATATATATATATATATATATATATATATATATATATATATATATATATATATATATAATCTATTACTATCTCTCAGGTATGTGAGTTTTTATTCAAAGCCCTACATTGATGCACCAAACCTAAAAAAAACCTGTACTGATCAGTTTTTCTGTTCATATAACAAGATCTAACACCTAAGCAAAAGTGCTTCGATTCCAATCATGTGCAAGATACATAAGTCAGGAACACTCATGAATTCGGCCCTATTTGCCTATTTTCCAGATCTACCAACTTATGAGCAACAATCCTGATGATACTGAGGTAATATATCTCTCTCCACCAGCATCACAAAACGGAGACACAAAAAGACCCTAACTTGAAATTATCTAACAGAATGTTTTAGTCTAAAATATAAGTTTGACTCATTTAAAGGTTGTGACCTTTCACATTAATTATATAGAGAGGATTGGCAGAAGATCATTTAGTCAGGGCAAGCATAATTTAATAACTAAAATATGAATATTTAAATAAAAGAAAACAATGATTCTGCAAGTTTATGATATATGTAAGATTTATTAATTTAAAAAGTATGCATAAATATTGTTTTATTATTTTATTAATCGTCATTGGCCTCTTGACATACCTGTAATTTGAATGACATTCATATGGTAGCAGGTAAACCATATGGCATTTGTTTATAACTTAGAAAATGACAACTTAAATTATTATTCTGTTTTATAGAAGCTAGCTTATATGCCAATAAATTATAAATATACTGATGAACAGTTGATATAGCTGTATGAGAAAATATCTTTGAGAGATACCAATATATCCCTAGATAAAACAAAATATAGCACTTAACCAATTTAGCTTACAAAGATTATTTTATGATTGAAATATTAAATTTATTACAAAAATACATATTTATTAATAGGTGCAAACATCTCATTTGTTTTACTGAGTGAGAAACCTGTGTGGGAAAGCTCATTAACATATATAATCACACCGCAAAAAGATGCACCTATGAAATAATTTATAAACATAATGAAGAAATATGTTTAGTAGAATAATAATACTATGGTTTATGGACATTCATAGGTTTGATTTATGGTGAGAACTTTAAAAAGTGGTGTATTAATGATGGCGGAATTAGATGATCCAATCACGGATCTAAAAAAAATGTACTTCCACATTTGAGGATGAAGAATGGTGGCCCAATTATTTCTGCTACTTTGCAAAATTGGTTCACAGAACAAAGCTATCAGCTATTAATAGCAATAGGCCAGATATTTCCTGGAGTGACCCTCTGTAAATATCTCATATGAAAAAATAAGTCCATGGCAGGGTTTGCCAGCCATGTTCTTGGACTTGGAATGAATATACAGGATCCTGATTACCAAAAATCTCAGAGAACAAAGCATAAAGACACACATAGGTGTATTTGAACATGATGGCCTGTTTGCATACAATTCATGGAATGAAAAATATATAATATTTTAACACAAAGGATGAATGAATTATAATCTATACATATTGGGACTGTCCAACATAATAGTATGATTTAAATACTAAACAGCAATGGATTATTTAAACTTATTAGTAAAATACATAATCATTAGAATAGAGACTCCTCTTCCCCATTACTTTCATTTATTATAGACTTCCCACAATGATAAATACATTTGAAAATTCGATCATAAGTGCTTTTATTAGAATAAACATAATTAGACAAATACAAATGGGGTGTTGGTTATTAATTTGAGAATAAACAGATGTAATTTCTTATAATAAATTTGAATTTTAGGATTAGCGCTTAATATTTAAATAACATAAAAAAAACATTTCTTAGAAAAACTGATTTTTACTCTTTTTTTTTTACAATAACCTTATGAGATAACTAATTTGTTTCCCCAAATTCACAAGCATTTGCTAAGATAAAAATAACACTTGTTTTAATTCAAGTTAATCTAGTCACCCCATGAAGTCGAAAAGGGAAAAATAAAAATAAAAGAAAAAAGATACTGGCGAATTTGAGGATTTATTGGCATATATATATATATATATATATATATATATATATATATATATATATATATATATATATATATATATATATATATATACCTTTTTATAACTCTGTGGATGGCTTGTGTGACCAAGTCGAAACGTCAGTATATTGATATTAAAAGTTTTTAACACGGATGAACCCGCAAAATATGTATTTTATATATATATATATAACACAAATAAAAATTATAAAATATTATTGCTGCATGAAGGTGGAAGAAAAATATTATATTTGTTTAATAGAGGCTGAATGATAAAAAGAACTTAAAGAGTTATATAGAGTTATATACAAGCTAGTGGTATGTTAATTACAATCCATTCTAACAAAATATTTTATTTTTCTGATTGAAGAAGCAGCTAATAGAATGGTATTTTAAGTTATATACACAGTTATTAAAAATAATTATAAAAGGCTGAATTTAAAAGTTTAGACATTAGGCAGTGACTAGAGTTCTTCTAACTTTATAAAATTAGTGGTGATTCTTGATGATTCACTGTCCATTGGGATTGGTCAACTAGATCTAAATTTGGTCAGTCAGGTAGGTATCATTTAATTATTCAGTCTTGAAGCAAATTAAAGTTTATGGATAACAGGATCCAGAGCTATAACTGTGGGAAAGAATATGTTTGAACAGAGAGAAAGGTGAAAATTTCCAGTATTCGCTATACATTGAATTATTGTCATGACAATCATGGATTATCTCTACCATTGCTGTTTAAATATTACCAGTCTCTTTCTGGATTCAAATCTAGCAGTACTTATACTATTTTCCCATTGATCTTGGAATGCTCTTAAGTGCTAGACCTGAGGCACTTTATTCACTTAGCAGATCTTGAATTTGCTGACTGGATGCACCTTTTGTTTAGGTAAGTTTAGAAGATGATGCAAATCATATTAGAATTTCTCAAACAATTGTTTTAAAATATGATCTATTATTTTAAAACAAATTTGAATTGGATAAAATTTCCACTAATGGATTCTTACAGTTTTGTATACAATTATCATATATTTTAGATGGACTAATTGGGTTTTTGGTAAATTGTCTTAATTACATTTGAGAATATTCTTACAAGAATTGTATCATTTTTTGACTGCCATTATTAAAATAAATAATAAATTAAATATAATTTAAAAAATATACATTATAATGATACATTTTCCCTTTATATAAGTTTTAAAACTAATCTTCCCTCACCTATAATATGTATAGATCCATTATGCATGAATACAAATTAAAATAAAATCACATATTTATTTTTTAAAATTAGTTGCATTAATATATATATATATATATATATATATATTAATAATATATTAATACATATATTTTGTAGCTTAATATATATATATATATATATATTAAGCTACAAAATATATGTATTAATATATTATGTATACATGGATAAGGATGGAGTTTGAATATTGTTTGGTGGTGGGAGATTTTTATTGGGTTGTGAAGCTCTATCTGAGTATCTGGTCAACTGCTTCAGTATAAAGAATAAGTTTTTTTTCATTTTATGGTGGATAGCATTGGTTATAATGTGAAGTACACTTGAGTGCTAATTTTATACTGAATAATTGTTTAAATGGACCTATAGTGAAAAAAAATAACTTACCACTTTTATAACAGTTTACTTTAATTGTGTAGGTTGTTTGTTCTAAATACTCATTATCTATATTTGATGGTTGGAATGATTGCAATAGAAGCACATAGTTTGTTTTATATACAGAGGCATTCAATATTACCCATTGTAAATTATCAGCAGTAGCTTTTTTAATTTCTAATAATTTTAACAATTCTTCTTGATCTTGCTGAGGTAACAAGATTGACGCTTCTACTTTAGGTGCTACTAGTTGTATTTTAACCTTTTGGAGACCAAATACTATAATTTCTGTACTTTGAAAAAACATTATTCCATCCAAAGTATAATGATATTTGTCTATGATAAAAAGTAAAAAAATTGTACCAAAATAAAATAATAAAAAATAAAATTAAAATACCTAAAAACATAACTAATCAATTATAAAAGTATAATAAAAATATTAGTAGTAAGATAATTTATTTATGTGCCCATTTATACTTTCACACATCTCCCAATTCCAACAAACTAATCAATAACACTAAAGACATCCTACATCCCTCGCTGACACCTCAGGTGCTATAAAATTTTGCCTGCCCTGAAAAATATTGTAAATAATCATATTATGTTGAGACCAGGGCCTCTCTGTCCACTACACTATCCCAACACACATACACCTAAAATAAAGCATTGGTGGACTCATCTTATAGTTCAGTTTTTGCAAAGCACCACACAATGGCATGTCACAATTGCCAACCTAGACATCCAGTGTTGGTTTGCAGAGAGCAACACAATCTCACAAGGATGATAAAAAAAGGTTTATGTTATCGCTAGAAATAGTGACACCATAAATAGAAAAAAACTCTTGCTACAAAATAACCAGGAAATGGAATATGTAACTATCACATTTCCATAAATTTGCATTACTCCTAATCATTTTTTGTCTAAAAATAGCTATGAATATAAGGGCTCTGACTCTTGAAAGTGTTAGCCATTTATATATATATATATATATATATATATATATATATATATATATATATATATATATATATATATATATATATATATATATATATATATGATAAACAAAAATGCAAGTTAAAAAACTTGCTAACGCTTGTATTTATGTCCACAGATGGCGTTCTACCAAAAACGCCCATCAAGCGTATGTTTTGTTTACATAAACGTCAGAGTAGTTAGTATTCACTATCTCTAACTATAATTCCACTTTCAGATCATGATTTCAAGCTATTTGCTATCGTCAGTGAAAGACAGGAATAAAGAAACTAGATCTAAATACAAACTCTGAGCGTTTATGAAACAATTCTATTCAGCTTGCAAGCGTGAATTTTTTAGACACGTAATGTCTTCAAACTCAGCATAGCAAACCAGATAGCTATATGGGTCTGATCTCAGTTCAGCATCACCACATAGTAGAAGCCTCTGCAATCTATATCATTGCAAGAAAGACCTCAAAGGTACATTTATGATAAACAAAAATGCAAGTTAAAAAACTTGCTAACGCTTGTATTTATGTCCACAGATGGCGTTCTACCAAAAACGCCCATCAAGCGTATGTTTTGTTTACACAAACGTCAGAGTAGTTAGTATTCACTATCTCTAACTATAATTCCACTTTCAGATCATGATTTCAAGCTATTTGCTATCGTCAGTGAAAGACAGGAATAAAGAAACTAGATCTAAATACAAACTCTGAGCGTTTATGAAACAATTTCTATTCAGCTTGCAAGCGTGAATTTTTTAGACACGTAATGTCTTCAAACTCAGCATAGCAAACCAGATAGCTATATGGATCTGATCTCAGTTCAGAAACACCACATAGTAGAAGCCTCTGCAATCTATATCATTGCAAGAAAGACTTCAAAGGTACATTGATGATAAACAAAAATGCAAGTTAAAAAACTTGCTAATGCTTGTATTTATGTCCACAGATGGCGTTCTACCAAAAACACTGATCAAGTGGAATTATAGTTAGAGATAGTGAATGCTAACTACTCTGATGTTTGTGTAAACAAAACATACGCTTGATGGGCGTTTTTGGTAGAACGCCATCTGTGGACATAAATACAAGCGTTAGCAAGTTTTTTTAACTTGCATTTTTGTTTATCATAAATGTACCTTTGAGGTCTTTCTTGCAATGATATAGATTGCAGAGGCTTCTACTATGTGGTGATGCTGAACTGAGATCAGACCCATTAAGCTATCTGGTTTGCTATGCTGAGTTTGAAGACATTACGTGTCTAAAAAATTCATGCTTGCAAGCTGAATAGAAATTGTTTCATAAACGCTCAGAGTTTGTATTTATATCTAGTTTCTTTATTCCTGTCTTTCACTGACGATAGCAAATAGCTTGAAATCATGATCTGAAAGTGGAATTATAGTTAGAGATAGTGAATACTAACTACTCTGACGTTTGTGTAAACAAAACATACGCTTGATGGGTGTTTTTGGTAGAACGCCATCTGTGGACATAAATACAAGAGTTAGCAAGTTTTTTAACTTGCATTTTTATTTATCATAAATGTACCTCTGAGGTCTTTCTTGCAATGATATAGATTGCAGAGGCTTCTACTATGTGGTGATGCTGAACTGAGATCAGACCCATATAGCTATCTGGTTTGCTATGCTGAGTTTGAAGACATTACGTGTCTAAAAAATTCACGCTTGCAAGCTGAATAGAAATTGTTTCATAAACGCTCAGAGTTTGTATTTAGATCTAGTTTCTTTATTCCTGTCTTTCACTGACGATAGCAAATAGCTTGAAATCATGATCTGAAAGTGGAATTATAGTTAGAGATAGTGAATACTAACTACTCTGACGTTTGTGTAAACAACACATACGCTTGATGGGCGTTTTTGGTAGAATGCCATCTGTGGACATAAATACAAGCGTTAGCAAGTTTTTTAACTTGCATTTTTGTTTATCATAAATGTACCTTTGAGGTCTTTCTTGCAATGATATAGATTGCAGAGGCTTCTACTATGTGGTGATGCTGAACTGAGATCAGACCCATATAGCTATCTGGTTTGCTATGCTGAGTTTGAAGACATTACGTGTCTAAAAAATTCATGCTTGCAAGCTGAATAGAAATTGTTTCATAAACGCTCAGAGTTTGTATTTAGTTCTAGTTTCTTTATTCCTGTCTTTCACTGACGATAGCAAATAGCTTGAAATCATGATCTGAAAGTGGAATTATAGTTAGAGATAGTGAATACTAACTACTCTGACGTTTGTGTAAACAAAACATACGCTTGATGGGTGTTTTTGGTAGAACGCCATCTGTGGACATAAATACAAGCGTTAGCAAGTTTTTTAACTTGCATTTTTGTTTATCATAAATGTACCTTTGAGGTCTTTCTTGCAATGATATAGATTGCAGAGGCTTCTACTATGTGGTGATGCTGAACTGAGATCAGACCCATATAGCTATCTGGTTTGCTATGCTGAGTTTGAAGACATTACGTGTCTAAAAAATTCATGCTTGCAAGCTGAATAGAAATTGTTTCATAAACGCTCAGCGTTTGTATTTAGATCTAGTTTCTTTATTCCTGTCTTTCACTGATGATAGCAAATAGCTTGAAATCATGATCTGAAAGTGGAATTATAGTTAGAGATAGTGAATACTAACTACTCTGATGTTTGTGTAAACAAAACATACGCTTGATGGGCGTTTTTGGTAGAACGCCATCTGTGGACATAAATACAATCGTTAGCAAGTTTTTTAACTTGCATTTTTGTTTATCATAAATGTACCTTTGAGGTCTTTCTTGCAATGATATAGATTGCAGAGGCTTGTACTATGTGGTGATGCTGAACTGAGATCAGACCCATATAGCTATCTGGTTTGCTATGCTGAGTTTGAAGACATTACGTGTCTAAAAAATTCACGCTTGCAAGCTGAATAGAAATTGTTTCATAAACGCTCAGAGTTTGTATTTAGATCTAGTTTCTTTATTCCTGTCTTTCACTGACGATAACAAATAGCTTGAAATCATGATCTGAAAGTGGAATTATAGTTAGAGATAGTGAATACTAACTACTCTGACGTTTGTGTAAACAAAACGTACGCTTGATGGGCATTTTTGGTAGAACGCCATCTGTGGACATAAATACAAGCGTTAGCAAGTTTTTTAACTTGCATTTTTGTTTATCATAAATGTACCTTTGAGGTCTTTCTTGCAATGATATAGATTGCAGAGGCTTCTACTATGTGGTGATGCTGAACTGAGATCAGACCCATATAGCTATCTGGTTTGCTATGCTGAGTTTGAAGACATTACATGTCTAAAAAATTCACGCTTGCAAGCTGAATAGAAATTGTTTCATAAACCCTCAGAGTTTGTATTTAGATCTAGTTTCTTTATTCCTGTCTTTCACTGACGATAGCAAATAGCTTGAAATCATGATCTGAAAGTGGAATTATAGTTAGAGATAGTGAATACTAACTAGTCTGACGTTTGTGTAAACAAAACATACGCTTGATGGGCGTTTTTGGTAAAACGCCATCTGTGGACATATATATATATATGTGTGTGTGTGTGTGTGTGTCTTTAGCTTTGTGTGCTTTTGCATAATAGTGCATTTTATATTTCACACTTTAGAACAATTAGCCACAAAGTTTAAACTGTTTTCTCATCTACTACTTAATTAATTATACATTAACATATGTAAATAATCATTAATATTTACAATATTCATCTATGTGATATGATGTGATGCACTGTACCTTCTCCTTATATGGATTTTGTACTCTCTCAGCAACTATGCCGAGAGAAACATGTTAGTCAGTTTACCTTCCTTTTCCATTCTGGACCCTAACTTCTCCCATAATCTGCTTCATCACATTTCCAAAACATAATCTTTCTCAACTCCATGGCTTTCAAATCTAAATCCCCCTTATCTTTTCCCAAACCCAGCATAAAAACCAATAACTCACTTTTTGTGTAATCACTTTGTTCATATTTATTTTTCCATAACTTCATTATTTGTATCTATTGTTCTTCCAAGCATTTAAATTGAATGTCTTTGTTACACAACTTGCAGATTAAATAACCCATTATTTTCCAATTATGTGTATATTATCTTGTTGCTTAAGATCCCATTTAAGGCTTAAACAATAAACTACTTTCCTTACTATGATTATAAATTAACTCACACCCAATGTTGCATTTACTTCTATATATATGTAAACTTGTTTTACTCTCCATACAAGTTATCCATTTTTCCAACTCCCTATTTTTTATTAATATATCTATTATTTTATCCCACTTCTTACCACTATAACACTCAGTTAATATATAAAAGAGTGACAAGTGTTAGTAGTTTTTTTCAATATATTTTATGTCAATATATTTTATGTCATTTTGCTAATGATGTTGTGCTGTTACTTTATATGAAAAGTATTAGTTTTAGATATTGTTTAGAAAATTTTGCATTCTGAAAATTTTTTGCTATGATATATATATATATATATATATATATATATATATATATATCATAGCAATATATCACCTTACTATATATATATATATATATATATATAGTAAGGTGATGCCCAATCCTTATAAAAATAATAATAAATAGCATGTTTTTTTTACAATGACAAGCTAAACATATAAAGATTTGATAGGCAGCCAATCTTTAAAATATAATTTTAGGATATTTGTCTGAAGATTTGTAATGATGGTATATTATAAGATGTGATATGTTGGACTATTTCCATCATTTATGAGTGAATGTTGAAAGTACAGAAAATTTTAAACTTTATTTAAACTTTCAAAATACAAACAACTTGTTTGTAACAGAATTGCTCAGTTGGTAGAGTGTTTGCCTTAAATTTGATATTTCAGAATCTAAAAATGTGAGTTCAACTTCTAAGCGAATATTGTCATTGTGCATATAGACAAGCAACACCTGATGAAGAATAGAGAATACTACTACTTGATACATTCTGTAATTACTAACCTGTGTTGTCTATTTGTGTGTTGTTACTAACAAGTTGTTTGTATTTGGAAAGTTTAAATAAAGTTTAAAAATTTCTGTACATTCAACATTCACTCATAAATGATGAAAGTAGTCCAACATATCACATCTTATAATATACCATCATTACAAACCTTCAGACAAATAATTTTAGGATATTTGGAAACAGACACACACACACACACACACACACACACACATATATATATATATATATATATATATATATATATATATATATATATATATATATATATATAGCCATGCCCTCAGGATAAAATGAATTTATATGTTGTTTTGTTAAAATAAATGAGAAATAGGATATCTATACATACACATTTATACATTGTATATATAATGGTTTTAATCATGATGAGACATACATAATATAATCTAATGTTAAGAGATGCTAGCAACCAAGTTTCTTTTGTTTAAAAGAGTAAAAAAAGAGTAAACATTTGTTGATTTTGAAAGACGAAAAAAGCTAAGCAACAGTAGTTTAGTTTGTTGTTTGTTGTTAAAAATGGAATACAGCTGAAGTAAAGATTTAGAATGAGAATATTTTTTTGTTATTATTATATTAATGATCATGATACTATTTCGTTTTAAAAAATGTTTAATATCTTGAATTGGATTTATCTATTAGGGCAGAATTTTTTTTTAAAAAAGAAACATTCTTTATTTAAATTATGAACTTTCCTTGGAATAAATTCTGAGAGATTTATATTTGCTTATCAACTACAAAAGTATAATTATTATAAAATGTGTTTTTTTTTTTTTTAAAAAAAGGCAAACTAATAATGAAGTATAATTTTAAAATACTAATTTGTATTTCTTTGAAGCAAAATATATTATTACATGTCTTATATATATATATATATATATATATATATATATATATATATATATATATATAAATAGTATCTCTATTTCTATTATAATGTGAAGTTTGAAAAAAAAAACTAATTTCACTACTTATTTGCATGATATATAATCTAATAATGCAATCTTGCTAATTTAATTGTCACAGGATCTTTGTGCCTTCTTCATGTCATCAGATGGTGATGAAGTCTAACCTTTGATATGCCTATGGTCGAAATTAGTGTGGATGATTTAGTGAGGAAATCGGAAAGCCAATGGCTACAAAATCAGGAGCTTAAGAGTTTGATTCCATCATGTAAATTGTTTTAAGTGGTTGGAGTTTTAAAATCATTCAACATGCATGAAGAAAAGAAAAAAAACTGTCTGCTTAAAAAACACTGAAACCACTTTTACAAATTTTAACCTTTTGTTTTAAAGAAGTCCAAGATTTTGTTTAATTTTAATGTACTTAAATATTTTGTATTTGTATTTTTTAGTGTATACTGAGAGTTGAGTTAAGATTTTTGTCACCTTGTTACTCATTTGCATAAAAATAAATTTAAAGAACCCATTTTGCTTCAATTTTTATAGGAGGTGAAAAATATAATTCAAAGTATACATAGATAAATTTTTATGTTTGTAAATAAAATATTAGCATAATTGGATGCATTTATTGGACATACTAACAAGTAATTATATATAAGTAAATTTTCTTGTTTGTATGATTAAAAGTCTTATGAATGAGCTCTATCTATAAAACATAAATTAGCAATTAATAGACATAACTTGAATATACATTCAGATGATACAATCAAATTAAACATTGAACATCTAATAATATAGTTTGAACCTCAAAATAATAGTTATTTTATTGTACATTAGGCATTGTAATTTTAAATTTTTTATTTTGGTTGATATATTCAATATTTAACTTACAACTAATCGTGTTATAGTAGAGACATATCCATATTTTATTTTTTTTCATGTATATATTTAATTTAGTTATAATTTTAAATCAGATCTTGTTTATAATTATTTGTTGTTTAAAGTTAAAATCTTTGTTTTTTTGGTCGCTAGATTATCAAACATCATTCATACTTCACTCACCAGAATATCTATCATATATGTGTGTACCCAGTTTTAATATATTCATTAGTAAAAAGCCATTAAGGACATATATAGATGTCACATTTTTTCCATCCTGTTTAAATCCATCATTGAGAAGAGTTGAAGACAAATTTCTTTTTTGACCTTGAACACCGAGACATAATAGGATATGTAAGTTAAGAGATCTCTCGTCATACCATCTTAAATGGTTTTTGGACCATTGCATTTTTGGCATGCAATGTGTTATGCATAGATACTTAGGTTCACCATATGTCCAGATTGGTCTGTTACATTTTTTGCACACAATGTTTTGGGCATGAATATTTATGTTTTCCATATGTGCAGACTATTTACTGTTACATTTTTGACACACAATGTTTTTGGCATGCATATTTAGATTCGCTACATGTACAGACTATGTACTGTTACACCATAAACAGTGAGGCCCGAATAATAGGTGCACAGCACATGTAGGCTTAATGTAAGATGAGTATCTTGTCACATTTGTTCTAACTAATTATTGAATTCATGTGAATAGTTATGTCTATTATATTTTGGTGCACAATGTGTTGAGCTTTAAAGAGTTAAGTCTATCATATTTTACCACATATTTTTAGTGTGACCCAAATTGAATTCATGAAAAATTGTCCATAATTTTAGTATTATCTAATACATCATATTTTAGATAGTCATTTGTGGCAACTTAATGGTATAATTAATTTTAGTCAATCAATAATAAGTCCAAATAAGTTCGAGTGAAAGTATAAATTGACAGATAAAGACTGAAACTAAATAGTTGATCAATAATCTAATAATAGTAGGCAAATGAGGCAGATAAAGAGTAAAAAACCCAACATTAATACCACTGAGGTATAAAATACTTAAGATAACCAAAATATTCTCACGATATGACACAAGTTGATAGAAGATCCTATGACATGTTATAAGTATTATATAGAATAGAAATAACTTTGCATTCATAAAATAAATATTCCAAAGAAAAATATCATTTATTTTATATCTTAAAAGTGAGAAATATTTAGCAAGTATGGATAAAGAATCAAATGTAACACCACAGGTTGTTAGTGGTAATGAAGGTGAGGGTGATTCTGATTTGGGACAAGAAGAGTCAGTAGACATACATGTACATGGGGGATCAATGGTTGGAGCTGAGTATTCTTTGTCAAAGCAAGAGGAAAGACAAATGATATTTCACATTCAAAGAGACTCAAATAAACAGTCTGCTCAATCACCAAGAATTAGACTATCACAGGCTACAGAAGATAAAGGAGCCATGATACAGATGCTCCAAACTTTATTGGATCAGATGAATAGCATGAGTGGTGAGATTAATAGCATGAGTGGTCAGATAGATGCAGTGAATGATAATATGGATAGCATAAGTGGTAGGGTGGATAACATGGGTGTTCAAATGGATGACATTGTAACCAAGGCTGATATGGACTGAGCAGTAACTCAATTGAAAAAAAAAACATGTGTTTTAAGAGGTGATGTGAAGAAAGATATTGACAAATTGGATGAGAAGATTGAGAAGGGAATTAATGGCATTGAACTTATGGTCCTCAGACATGGAGCAGTTATGAATAAATTGCATAACAACAATATGGAATTGAAGCAAGATGTAGGAGAGAAGAAGATAGAGATAGACATAAGGAATACACAGTATCAAGAGTGATTCACTTTGCATACAGAATGCATTACTACCCAAATTGTTAATCAAATTCTGGAGATTCACCAAGCCCAGGAATTCACTAAGAAGGAGGATATGAAGGCTACCATGGCAACCAAGTTCATAGGCATGTTAAAATGAAATAAATGAAAGTTAAAAAAATTAAAATCACTCAGTGATGGCTACTAAGTTAATAATCTACAAAACAACAAGTTTTGTGATGGCTATTAAGTTAAACAAAAAACAACAACAAATAAGTTTGCAATGGATGCTAATTAACATCTCCAACAACAGAAATAAAAGTGTATCTCAAGGAATGCAATTAAAGGCAAGAAAGGAATTTTGACAATGGACATCGCTGCAGGATATCAAAATGACAACATGTCTTATTAATAAATAGTCCAGTTTTTCATCAGACAATCAATTGAGGTTGACTTGAAATTGAGTTGAGTTGAGATGACAGTTGAGAAAGAGTGCAGTTCAGTTCAGCAAGATCACATCAGATTAAATCAGTCAATCGATCAGTTGACAATGCAGTGTTAGAAACCTCAGAAACATACAACTTTCTCTAGCACAAGTCTAGTGAAACAGCAAAACCTGCCTGTGAAAATAATGCCTGCTTAACAACTTGAAAATCCACTTTCAATATCTAAAGATCTTAAAGAAATGCCTTGAAATAATAACCATCAAATCTCCACAAGAAAACTTCAAATCTAACCGGTTACAAATATTTCATTAGAAGCAGCATACAGCAAGAAGTATCCATGTTCTAAAATCCTAGGTAATAAATTTTTTTCTTATTGTTATTTCTAAAGTAGTCATTGCATTAGTTTGAAGCCTCCCAGATTCAAGTATTAATGAATTCTATAGCATACATAAACGAACCATTGATGTTTGTGTTTTTAAATGTCAAATATTTTTTAATGCTCTGTTATATGATATTCTAGCATGTGAATTAAGAATGTGCATGATCATTATATAATATATCAGTGTTAGGTTAGTTAAGATTTATAAAAGTATTTAAAATTAGTATAATAAATGTTAATTAAAATAAATTATTTTTTAAACTTAAAGCTTAATTTGTTGGTCAATTCTTTTTTACCACTAATTGAAACAATAATTTGTGAATGTATTACAATAGACTGAGCTAGTTAAGAGATTTTTGAGGGCTGGATTAAGGATCTACTGTTCAAACATGTTAGTTCTAGAAACTAGTTGGCACCCAGGGTTTACTCTGAAACAAATAAAGTGTTTGTATAGTAGGTGTTTGAATCTAGCAGTGGAGATGGGCCATTATCTGGAATTGTGATCATGTTATGCATTGCATAGCTCAGTCTTATTGTGGGTATTGTTGACAGCTCTGCTATCAATAATATTCTTCACTCTGCTTAAATGGGCTGGTTTGTTCACATAATAACATAATATTTATAATATAAGATTATAAATATGGTTTAAAGCCAGTTAAACCCAGCAAATAGAGTATCGAACCCGGTACACAATATATATATATATATATATATATATATATATATATATATATATATATATATGAAAAAAAAACACAAGTTAAAAAACTTGCTAACGCTTGTATTTATGATAACAGATGGTGTTCTACCAAAAACACCATCAAGCGTAGTTTTCTGTTTACATAAACGTCAGAGTGAGTATTCACTATCTCTAACTTTAATTCCACTTTGTCTTTCACTGACGATAGCAAATAGCTTGAAATCATGATCTGAAAGTGGAATTATAGTTAGAGATAGTGAATACTCGCTCTGATGTTTATGTAAACAGAAAACTACACTTGATGGTGTTTTTAGTAGAACACCATCTGTTATCATATATATACATATATATATATATATATATATATATATATATATATATGTGTGTGTGTAATTCTGGTCATTATATATTAAAAAATGCTGCTCTCTTATCTACATGACCACTGGGCATACATTAAATAAGTAATTTCTGTAGTAATCTGGTGAAGTAGGTGAGGTTCGAACCGCTACCTTTATCTCTTGGTTAGGTTAAAGCAGCTCTACTTTTCTTACTGTTACAGTATTGTTTGAAGAAGATGCTTGGCTGTATGAACTTTAAATCTCTACCGATGGCTATTTCTATTCAAATCAGTCTCTGATCGTCAACTGCCAATTATCTGCATTGTCTCAACAAGTTGGCCAAAATAAAACATCTATATTGCGGTCAACTAGTGAGCTCTTAATTAATCTAACATTTATTTTAAATTATATTGTAATCCTTTTCTTATATTTAATTCTTAAAGCATATTTTTATAATGCTCAATAATGTCTATACAATTTATTCTAAGGTTGTATAAGTTCTTAAATTTTGGTGTGGCAATTTAGATTGAATTTTATTTTTCTCTTACTTTGTTATTTTGATTTATTTTAATTTGAAAAGTCAGTATCCAATCTAGCATGTGAGTTTAAACTTTACTGCTCATAGTTTCTGTTGTTAAATAATTGGAGACATATGTTTTTATAATGATGATTTTATATAATGGTGTTTTCTTTTATTTAGCTATCCTCATTAATTACAAAGTAAATCTTTATCTAATTTTTGAAATATTTTTTTACCAATTTATTTAATATAATCTCACCAGAAGTGAATTTATTATTTAATATATTATTTATTTATGTGTGATCTGTGATTTTAATTTTGCAAATTAATTGTAAGTTATATGTGCATTCATCACTTATAGAAATATAAGGAGATATTTTAGAAGTGTAAGAGAAAGCAATCTATTTCCTTTAGTCTTTATATTCTGACCCATTTTATATTTTCTTAGGTATTAGTTAATCACCTGTGGATGGTTTGTATTTAAGCATTCCATTACACTAGGTAAGATATTATTTTTTTTTAAATATTAATTTACTTTATCATAGCCATAAGTGGTATCAATTATCTACATATTGTAGGCATTGTTGGACATAACATTACAATCATTTACTTAATTGATTTTCTTCTATTGCCTTTTATCAGTTTTATGCAAAAATTTACCAAGATAATTACAACTTGTTTACAGAGAATATTGGATTTCAACCAACCAAAAGAATAAGCTGTATTTAAAAGTTGTTTTATTATAGTAAATCATACCCAAGTATTGAAAAAAATTATAGAATGAACCGATGAATTTATATATTAAAATTATAAATCAAATAATTTTAGAATTAACGTATCCATTAGAAATATTGTATCGTCGTGAGATTAGACAATTAATTATTGGTGATTACATATAAAATTTCAAATTATACTTTTTATTATAAAAGTTGCTCAAAAATTTAGGCTATATTATCTTTTATTTATATCATATATTATTATTTCACTACAACGGACAGACCATCATTTGGGTGTATTTAATTAATGATTGAATGTGCTACTATATATAGCATTTTCCATTACAATTATCGTCCAACAACTTGGGGTATTTTCTTATCTCAGTATATGTGTGTAATATATTATAGTCTTACCCCCATTCCATTACAATTGGCACCAACAATTAGGGCCTTCTTTATTCATACGTATATTTTCATTTTAGATTATTTAGATTACATATATTCCATTACAATTAGCACCTAAACGTGAGGGTTAATTCATTATGATTTGTTTATGAGGATGGAGTAATTACAGTTAGATTTTATACGTTCCATTACAATATATATATATATATATATATATATTGTAAACGTATGGGTTGGCTTGATGTTTGTCAAGCTTTATTTAAGTGGTCAAATGTGAAAATTTTTAAATTTTAATTAGCAATAATTGAAATATAGTATCGTAGTGGTATGTAATAGTAGTTGACAAATTGTATTTTAAATTTAAATAAAATTTTATCAGTAAATCTCCTGAGAGTGATAAATACACAGACTGTTCAAGATATGCTAAACTCTTGTGGCAGGCTGTGTATGAAATTTTATATGCAGTTTGTCAGGTGGACTAATTTTTAAATATTATAATGATAATTTACTAGTAATTTATTAGGTATGTTTCGATACTTTATTATTATTAAGTGATAGTTAGAAAGATTTGAATTTATTATTCTTGTAAATCAATATTTGGAATGAATTCTTAAGTATATGTATTGTGATATAAGTTAGTACTGAACAGCCTGATTAAAAATCACTATTGAATATAGGGTGTGAAGTGTTAATTATATGCACACACTATGTTACCATTGGTCTATTTTTAATTGTACCACAATTCAATGTAATAAAAAGTATAAATAACTTAAAATAAGTAGTGGAGGGATGACTATTAATAAAAAAGAACAAGAGGAAATATATTAACATCTAAAATAACAAAACTAAAATAACCAAGGAGTTGAAAAATTAATAACACTGGATTTGATAAGACCAAAACCAAAATATATTGCAATTCTTAAATCATGGGATAGAAAATTTTAATTCCTTGCGAGCATCTGACACCTTAACCATCAATCAACATTAGTCAAGATTTTACATTGGGAGAAAAATAGAAACTATTTTGAAAAACACATGTTAATAAAAAGAAGCATTGAATTTGAAACCTGACAAGAAATCATAAGCATGAAATTTTGATATACATATTATCATCATTATGGACATTTAAAAATCATGAATCATTTGTTTAAAAAACAAAAAAATATTATGCACATTCATTTATAAAGAGAAAAAAAAATGTTTTGCTTTTTATGTCAAATAGTAATAAAAATCTTATTTGAAAAAAAATAATTTGTACAAAACTTTTAAAATTCAAATTGAACAAAAGAAAATTTACTTCAAATGAATAATAAAGTTTACTGTGAAGTTAGTTTATAAATATATATTTTGAAAAAAAATATTGTCTTATAAATATTTTGGAATGCTAACTTGCTTTGTCATTGAAAATGAAAACTGACATACTTTTAATGTACTGATGAATGAAAAAGAAAGTGTTTAACTCACAGTTATTAAGTGTATTTAATGGAAATCCTGATAAAAGGAAAAAAACAACCATTCGTTATATTATTGAAGAATATATTTTAAAATATTGATATAAACATTATGGATCTAGTAAACTATTCACTGTATAGCCTGTGTTGGCGCTGTTTCTGTGTAAAAACACAGAATTATACTGCTTTTGTGGCCGAACCTATGGCTAATATACGAGTGATCATTAATATATGAGTAGATCGTATGTAGTGGTTATAATATGTGGCAATTCTTCTGTGTTCATTAACACTATGTCTATTAACAATACTATGATCATATAGTTTGCCATTGATTTCATTGCAGGTTGAATTTCTATGCATATTGACAGAATTTGTATTGTCGCTAGAATTTAAGATGAGAGTGTGAGCATTGTCATCTTTTTCAAATGTTTATTTGTTGGAGTTTATGATTATCTGTATTTCCCAACTGGAAGATTTTTGCGTACTAGTAATTTTCAGCATATTATTGATATTTGTCAAAAAAATTTTGGGGACTAATTTTGGCTTTTTTGGGGGTCAAAAAATTCAAAAATAAAATTTTTCAAGCTCTCTGGCAGACAATTGGAGTTGTTTGTGGAAAAATACTGTTTCTGTCATGACTCAGACGAGAGTTGAAAAAGAAGAACAAAATGTCTACCACATTATTATATTTGTGGGACATCCCAAATAGAGAAAGTGAGGCAGTTGCGTTTTTGCAAGCCCAAAACATCATGCCATCCATTACAGTTGATTTAGTTCAGTCATATGTAGTTAATAAATTTATTTTCTGGAAAGAATTTGTATTTTGTTTGCGATTATTTTTATCTGTAAATCATGTAATTAACACCCAGAATGATAGTGTTAAAAAGGGGTAGTGTAGTTTGTTGGATATCTCTTGATTGATTGATTGACTTTTTTTTGTTAAAAAAAAAAAACTTCTTCTTTTGACATACCTATTCGTTCCGTTTAGAAGCAAAAAGAGGTTTTTTGTTGTTGTTTTAAATCAATAAACAGCATGTTAAGTAGATTTTAAAAATTAACCTGAGCTAATTTTTGTTGTTAAAAAAGAATAAAAATACCGGACATTTTATTTGTTATGAAAACAAAAAATCTTTAACAAACTTGTACGACTCTTAAAAAAAGATAAATAAATAAATCCACAGAATGTAACAAAACCGGTTAACATACATATTTTATGTGTTAAAAAAACAATACCACAATTGACTTTTTGGTTTTTGTTTTTGACCTTTTATTTGTTATTACTAAAAAAAAGCAAAAAAAAAAAAAATTAAAACCTACTACCAAAAAAAAAAAACCCCATATTTATAAATCTAAGAGAAAAAAGAAGTCGCGTTTTATTTATTATTATTAAAAAAAAAAAAAAAAAAATCAAAACCCTGTTTTATTTGTTATTATTAAAAAAAAATCAAAACATGTGGCCCAAAAAAAAAAACCCTCATATTTATAAATGTAAGATAAAATACCAAACATTTCTTTTCATTTATAAGCAAATACAGACATCTGAGGCGGAGTTTGTCAGACAGGTTTGAATTATTTTTGCTAAATCAATCAACATCAAAACCCTTCATTTTTAACATAATTCAAAAAGAAAGTGTCGATTGTAATTTTAAATAACAACAACAACAAAAAAAAGAAAGTTGTATGTAAAGCAAATTGTGTATAATTGAGATATTCCAAAAAAAGTTAAAACTGTCCCTTATACTTTGAAATGTATTGAATCCAAAACAAAAAAATAGATGTCTGTAAAAAAGAAACAGTAGAGTTAGAATGGAAATCCCACCCCCCAATAAGGTGTATGTCACAAATTATGTAATTTTGAGATCCAAAAAAAAGGTCAAACTGTCCATTATAGTTTTAAATTTATCAAATGAAAACCAAAAAAAAATAATAATAATAATTATGTCCAAAACAAACAACAACAATATATTAAATATTAAAAAAAAATAATTATATGCAAAACAAACAACAACAATATATTAAATATTAAAAAAAAATTACAGCCATATGTCAAAATACAATTTATTAGATAAAAAAAAAATCTAGTGGCCTGGTAATGTTATAATGCTCTGTTTTTAACTAGAAACAGCACCACCAAAGGCTGCACAGTTAATAGTTTACTAAAACCAAACATTTAAATGAATAAATATATGTTTCTTAATAACTGAGGTGGAATGCTGGAATTAATATTAGTTTTAAGTATTAACAAGCAATCTCAAAATGTTTTCAAATGCTGAAGTCATTGCCAACTATTTAAAATGTATTATTGCAGATAAAATAAAATAAAATGCTTTTTTGCAAGTTTTCTCTTGCCATCAAACTTGAAGTTATTCTTAAAACTGCAAATTAATCAAATAAGATGGATCCAAAATTCTGCAGAAAATAATTATAAGTGCTATTACATGAGTATTGTATTGCCTTAAAGTCTTGATGATTTGATGTTACTGTAGTGGGATAAATGTAAAAAAATGTGGATGATTTGTTTGTAAAATGTTTTGCCCATAATGGCATCATTTTCCTTGGCAGTCAGCTTATTGTGAAGGAACTTAGATTATGAACTAGAGGAATAAAGTAAAATATGATAATAATGATTTTTGTTGATGTTTATTATTATATTATATTAGTTTAGGGTAGGTTATTAAGGTAAATATATATTTTTAATGGTATATATTTTTAATGAATCTGGAAACAGACAACATCAAAATTATATACATTTATTTATTTATTTTTACTGGTTGATCTAAAATTTAACTTTAAATTAAGCATATTTAGATAGAGATTTATACCAATAACTTACATTTATAACAATAATTTATTGATATTCTATTTATGGGTAAACAGACAAAATAACTTGCCAGAAGAAGAATAAAATTTACTCATAATAACACAATTATCTTATTATATGGAGTTTTTATATAAGCAGTGATACACTAATTTTATATATTTATTATATTTTGTCTATAATTTAATATGTCCACTTTAGTTTATAGAATTTATGCTATTTTTCATTGAGTGAGTGTTTCATATTAATGCAAACTTTATTGTACTTTTGACATGTTTTCTAGTCGTTTGAATATCTTTGATATATATATATATTGAAACAGTGAGATACGTATTCGAATCTCAAGTTTCACCTTTTTCTGTCGTCTCTCACTGACCGGTCTATCCCACCCAAATTTAAACTTTTTGTTATCGAGTTGTGTGTGTAACAATATTAAAAATGTATAAATATATGTAGAATTCAACATAAACATGCACACTATTCAATCTCAAATTAAGCGCAATAAATACGGATAAAATAATATAATTTAGATTCCTTTTAGTTAAATAAATTTTGTGTAATAATAATCATTTATTTTAAATTTTATAATGTTCGTATTTGTTGTTTAGTTTAAATTTCATTAAATAATAAGTCTAACAAAATCTGATGCAATAATTAATTAAAGTTAAAATAATTTTATTCCCTTTTGTCTTTGAAAATTTAAAAGCATCGGTCAGTGATAGAAAATAAATTAATTATAGCAAAATTCCAAAAGAATGTAATTAGCGAATGTAAAGAAAAACAAACAATAGCACAGCAAATTTTTTAATTAAAACCAGTAGAGCATTGATGATCCTGAGGGCAAGATAAGTAAAAAAACCTAAAAATATCTCAACAAAAACTTAGAAATCAAGATAAAAAAAGGAGGCCATCTTAGACTTGCTGGAGACTTTCACTTGAATTTTAGCTTTGCTCTCGAGTGGAGCATCTAAAATATCTTAAATAAATTAATACTGCAAGGTATGACCGAGTAAGCACCGAAATTATTCTCCACCGGGAGATGGCCCACTATATGCCGAGCTTCACCTTGCCCATCGTAAAAACTCCAAAATGATCTGCTGCCTGAAATAAACAAGAAAGCCACCGCTGTTAAAAATCAATAAAACAACATGCCCAGGACAAGAAAGAAAACTTCTAATTACGAACAATCTGCTATTAAACCAATGGACGAAAACATCTTATAAAACAGGTACCTGTGTGTGTATTCCAAATTATAGAGTACTCTAGTAATAATAAGCTATAGCTCATCTCCTATTATTTGTATAACTCCTAAATGTTAAAATTGTAATTTTGAGAAACTAAAATTTGAGAATTCATGTAATCTGTAAATTTCTCGCATAATCTAGCTTACCCTCCGTCTATCACTTCTTAGATGTGTATTTCTTAAATCTACATTTCATTTATAATTATCATTGAAATATTACCTTCTCATAATTATCTTAGTTTTAAAGCTAAATCCATAATCGCTTGAACAGTGAATGCGTGTTGAATTATCATTAATATTTGCTTTTATAAATAACTTAAATTTCATATAAATCGACACGCATTCAAAGAATCAGTTATTGTAATGCAGGGTCTACTCCTCCATAATAGCTGGCATACTCGCTGTAATAAGTCCCTTTTTAGAAATTTTTTTAATTATTAAATGTTAATGAATAATTATGTAAATTTCATTTCTTTGAGAGTCACCAATTTTCTTTCAGTCAACGGTGATAATGTTGGGCCGAGTTTGAAATCTAGTTAAATATGACCACAATCTTTTAGATATTATACATGTGTTACGTTTTGAAGCCCCGATGGCTCATTCCACGCCGTGAATACTCCGGATTCTCTAGGGTTGAATTAACCCCAGTCGTCCTACACAAGCGGACATGATAATGTTCCCATAGGGCTTGACGACCATCATGCAGCCAGCTGGAAAATTGCAACACGGACCGCTTGTCCCTGGTTATGCTCATGTGACACCTTATCTCTTCGGGTCGCGGCAGAGACCAACCTGAAACCCTTATAACTTATTCACGGTATTGCAGTTTTAGTGCTGCCATTTTACATCGCCCTTCTAAGGCGTACCACGTGTTCTTTTATTTAGTTTATTATTCTCTCTATCACTCCGCCTCTGCATTATCTTCGTCATATACTCTCAAATAAATGTTTGCCCTTTGTCGTAAAATAAATATTTTATTAAATAAATGTATGTCCACTGTTACTGATGACTCTTGCAGTGCAAAGTATAAATTCCTTACAGCACGCATTAGAAATACTCACTCGAGAACCCTAGGTAGCTAGATTACACCTTCATATAAATAAATGCTCCTTATCAATAAATGTATTTTATATATATATAATATTACCAATTAGCTGTTGAGACTTTGAATTTAAAATATGATTAATAACATTAATAATGTTTTCTTTTATTAAATACGTAAATAAATAATTCTAAATATACGTCTGTAGTTAAGTTTTCATTTATTCGATGCCCATTATAGACATTTCCTCGATTATATATATTAATTAATATTCGTTTGATTGTTGGCCAGCTCGGAAACAAAACCCATGAATCTCGTGCATCTCCTTGACCACCGTGCCTAAAGAAGTGTTTACTTATGTCGCATCAGAGGCATTATTCCGTAGATTGTATTGTGGAACCGATAAACTATGTTCGAACTCAGTATTAACGGTGGCTTCGCTACTCGATGATGCTGCTGTTCTGTGTGGTGGTCGAATTCTGCAATATGTTAACGAGATACACGTGTTTTGACTGTTACAATATATATATATATATATATATTGTAAGGATCGCCACAGGTCTCATCCTTATCCTTACAATAAAACGCACTGAACATAAAACTTTAAACATAAAAAAATTAAACATTTGTGAATGTAATAAATACATCCATCGAACAGTTCAAGTTTATTAGATATAAAGATATGAATAAAATTATATTGTATTTTACAAACTGGAAATGTTTGAAATAAAATAATAATGATAAAAGTAATTAATAGAAATTTATTACTAATTTTCATTTTATTAATGTTTTAAAATAACCCTTGACAAAACGATGTTGTTTAAACAATTGAGAACGTTTTGTAAAAAAAAAAAGCAATTTTATAATCTAGTGTTGTGAAAGGAAGGGGAAAGAAAACCTAGTAAAATGTGCTTGACAATAACCATGACAACAACAACAATTTTTTTGGCCGCTGAAAAATTAAAAACAAATACACCTGGGTCTCGTTTTATGCAATAGATAGGTTCCTCAGAAAATACGTGCAAACAAAATCGTGCAAAAATAGACGTAACTTACATTGAAAAAGGGGGATGTGGTCTGTGATTTTTCAAAATTCGCGTAAAAGCAAAACACCAATGTAAAATTACTTTAAAATCCGCACAAAAAAAATAAGGAAATAAAATATGACTAATAAAAAATTTCAAATTTGAAAAAAAATGATACAAGACAACCTTTTTTTAACTATAATATTTAATTTTATTCAAAATAATATATTTTTTTGCATAATTTACAGTACAGTGATTTATATTTTTTTATACACGTTTTAATTATTATCGCTATTTGCCCAAAAACACGTTCATTTACAAACTAGTAAAAAATCATATTCTCATGTGATGTGATATATTTGGCTTCTCCTTAATTGAAGTCAAGAATACCTCAGCAATTATTCTCACAAGAGGAAATAGAACTAGCACCAAGTTCACTCTCATGTTGTGTTAATAGTTTTCTGTTGATGATGATGATGATTTTAATCATTGTTTATGAACTTAGACTTACGATAATAAAAAGACATTTATTCACCACTGCTGGGAAAAATTTAATTAAAATTAACAACTAAAAATTAAATTCTTATTTTTGCCTTTATTTTTCAATTCCGTTTAAAAATCAAATTTTATTTTACATCACATTAATTTCAAGTCACCCGTAAGTAATTTTTAAATTGTTAATTACAATTAAAAATCAGATTTTAATTTTTGATTGTGCCCACTGCTATTACCGACCTTTTAAAAATAAACTTGTGGACACTAAATGATTAATAATTGATTATGTTCTTTTCTAAAAAGCAAAAACAGAATGTGATTTAAAATGCAAAATTAACATGCACAATATTTGAACAAATTTACATTATAATCTTGTAAAATTTAATGTGTGTATACGTAAAATGTGAAAATCATGATTTTAATTTCATTATTGCATAAAATCTTACTATTATAAAGCATTGAAAATATTGAAATTACTAAAATGAAAGTAGAATTCCAATAATGTGCTATTACTTTCAATATAATGTAAGTGCATGGAATTTATTATTTAAAGTAATAGCACATAATCAGACGTCAACTTCCGGTGAAACACGAATCGCATAACTTCAAAATCGTGCTAAATAAGTCCACGTAAAAAGAGACCCAGGTGTAATTAAAAACAAGTACAGAAAAAAATATAAGCAACTTTTTCTCTTCTTTATTCTTTAACGACAAGTCAAATAATTTGAAAATTATATTTTGATAAAAACATTTTTAAACATTTAAAAAAAAAAAGTAATTCACAAGGAAATTTGGAACTGTAAGTTATTTATATATATATATATATATATATATATATATAAATACACTTCCAAATTTCCTTATAATCTTGTGTTTTAATATATATATTATATATATATATATATATATATATATAAATTAAAACACAAGATTATCTTTAAGCCTCCATTGGAATTGAACTTTTATAAAAACTATGTACATTAAAAAACAAAAATCATAGTCATTTGATTAAAACCTAATAGACACCAAGACTTTTAATTTTTTGCATAATTCTATTCAACTATTTGTTAAAAGATATGTGAAAAGATGTCTGTTCAAGTAATCAAGCATTTGGTAATTATAGAAATATTGAGACTTTAGACTCGCAACAGCAACAATTAGATTACATAATGACACTGGGAAAGTCAACATTGAGAAAGGTGTAAGACAAGGTGACTCCATATCTCCAAAACTTTTTACAGCAGTGCTGCATGAAGTATTTTGTGGATTAAAATGGGAAACTAAAGGAGTGAAAGTAAATGGTGATTATTTAAGTCATTTAGATTTCGCAGATGATGTACTTGTTTTTGCAAATAATGCTTCAGATCTGCAGGAAATTTTGCAGGAATTATCAGATGAAAGTAGGAAAGTAGGACTAAAGATAAATGTTAAAAAGACTAAAGTAATGTTTAATCGATTTGCTCAAAATATGAAAATAAAGATTGATTATGATGAATTAGAAGAAAATTAATCATAGAATTAAACTTGGTAGGAGTGCTTTTGGTAGAAATAACTTGATACTAAAAGGAAATATGCCTATGTGTTTGGAAATGAAGTTTTTTAACAAATGTGTTTTACTAGTTCTTACTTATGGATCTGAGACTTGGACACTTAATAGAAGAGTAATTCAGAGACTTCAGACCACTCAAAGAAGTATGGAGAGATGTATGTTGGGAGTAACAAGAAGAGATCATAAACGCAATGTATGGGTAAGAGAACAAACAGGTGTTATTGACCTCATTGAAAAAATTAAAAGATTGAAGTGGAGTTGGGCTGGACATATTGTTAGAAGAGATGATAATAGATGGACAATTGAAATTTTAAACTGGATTCCAAGAGATTGTAAAAGACCCAGAAAGAGACCACATGTGAGATGGATGGATGAAATAAGAAAGTGTGCAGGGGTGATGTGGAGAAGAGAAGCTAAAGATTGGAGAAGATGGATTAAACTTGGAGAGACCTTCATCCTGCAGTGGATTGATAATGGTTGATAATGATGATGATGACTACCAAAGATCGATTTTAATAGTGTTTTTATTATATAGCTATAATGTGCCAATCGTTGATGAAAGAAAATAATTTTAGATATATGTACTAACAAAGAATTATGCAGGCTTGCTAAACAATCATTGTGAAGGGTCAAGGCACATCAGATGTGTTTGAAGAAGATGATGTATACTACATATATGTGTGAATTAACACCGTCACGTATACAAATATGATGGCTACGAGATGTTATGTGGAAGTTTTCCAGATCAACTATGAAAGTGCCAAATCAGATGCTATCCAAACTACCTGTTCAGTTTGTGAATGATGGATAAATTGTTATAGGCACTACCTTGGAAAATGAGGCAAGTATAAGAGATGCTGCAAATTTCCAATCTACAATGAATTTTACTATCTGAAAGAAGATATTCTTGTTACCCAAGATGTCTACAGAATCATCCATAAATTCATGTTGACATGTTATTGTTTATTTGTTGTTGTTAACAAGTTATTTTTTTAAATTTTGTAAGGTTTTATATTCTCCATTATTTTACTTCTATATTTGATTTTGAGATGGATATACAAATAAATTTAACATTATGCCTTTTATGATGTTAGATGGAAATACAAATAAATTTAACATTTCGCATTTTATGATGTAAAAAAATTAGAATACAATTAATGTATTGTTGAAATAAAAAGTATAAATGTTTTTTGAAAGAAAAGAGGGACTAAATTATGATAAAACTGAACATACAGGGAAGTAAGACTTATTCTTTTGACAAATTATAGATACAACATTTTTGTAAACAGAGTTAATTATTAATAAAACTTTATTCACTATTTATTAATAAGTTGTGTACTAACAATTACCTATAAGTGCATGTAATTAATTTTAATAAAATTGATAGCAATTCTAATTATCATATATTGTAGTAGAATTACAAATTGACCCATTATTTTAAATATATTACAAGATAATTTACATTGTATAATGGTTATGTCATATTTATTTCATATTTAAAGACCAATGTCATTCATTTGTTAGATGGTATTAATGATCGTAAATCATTATTTTAAGATGAAGGTATAAAATTCTGATAATGATGAATACCAATAGTGACATGTGGTGGATGATATTTTCCATTTTGTTATTTTGATGAAATTATGTGGAAGTCTTATAATTCATAGTTATTATGTTTTTTTAAAGTTTATATTTTACCCATTATAATATTTTATATTGAGCTACAATAATTTTTTTAATTTAATTTTATCTTTCATCAAGGGTTGTACATGATGACTTATTGATAACACATCACTAACTTTATATATCTCTATTTTATATGAGAACATACACACAACACAAACCTAATAATTGTATCATTAGAACCAAAATGCAAAGTCACAGCTCACATTGGCTAGACATCTTCTTATCATATCTCATACCTGAAAAGAGTAGCTATTCAGATTACAATTGGTTTGAATTCTGGGAATTTAATGGATTGAAGTTGAGAGTGAGTGGGTCTTGTGAATGTTACCCAACGAAAGGTAGTGAGAGGTAGTTGAGATCTACTTTGACTGTAATGTTGCTGGATCTTTCCAATCCTCCATGGACAGCAGTTTTTTATCATGGTTTTTGTAGTGGGGTGGGTTTAGGTAAATGGTTGGGGGCTGGTCGTCAGTCCATTAATATATATATATATATATATATATATATATATATAGTACCTAAAATTAGATTATTCTATGATAGCTATGATTATGATAATTTGTAACTAAATAGCTAAGTGTTGATATCTGTTACATAAATATATACTATTATAATAACTATTGTCATTTTGTAACTATAAAGAAATATAATAACATAGCCCTTTTGCAACTATCATATACATTAACTTAGTCACGCCGATAATTAGATAAATAAATTACCTCATTTTTAAACACACAAAATAAAATGAAAATCATCACTGGCATCATTTAAGATTTAAAAATATTTTCTTGATATTGAGAAGTTATTGTAACTAATAAAACATACAAGCCATTGTCTCTATATAGATCAATATTAGCCATAGGAACTGAATAAAATTATAGTGAAATTCATGGTGTGCATTACGCTTCTCTCCAATAATAGATTATTTCAACAACGAACCCTCTCCTTTCCTTTTTCCTCATATATAATATCATTCATGGTCGCACACACTGGCACTATTAGTAGCTACTTAAAAGTATCAAAGAAAATTAATATCACGTTTCTATCAGTTTGAAAGCACAAATTTTTCAGATACGTAAATATCTTCAAATCCAGTCAAACAAACTAGATAGATATATGGGTCTGAAATCATAAATGCTGTTTAGTAAAGTTGGAGTTTAGATCTAGTTTTTGGTCTTCCTACCCTTTACTGACGTGAGCCAACTAGCTCCCAATGGTTTAAAGGTTGGAGACAATTTGAAAGAGATATTGAATTCTCTCTCTCTCTCGGTGTTTATGTATAGTGGCCTATTGGTAAACCTCCATCTAGTGAACATAAAATGCAAGCTATAGCAAGTTACAAAATTTATAACTTGTTTTGTTTATCATAAATGCACCCTTAAAGGTTTTTGCAATGATATAGATTGCAGAGGCTTTTACTATATGGTGAATATATATATATATTAATAACTTTTCATTTTGCTACTTAAACTGGTTTTTCTGATCGTTAGTAATTAAATTATTACACATTTATTTATTGTTTATTCCCATCATTATATAAATTATAACTACTAAGGAATTCTTTAGGAAAGTTAGCAAAAACTTAAATGATATTATAAATTAATAAGATACTTATAAATTCAATAATTATAATAATGTAGAAAAGTTTACATATTTATAACCTATTTAAAAACATATTATAAGTTCAAGTAAAATTCCTTTATAATTTAAACTATATTTTAATAATCTAAAGGATTTAATTACTTCCATTTTATTTTACATTAATCTAAGTCTTTACAGTCTCTATTATTTTATTCATATTATCCAATATGGACGTTAGATAAACATTGTACATGTTTCTTTTAATTATTATCATTGTATTTGGAATCCAATATTTTAGGCAATTTTTAATACTATTACATTTACCAATCCAGGTATAGTCAGTATAAAATATCTTTTACTATTATCATGTGTATATCATAATCATCATCATCATCATCACTCTTTTTAACCAATACATATCCACTGCAGGAAGCAGGTCTTAAATTTAGCAATATCTGATTTTTTTAGTCCTTCTCCTCATAACCAGTGCATACTTGCATATTTGAAGCAAATTATATGTGGTCTTTTTTTTTTGGTTATTTGCCATCTCTTGGAACCCATATTAAGATTTAAACATATATTAACCATCTTTAGTAATATGTCCATTCCAACTATATTTTATTCTTTTACAAATTTAAATTATGAAAATAATATATGTTTTTGTCTCACTTATGTATTTTTTTATCTTTGTTATTTCTAATATGCATGTTTTCATAATTCATTGAATCATCTGAAGTTGCTGTATTACTGTTTTATTAAATGTCCAAGTCTCAATTCATAAGTAAGAACTGATAAAATAAATTTATTACTTGTTTCTTAAGTGTCTAAGTCTCAGTTTTCAAGTAAGAACTGATAAACACCTTTATTAACAAGCTTTTTTTTTCAAGCACATAAGAATATTAATATTGGTATTTTTAGCAAAAATTCTTCAACCAAGTTTAATTCTATGATTAATTTTATCCATTAAGTTTCCATCTGTATTAATAATTTAAATAAAGTATTTCTAGTTGATAACTCATCATTATCAATCTTTCCTTTTTTTTAAAGAAAATCCACTGACCACTAGTGTTTTAATATTTGCTTTTAATATCACATTCTTACTTTCAACTGAAAACTATTGCAACATTTTTTGAAGCTCTAAAGTGTTATTTATAAGAACGAATATATTATCTGAAAAATCTAGATAATGGAAATAAATTTTTGCTGCTTGTAGCCTTTGGTAGAATGACTCTGGGGGTTAGACTTTTTTTTAAATTCAATATTCAATCATATAAGGGTCCAGGTTTCATTCCGATGTGAGTATCGCACTGGTCAGGCCAGAAACGCCTAAAAGGAGAGAAGAATACTTTTTAAACATTGTTCACATTGTGCCCAATTACAATCAGTTGAATGTAATTGGAATATTTAAATAAACTTCAATTTTGTACAATGATGGAAATAGTACAATTAATAAATACAATCTCCATTGATGTTTGCTCACTTAGCTTTCTATTTATTTCATACAATATTTTCTGCAAAACTTTTGTTGAGAAATCGTGGAGTCACCTTGTTGTACATCCTTCTCCATGCTAAACATTTTAATAACATGTAATCTAATTGTTGTTGCAATTTTACAAATATTCTTCAGAATATTACATTATCTTGAGTTGATATATTGATGATCCAATACTTTACTTACTGAAGCAACGCTTATAGAATCAAGTGATTTTTCATAATTCACAAATCTAAAGCATAATCGCAACTAAAATTAAGGAGCTTTTTTGTAACATCTCAATACTTAGATATGATTAACTCTACTAAAACCACTTTTGAATTCATTTTGTTCTTTTAGTTGATTAGAACAGTTATAATTATTTTGATAAAAATGTTATACAGATCTGGTAGAAGACTGATAGACCTGTAATTTCCAATAATTCTTCATCAACTTTTTTAAAATATGAATATTAATACCGCATGTTCCAATTAATTAGTAGACATTTATCATTTAGATATTTGGTATATAGCTTTTCCAAAAATATTATTCATTTTGACATTTGGTATATAACATTGCAATTTTCTTTTTTTATTTTTTTACATCCTTTTTTTAAGATATCGATTATAATTGGATGGCTACATGAGTTTTTCCCTTCTCAAAATTTTAATTGCACATCTCATTTCTTCATTTAAAATTCTAGACAATTCAGAAAATATAATTGACCAAGGAGATATATTTTCTCATTCTGCATTGCTTTATAATTCTTGACATAACTCATCTACACATTTCATGAGCCATCACACTTTTTAGCAATAGTTCAACCTTTTTTGTCTTCTTGCAAAAATAAGTTTATTTGCAATAACATTATGTTGTTTGCCACTCTTGAGACTTTTCTTCTCTTCCATAGTTTTCCTTGCTATCTAATACATATACTACTTATATCACTATTAGCTTTTCTCACCCCTTTACTTGTCAAAATATTTTATCCTTAATGATATCTTTTATATATTTTCATATTCCTTTTTTTCTTCATGAATTATCTTGTGTCAGTATAAATTTTACAATCATTTATTGTTTTATACCAGCTGTCTTTTATTTTTTGCGGTTTTTTTTAAATGTATTAATTTCTGCCTATTGAATTTGTTCATATCCTAATCATCATCAAAATTAGTTAATATTTGAAAACGATCTACATGTTCTAATTTCATTTCATTTTAATATTTTTGAAGATTATAAATACCAACGGAGAATATTGTTTTTTTTAATAATATTTGTCTCCCTTCTTTTCCATTAGAATGTATCTTTCAGTTCCCTAATCGATGATCGCTTTCTGTGTTCAATTTGTAAAGAACAATACATTTTTTTTTTTTAAAAATATATTTTCAGTTAGTCAAAATATAAAGCAATTCTTCAGTAGATTTATTAATAAACTTCCATGGCGATTTTCATTTAACACTCTTCTTACAAAAAAAAAAAAAAAGAAGTCAATATTTTAATTTTTTTGCAAACTCTCTCCAAGTCTTATACCCTTCTCATTTCAATCACCTTAACCAAATTTACCAACGGTTGTTTCATCTTTGAATTGTTTACTAATTCTAAAATTAAAGATAAATTTTAAAATGTTGTTGGATTGGATCAATAGTCATTTGGTACATCCATATAAAAACCTATTTTTTTATCGCAATGAGTTATTGTTAAGACATAAACTTGTATTATTTATATTTGAGGACTTCGTATTAAGTTCCATAACTAATATTGTCATTCTCAATTTATTTCTATATATCATTATTTTTCATGTTGATGTTTTTCCACTTTTTAATTTATAATCAATTATGCTCCATTTTTACTTCCAATATTTCTGTTTTTGTATTACAGTAAATAACCGATCTTTAAGATAAATTGTCAATTCACCTATTTTGTAATCTCTTAAAGACCAATAATGATTGATTTAAAATTAAGACATTCCAATTCTTGCAATTGCTTTTCACTTGAAAGTGATCTGCAGTTTTAAGTACCTAAATAAAAAGTCACCATGAAATAGCAACTTGGTTTCACATTCAGGAGATTATTAGCATCATCTGCCTTCAATCAAGAAATTCTACCTATTGAACACTTAAACATTACATAAAAACATTGTTTATTCTTATGCAAGATAATCTAGGTATAATGGATGAGTAGGCACTAGATAAGAATTGTATACACAAACCTTTCTGCATTTACTGATTACTGTGATTTTCAGTGAGTTGTGATACTATATGGAGAATTTGTCTCTGTGTTCAGCATATTTACAAAGGTAACTGTTTTAATTTTTGCTGTTGTTAAGAAAATATTAATTACAACTAATTGGCTATCTCTGAGACTACATATGTCCTTATTAACCAATAATAATTCTTTGAAAACTTTTGATGAACTAAAATGAGGGCATTCTTTAGTTCAAGCACAAGTTTTTAAATTAAATTAAACCCAGAAATCTACTTTTTTATAGATGTCAAAATGTTAAAGAATAACATGTGAATTAGCATTTTACAACAAATAATTTAAACTTCTCCAGAAAGTTATATATGTTAAATTAAATATTTCCATAGATTTTTATTCCAATAAAGAATAAAAATGAGGAAATTGAATACATGTTAACAGATAAACTATCAATTACTATTAATTGACAATCTTGAGGCTAAACACATTTTCATATTAATGTATAATAACTCTTTTATAAGAGTGTTTTGATAAAAATCCAAGTTCTTTATTGAAATTTTATTTTTTATTAAAAGAACAATCCACAGAAATATTTAATAAATAAATATATATATATATATATATATATTTATTTATTAAATATTTCTGTAAATATTTCTATAGATTATATAGATATATATATATATATATATATATATATATATTAACTCTCTAGAAAAGTTAAAAATATTATTTGCAGAATTTCAAGATTGATGTTCATTTTTCACATTCACACAACTACAAAAATAGTTTTATGAGTTTAAGTTAGTTTAAGAACGTGAATTCTAAGTAAAAATGGATCTTTTATTTCAATAAAAATCTCTATTTAAAGAGTTATTATAAGTTTATGAAAACACTTGTTTAGCCTCAGGTATTATTCATATTTCTAATCTTTATTAGAAAAATCATCCATGTAAATATTTTATTCAATATATATATATATATATATATATATATATATATATATATATATATATATATATATATATGTGTGTGTGTGTGTGTGTGTGTAGGTAGGTGTGTTATAAAAGATATACCACTTACAGATTCCTTTAAGAAAAAATGTAATTTCTGTTTTGAACTCAACAATGCAGTAAAGTGTTCCACTTAGCAATTCTTTTGGAATGTAATAAACAGTTAGCACAGTTGCATTTTCATGATGAAGTAATTTAAGATGAGTTCTAAATTCTTTATAAGGTTGATCAATACCTGGTTTATATTCATAAAGTGTAATGCTTCCTACCCCATCATCAAGTGTACTTTCATAAATCCACATCATCCTTACAAAAATATTTTTTCGAGGACAGGTGAAACTAACAGTGTCTCCTTCTTCTGGACTCAATATTTCTAAAATAATATGCATATTTAAAATATTTAAATGTATTTAAATTAATAATTAACACCATACTTTAATTGTTTTTACATATCAAGACTTACAAGTTGCAAAACTTTAACTATCATTATGTAGAAAAAAGTAAATAACTTTTATGTTGTGAATTTTAAGACAAATAATTTTAATCCCCTTTTATAGAGAAATCATAAAAAAGACATTGCTCACTATGGACGCTAATTATCAATTCATAATAGGTTAAGTGTTGGTTACATTTATAGCTAAAAATAGTACATACAAAATTGTCTACTCACAATAGATAATTCAACAGTTGTATCATAGTATTCAACTATATTAAACAAATTACAGCCATATATATATATATATATATATATATATATATATATATATATATATATATATATATATATATATATATATATATATATATATATATATATATATATATTGTACCCACACTAACTAGAAATATAATAATAGCAAAATACGATTAGTTCAGATAAAATCAATAGTCCCGGCTAAAACACATATAATCTTACTATTATCAATAATAAAGATAACTTATGATAATATCTACTATTTAACTAGCTTTAACTGACTAATAAATAATCAATGGTTCGGTTTATGAAAAGTTAACACTAACAAAGTATTAATAAATCGTGAGACAATAAAGTGAAGTACAAGCAGTAAAGAATTACATTGAGCCAGTATCCCACAGGATACAATCTCAATGGCATAAAAATACTATCCCGACTATCATTTTAAATAATAATAAATTCATAGCATTTTTACGACTTTAAAATGATAATAATCAATTTAGTATCATACTACTAAATAAATTATAATCTCTTTATTAAAACAATATAATTATAATTATCTCAGGTTTTTTTAAATAACGCTAATCAATTTATTTATAATCTTCTGTAGTAAAATATGATAAAGGATATTGTAACATTCTCAACTACCCCTAACTAATAATAATAACAATAAATAAATAATAATCTTATTCCTCATTAAATAATTATTAATCTTACCCACTGTTTAATATTATAGTAACTAACGATAATGATAATAACAATAATAATATAATATAATCTTTTGGTTCTCTCTTAAATGGAATATGTAGTATAATCTAATATAATCTGATAATATGTGGCAACAAATAACGTTAAAATTCTATGCAATAAATTGTGCTATTAATTATGACCATAATAATAATATTAATTCAACAGAACATTTCTCATGTAGATTATATTTTGATTCATGGTGATATCTTAAGTAAATATTTATATCGGTACTGTGCAAATATTAAGTTTGTTTTGGTATCTACCAATCATGTATCTGTGATGTTGAATAAACCAACATAACACAAAGTTTTATAAAAAAACAAGTTTAACAAATTTAATTATTCTTTACTTTTAACAAACTATATAGAACACTATTTACAATTGTGTTTGATAATCTAATAAATACCAAACTAATGAAAATTATATTAAGTTACATACTTCCACGGTAAAATAAATAAATAAATCAACAAGTAAATAAGCCTTTACTCCAACTTATATACTTTTTGACACATTTATTTAAAATAATAATAATAAGAATACTTTTGTAGTTTAATAAAAAATATCCATTAATTAACATAGCTAAAACATACGGTTTTCGAAAGTGTACACGAAAATATAAATATGAAATTCTTAAATAATATACATTTTAAAAATATGTTCATATACTTTTACAATAAATCAGTCAAACTTATCTTATATAATAGTGCTAGTGTTATTCTGGGTTCGTTTGATAAATAAATTAACTTTAATAAAATAATATGATTGATGTTCTTTTACATATTTTACTTGGTACGACTCTAAATAAAATCCTTATATGTGTGTTTCATGTATGTTTAAAATATAAAATAATATTCACAAAATATAACCATTTATTCTATTCTGTGTTGTTCATTTTGTATGCTTTTACTTTCCAAAAAATATGCATTAAGACGTAAAATCTAAATATCAAAATTATTCAAAAATCTCGCGAATAATTATAATCTCTTTATGTTTTAAAAGTATTTTAATAAAATATGAAACATATGTATGATTCTTTATTATTCACTGTTAGCATTTACATTCAATCTCATATGTATTTGACCTTAACATAAACCAAATCAAGAAAAACCTATCTCATCTTTTTTCAAAATAACGATACTACAATTCAAAAATATTCATTATTTTCTTTCTTAAAATACAATGCTATACTATGCAATAACTATTGAATTTAAGACAGCGATACGACGCGTAGGCATGAAGAATTAACTAGAATAAACAATCAATAGTATAAAATATATGGCATAATTTACATGGATACAATGTGAATGAAGAGGCATGACTTGTCTGTCTAATACCATCAAATATAATAATAATATCCAGGCTCTATATTTAGTATTCATTCGAACATTTTAAAATACGAAATATCAAGAAAAACATTGTCCACGGAAAATATATAGAACACACAGGGTTACGTTATCTGTACTTGGATAAACTAGTAAGATAATAAAATAGCTTACTTTCCTATTCTCCATAGATGCTACATATAAGCATTCAATCGTTTCTTTACTATACTCCCAATGTAATTCTAGATTAAAACATCATAATAGATTTAACAAACTATATCGCAAAAATTAATAGAATTACTCCAAATAATAAACAAAATTCGCAAATGACTTCACAAAGAAATACTACAAGAAAAGGTTTATTCTCTTTTAAAAAAAACAGCAATAAAAATGCAAATGATTTTGTTTTAAGATATTAAAATCAATATTTAAAACATTTTCTAAAATAAGGTTCATCCATTAAAGAATCATATAAAATTCTGAGTATCAATAACTTATATTACATTGGTAATATAAAAGAAAAATGTATGCATATCTTTCTAAAAAAATCTTAGCTTATATCTCTAGAATAATAACAAAGTTTTATGTGTAATTAGCACTCACATACATATTCATACTTCATATAATGAAGTAATATCATAAAATATTTCAAGCAAAGACAATAAAATAGACATCATATAAGATTAATATATTTTATAAGATTTTCCAAGTGACACTACTCTTGTCAGTCACTTTTTGATGCTTTCTGGTCCAATATTTTCCATAAAGAAACATTTGAATTAGTAATAACATTTATTTAGCATCACTATCATATCTTAAAAATGTTTATAATTTTTTTTACAAAATATTAACTATTCTTTAAAATATTAATTGTGTTAGATTAAATAAAAATATTTAAGTGTATTTTTCCTACTCTAACATTAATAAAACTTAATACTACAATTAATATGTGAAATGATAATAAAAACTATAGTTAATAAATCCAATTTTTTCTTCTCCATAATGTTTAAATTAAAAAGTTTCTTTCTTCCTTCTATTATTTTCATAGAAATTATTTCCCCAGGTGCTTCATATTTAGTGATGCTACTGTCCAGAAGCTTTAGAACAAAAACTTTCTCTCCTCCACAGCACAGTTGCTCAAAAAAAAAATTGAAGTCGATTTATGAATCCAAAAATATTTAAGAATAATTATTAATCTTGTTATGAAAGTTTATAAAAATACAGTATATTGTCTGTAGCTTCTAGAATAATAATTATTAAAGTGATCACTTGAAAAGATTTTATAAAGAGTCTTCTGGGTATTTTCCCTTTCACTTGGATACTATATAAGTTTTTAGCTGCATCCGTGTCAGTGATATAAATCCATACATATTTGTATGGAAAATAGCATTTTATATTCTATTCAAATATCATTTTATGATAATTCAAATAAAGTCATTTATAAAGTTATATTTCTTAGTCAAAATAATATTTTTTAATTATCCCTTTATTTCTTTTTTTGATGAATAATTTTACAAAAAACAGTTTCATATTATACTAATAATTTATGATATTAAATAATTTATGGCGTTTTTCAATAATGATTTGTCATAAAAAAAATATATCCATAACAATATTGGTTTTTCTTTTTAATCATTTTTCAAGGGAAGTTTGTAATAAACTTTTTTAAGTCAATATTTAAAAAAAAATTCACTGCAACTTTTTTTCTAAGAAAATATATACATAGTTACTAATGTAAGCATCAATGGTATATTTTTATCCTAGCTTCAATATTAAATTCATTTTTTAACTTTTCAAAAATATTGAAATTGAAGTTTTTTCCATATAACTTTTTGTTCTTCAAATACAGTTATTTATCTTTACAATATAATGTATAAGCACGTCAGTTCTTAAAAAAATAACATTTCTGCTCAACATTCTTGCCAATGTTCAAAATATTAAAAACAAATAATGATATAAATTTTTCCATAATATATTTAAAATTATACCATCATTAATTAGTTGTATTTCTATTAATTCTTTTGAATACATTATCCTTTGTATTAAATCTATATTATTTACTGTGAAGTTGGATTAAGCTTCATTAAAACTAATGGTTAGAGAATTTATTAATTTAGCAATGCATTATTATTTTAACTTAGCAAATTGATAATACTTCAAAATCTCTTCCTTAAAAATAATAATTTTATAAAGTAAGTTAAGAAATACTTCGATGTGATAATAAGTTAATACATTGTTATCAAGAGAGTTATTAAGTTATTAAGCAAACTAGAAAAAGGATAGCATCTACTTGTATACACAATTGAACTGACAATTTGATTAGTTATTTACACTTTAACTTATGATCTAATTGACATATTTGCCAAGTTTATGTAATTAAAATTTAGAAATTAAATTTATGACCCATATTAAATATCAAATATTATTTAAAAAATAATTCTAAATTAATTCTACAATTTTATTTAAACAAACTAAACACTCTAAAATAGCATTTTAAAAATAATACTTTACTAATTTATCCAATATTTAATTTTAATTTATCTATTTTTAAAACTTAATTTGGTTGTAGTTTTATGGACAAAGACACCACTCGATGGCAACATTTATGTGCTAAAGTAAAAATGATGTTTCCATGGTTGAAATTTTCGAACCTGCATTAACTGTAATACAACTTTTTTGTTGTGTTACAGATTGCAGGCCAGCATGTCTTGCAAACCCATGTTGAACTATAATACAACATTTGTGTTGTGTTACAGAATACAGGCCACTTTGTCACATCACAGCAAATAAATTTTGTGCAATTTGTACAGTTTATACAATTGTTATGGCTTGTTGAGAGGGTGTGTGTATTTGAATTTTATGAACATGTATTTTTTATTGAATTTTTTTTCAGATTTTCTTAAGTCATAATTATCTGACTCTTTAAACCATTCTGTATTGAAGTTTTAAGTGGCAAAATCTTGTCCAGATTAATGTGTAAAAGCTGTTGGAATTAGGTAACACATCAAGTAACATACTGTTCATAACATTCCATGAGACCAACAATATGGTGCAGAAAATCATACAACTTGTTCGATTCTGTGATTTACAAACAACAAAACCCTAACCCTAAACCTAATCCTAAACATAACCCTAGGTAATGCATCAAGTAATGTACTGTTTGTAACATTCCATGAGACCAACAATATGGTGCAGGAAATCGCACATATTGTTTGATTCTGTGATTTACAAATAACAGAACCCTAAACCTAACCATAACGCTAACCCTAAACCAACCTAAACCTAACCCTAATCCTAACAACTTTTACTTTTTGTTGTGATTCTATTTGAAGTAAAAAATAGCAGTAACACAATAATATCTGTTTCTCTGTAAAAATTAAAATGTAAAATGAAAACCAAGAAAGTAAAAAATAGTGGTAACACAATAATATCTGTTTCTCTGTAAAAATTAAAATGTAAAATGAAGACTAAGAACTTTTACTTTTTGTTCCGATTATAAATTTTTAAACAACAAGAACAAAAAAAAATGTGTAACCCCCCCAAAAAAAAAATCAGATTGAAAAATGTTTTTTTTTTCTAATAAAGCAAAAAAAAAAAAACACGAATTAAATTGAAATTTGTTGATTTTATTTTACATTTATTGTTATCATTTAATTTCTTTATGTTAATTAAAAAATGGTTATAAAACATGATTTTTGTATTTTTTTGCATAACAAAAAACACAGCAAAATAATTAAAATCAATGGCCTGGAAATGTTAATACTTTATAGTTTTAGTGTGATAATGGTGCCATCAAGCAGTGTCTTTGTCCATAAAGCTACAACCCTTAATTTTACTAACTACATTTATTTTAAAGCTATTCAATTACATAAATTTCCTAACATTTACTTTTATGATATACAAATGTTTCAATTTTTTAAAAACAATTTTGAAAATTTCTTTTAGAAATCTTGTAAGCACAAAAGTATGAGTACTTGCTGGTCACATGACTTTAAAAAAAAACAGACAAAATGTATCAATTTTTATAATTACTCTCTGAAAACAGAAATATCTTAAACAATTTTATTACAAAATATTATATTATAAAAAAAAAACCCAGTAAATTATAATAATAGAATTTGGAATAATAAATTTTGAAATTATTTAAGCAATAACAAAGTAAATACTTTTGTCAACCACAAAATATTATACTTTTAATAAATAATTTAAAATATAAATATTAAATCTAACTTTTATTTAAAATGCATTAGTTTATTTAATTTTAAGTCATTATTTTAAAACTAACTTTTAGCATTTTTATATAATAGGACTTTTAATATACTATTTTACTATGACAAGTTTTCCCAACCATCAAAAATCATAATATTGAGGTTTATCTTATAATTTTAGCATATTAACATAGTCTTTTACATAATTACAACTCTCAATTTTATTTTATCAAAGTTTTAAAATCTTATCAACATTATATAGCATTTATACTATTTAAGTTTTCCATTAACTTAAATTTTTTCAAAATTGACTTAGTAAACTTATTTGGACCTAGTAGAAATGGTACTATATATATATATATATATATATATATATATATATATATAGTACCATTTCTACTAGGTATATTTGATATATACTGGATATATATTCTATATATATATATATATATATATATAATTAGTTTCCAACCAGTAAACACCTAAACATTCACAGTAAATATAGCAACCAATATTTCTAACTGCTGTCAAGGCAACCTTCACACCTTTTAATATATATATATATATATTCTAACCTAGCCTTTGTGCATCCTCACTTCAGAATAATATCTTATATAAAACAAAACGGGTTCTAACTCAGTTAATAATTAATAAATAAAATATTCAGCATTAAAATTAAATATTTCACTAGCTCAAACTTAAAATACGAATAAGTTTCAGTTTATAAAAATAAATTAAATAAATATTTAATATTTTCATGAGTCTTGAAGTGAAAATACAGGTGACAAGATAGATTACATACAGGATACTACCTCAATGGCATAAGAACACTAACCCCCCTTATTACTATTTCAAATAACAAACTTATAGTATTCTTACGACTTTAATAACTCTTACTTAATCAGCTTAAGCTAATAATTAAATATTAGTCTTCTATTTATAATAATTTAGCTTTATAAAATCTCAGGTTCATAAATTTATTCTAAGTTAATTTAAAATTACAGTAGCAAAATATGAGAAGGGATTTTATGTCATAATCTACTACACTAAACTAATAATAATAATAATAATAATAATAATAATAATAATAATAATAATAATAATAATAATAATAATAATAATAATAATAATAATAATAATAATAATATTCTTCATCGTTTAACTAATTCTGTATATCTTTTCTTTTCATTATATTTTTATTACCATAATAAAATAATCAAATAATATAATATAATCTTTTATCTTCATGTAATAATGTAATAAATATGTGGTAGCATTTGATAATCTGACAAACAAAAGTGTGTGGCAACTGATAGTATATAATTCAATGTATTATTATGATAACTAATTTATGACCAATAAAATAATGTAAAATTATTTTTATTTAATTAAATGAATATCAGTAAAACATTTAAATTCTTAAAATAATTCTCTATTTATTTTTTTGTGCAAAATTATATATTTGTTTCAATTATTATGAATATATCGTGATTTCATGCAGTGAAGTGGAGAAATAAACAATTCAGACACAAAATTTTTTGAAAAAAACAAATTTTAACAAAATTTATTAATAACAACAAAATAAAATAAACAATTTATATACACTATTTACAGTGGATATCTTTATTTTATACTTTACATTTTTATCTACTGGGTTATAACATTAATAATTTATATTTTAATTATGTCTTTATTTAGACTTAAGACAAAATAAAATGTTACCATTTGGTTTCTCGTTATGGTTAACTTATTACAAATATATTTACTTATTTTATTAGCAAAATATTTCATCCTTAATATTATTAAACTATCTTATTTTTAAAAACACATTCATAGGAAAAACATTCTACAGAAAAACAAAATTAACTTTATAATGAGTATAGATTTCTTAAAATATATAATAAAAAAAATTTCATCTTGCAATGTCAAAGATGTTACATAAAAACATTTATCCAAAATTCATTATTAGATTTTAGTGGATATCATTTATCACACGATGTTTGCTAATCATAATATATTCTTATTTAGCCTTACTTTAGTATGATATAAGTGTAATCATCAATATATTCCTGTTATTCAATAAATAAAAAAATATACTATACATATTCCTTACATTTATTGTATATTATTATATTTTAAAAATATGCAATATTTATTTTTCTTTTAAAAAATAATAATAAAGCATTCAAAAATTATTAACCATTTAAAGAAAATATATTTGTTTAGATACTCCATTATAAAAATTTATATGTCATTTCTGAAATAAATTCAAAATATATTTTATGATTCTTTCCTTTAGTTTAGGATACATTGGACCTTCAATTTCAAGTTATAAAATTATGTTCCTTATAAGCAAATAAAGTAATCTTATACAAAATGATAACATAACCTAAGCTCTAAATTATTTACCATTTCTTTTCAAAATATCTTACTAAAACGATGCAGTTACATGAAATAAAGATAGCAAAATAGATGTATATGATTGAAGGAAGAAAGATAGGGTATCACTCATAACATATCTCAAAAATCATGGCACAGTGCATTAACCAGAATTAGCGGCATGACCTTTACCTGTCTAATAGCCTCTAGTATATAAACGATGTTAAAGCTATTCCTGCAGCTTTATTAGAACATCAAATATTTAAAGAAATATAAACACTGTCCAAATAAAATGTGTATCAGTCATCTGGCTTTGTTAACTATGCTGATATCTACACAAAGACTATAAGTATTATTCACATTCCTTATCACATCTTATTTTTTAAAACATCATCTTGGTTTTCTGTCTACCCAAGTACTTCCAATCCACTATCTCAACATTATTTCTCAAGATTTTCCACATCTTACTTCGATAAATAACTATCTGCATTTACAAAAACAATCAATAAAATCCAATGATAGTTCAAAACAATCTCACTGTTCCCTAAGAAAAGTTTGCTTACTTCATTATTCTGTATGTTTAATTATATACAATCTAGTTAGACAATACTTGGATATCCAATAACATGAAAAGTTTTTGAAAGAATCACACAAATGTTTGTTACTATGTTGGATTATATCACTAATATAAAAATCATTGTATCCATATTTTCAAATCAATCCTATCTCATAATGTTTTTAAAATGTTGTATGAAATGCTTTACATATAATTAAAACTTTTACACTTCATTCTTATGATTGATAGATGATCTAAAGAAAACAAAAAATATACATTATAAATTATTAATAGTTATTACTATTACCAAATAACCTTTTTCTGGTCATCATTTGTAGTAGGTTTTCTTCATCCACTTGAACATTGCAGATATAAAGAAAATTCACACCCATACACTTTATTTTAAAATGTTCTTATAAAAAATATTAAATTATGATATTATAAAATGTTAATGTTATTAATCCCTTAATGATTTATGTTTTCCTAATCTTATAAAATAGAAAAATTTACATTTAAACTAAGTTAGTAAAAAAAAAAAAAAAATCAAGACTATAATTACTTATTTCTTCATTAATTCTTTACTTGATAAAAAGTCCTTGATAGAGTTCATAAAGCTTATTATTTTCTCTAGTTTTTTTTTTTTAATGTTCCTCCTAAAAATGTGTTATTCTTCAAAAGTGTTTTCCCCTGCTCCAGTGCTATGATGATGAACAAGAGCAATCTATTGAGGGTGGTTGGTGAGCAATTTTTAAAAACAATAGTAAAAAAAATAATACGATGTCTTTTAAATCTTAAAAAATATAATAAATTCCTTGTTAATCTATTTTAGTAAATTTTATAAAACAATAATCCTTTGTTTTACTGTTTAAAATAATTATTATTAAAGATTCATTATGCTATACTGTGAAGCTTCTTAAATAATTTAACTTTAAAAATATTTGGTAAACTTTTCCACAATATTTCCATGGATCCATTTTTAATCAACTATTATGTGTTCATTCTTTTATATAGGTTTCCATCCTTAATAAAGTGCTTCAAAACAAATACTTCTAAAGATGCATTTTTAATATTTTTGAGACTAGAAGTTTTTAATATCACAACTCCTTAACAAAATCTTCTCTGTAAGCTCTTTTTTAATTTTTGTAAAATATATTTTTTTTAAAAAAAAAAAATGTTTCCTTCAAAAAAGACTAAACATTCTATTTCTTTCATTATTATATTTTATGATAATTCATAAGGTATAAGTATCTTATTCTTTTTTAAAAACTCCTGGATAAGCTCATAAATAATGTGTCACAATTTTTTTAGACGGCAAATAGCTTTCCATTGCATCAGTATAATGTCCGAGCTGGGGTTTTTATGTACCAAAACAGTTCTACGGTGAAGCATTAATATAATGGTATCAATGAACATACTATGCATTTTCATAGAATTATAATTTATATACATTTTACTTATTATATCCATTTGTTTCATTGCGAAGTTTAGGTTAAACTTAAATAAAATACGACTGGTAAGAAAACTGTTAAAAAATTAACAATCCATTTAAATGAAGTTCAAAAATATATTGTATTTTAAACTCTCTTTTAAAAAAAATATAAAAGTATCCTATTAATTACGATAAATGATGTATAAGAGAATATTATAAACTGACTAAATAATAAAAATTTTAAAGATTTTTCACCTCTATAGCTTCTGATATTATTCAGCTACATAGGGATGTTATTAATTACCACTAACACATTATTAAACTCCCCCAGAACATTATTAATCTCTGGTATTTATACCTTGCAAGAATACCTTATCCTATTGGTTAATTCTTACTTTTAGCTTGAGAATAAATTTACATATTTTCAATTTTTTACAGAATTGAATTTCCAAAATAAAAATTATGACGTAATAAAACTTAAAAATATTATTTAAAATACTACTTTTAAATCAATTATTACTTTATTTAAATTATTTAATCATTTAAAATAACTTTTAAAATAACATTTTAATATTTATTCCACTCTTAATATTCAATTTATCTATTTATTTATTTTTAAACAAAATATTTAATTATTTTTTTTAAAACTGTATTCGTCTTCATTACATTAGTTAAAACATTTAGAAATAACTACGTAATATTTTAATATTCACTTTTATGACAGATAATAATTCTATTCAACTCTATAATATAACTTTAAAAATATTTCAAACTTTGTTAATCTAAATTCAAACAAACATGTGTGTGAAAGTATGTAGTATACAAGTCACATGATTAATAAAATTTAAGACAGACTATTTTCAAGCTATTTCTCTGTCAGAATTTATAAAATTGCTACACTTAATATATTAAATAATATAATTATAAAATTTTGGAAGAATAATTTAAAAAAATATAGAATTAAATACAATTTTCACCATCATAAAGTTTATTTTTAAAATATGCTATATTAATTTTAACTATTAAATATGATTATAAATTTAAATATAGCATTTATCAAATTATAAGTCTCAGACTATTAAAATCGAACTTTTTAAATATACTTTTAATAATTATAGCTGTGTTATTTAATATGGCCAGCTTTTGCAACCACATGCAACAATATTTTAAGCTTTACTTAACTATTTTTAAATGAGTCGCTATAATTTTATATACTACGCATTTTCTTTAGCTTCAAATTGTACTTTATAATATAATTGATAAACTATTATTAACATATCAAAAGAACATATTCTAAAATTAAATTTTTTTTGTAATTGACTGTGATGAACTATTACTGACCTATAGAAAAGAGCACAATATATATATATATATATATATATATATATATATATATATATATATATATATATATATATATATTGTAACGGAAAGACGATATTTATAACAGAAATAATAATAAATTAATAGAAAATAATCCATTATTAACATATATGTTTATCTAATCTGTTATTTGTAACAGAAAGTAAACATTGTCACAGTATAGATAAATAGATGAGTGATGAAATGATAGTTGCCATAATTCAATAACCAAACACTAAACAGGATAATGATATGCTGCAGCAGTTCATCATTTGTAACCAAGTAAACTAAATGAGAAATGAATTCACTGTGTTATCCAAAATACAATTTATAATTAAATAAGGATGATGCTAACATATAAATAAGAATATATGCATATTATGCTCTATATGGGTGTCTATTTCTAATTAATTAAATATAACATTATAGCCCGATTGCAACTATCCTAAACATTAATTCTGTCACATTAGTAATGAAATAAATAAGTTATCTCATTTCTCCATATAAAATAACAACAATGACAATTAAAACTATCATCATTAAAGATTTAATAATATCTAAATATTGGGGATGCCATTTGAACAATAAAACATACTGGCCATTGTCATCAAATAAAAGAATATTAAATATAGCAACTGAATAAAATTACCCACTTTGAGATTCCTGGAGTGCATTATACTTATCTACCATACTAGGTTCTTTTAACAAAGAATCCTCCCTATTCTTCTTTCCAACCATATAAGACCATTCATGGTCACATGCACACACTGGTGCTATTCATGACAACTTATAAAATATATATATTATATAAAGCTAATATTATGAAGTTAGAAAGGGATTATATCACTCTTTATTCAGTTTAGCTAAGTATATGTGTTGTTTTTCCACGAGTGCCACTAGATTGTTTTAAATCTAGATAAATATCTGTTTAGAGTGTACTGAGTTCAAACTCATTTGGTACATTTTTATCACACATGACTGGGATGACTAATGAAAAAATGACATTCTTACATTTTATCTATATCGATAAACTTACAAGATCCCAATATTACCAAAATTTATATTATAGATCAAAGACTCTTATAGACATTGCTAGCTCATTTACATATATTGATGAACAGACAAGTATAATCCTATTAATGGCTTCTAAACAAGCATCGTGAAAACCATTATTAATATTGATGGCCATTTAACTAGATTATTTATCACAATATAAAGGTGATAATGATGGTGATAATAATGATGAATGATAATAATAGTGATATGATGATAATAATAATGATAGTAATAGTGATGATGATACTAGCCATAGCTTATTAATAAACTCACAACAATAAATTAATCTTTATAAACTCGTATGCATTTATTAAAAATTATCCTATTTCAAACTGAGATTTAAATATTACATTTACTAGCATTTATATAAGTTTATAGTTAAAACCAGGATTTAATAATACTAGTGATGATGAATGATCATCATGAATCTCTATGCATGATATTCATCTTTCTATAAATCTTTATTTACTACATATATTAATTATGCTAAACATTAGATTTAATGATTATAATTTATTAATGATGATGATGGCGATCATAACTCTTGTATAGTATTATTTGAAACATTTTAATCAATAATACGATATCCATCTTTGATGAGGATGATCATAATTCTTGGACACAACCCAATTTTAGCTTTTCTACTATACACCTATAATTATTAAAACTTGGTTATTATCAAGCTTAACCCTTAAATACCTAAATGTAAATCAACATTCTAGTTTACTTAACATTTTGCGAGCGCTTAATATTAGCAAGTGATTGCTCCATATTTACGAATGATAATACTTAATAACTTGCGAGCAATGATGATGAATTAAAATGATAGAATCAAGAGAAGAAAAACACAACAATATTTTTTTAATAAGAACTCGGAACACCAATTAAGGTATATATAATTATATTTTATTAATACTATTACTCTTTCTTTCTTTCTTTAAAATCAAATCAATAATTAAATAAATGGCTTATTATTACATTAATTCAATACAAAAATTAATATAAAAATTTATATAAGCACAAGCAAATAAACTTAATATATAGGTTTGTCATTTCTGGATATTTTAAAATAAGCTGGCTTAAAAAAATACATTTTATGGAATGCTTACTTAAGTCTTTCCTGAGTTATTAGATCATAAAATAAATTTCATATGTATCCTGTGTGTTTTATTTCACTTCCATTCATATGTAAGCCTTGCTTTATAATTTCTCATATTTAAACTTTATATATAACCTATTATTTTGACGTGTTTGTATAGGCAGTTACACATGCACACATTCGGTAATGTTAACATATATGTTTAAAATGTATACCCCTATATTAGAGATTAATACATAAATTACATATATAAAAAATATTTGTGCAACCTTTTAGTAAAAGAAAATAAAATACATTATATCAATTTTAATATGCAACAAGATAAAATAAAATAAAAAAAAAAAACATTATAAATGCATATATTTATCGGTTGCTCATTATCATAAACAACCGAAGAACATTTAAAAAAAAACATTTCAACATTACAATATATAATATAAAAAAATAATAAAAAAAAAAAATGAAAAATTTAAGTTTAAAGATTTAAACTATGTTTGTGCTATGTTATGTGATATTGCAAATAACTATAGATAAACAAGTCTTTAATGTTTCTGTATCAAAAGAAAAATTGCTTTGACCAGTAAATTAAGGTTTACTTTTAATAAGTAAGAATAAAAATCTGTTAAAGAAAGTTCATAGTTACCCTATCACTTTCACTTCTTATAAATGTCCTGAGTTTGAATTTTCAGACTGCTTGTCTTTGCTCCATAAAAAAGAAAGTTATTGCAGATACTGTTAAGATAAACATGAATCAATTGATTTGCTTGTTTCTTTAATTCTAAAATTATTTATTGTTGATTGGCTTTCTTCTACCATTTTAAAAAGAGTTATAATAAATACTTTTTAATAAGTATGTACTGGTGGATTTGCTTGTCTCTCCCATTTTTAAAAAAAAATAATTGATGTAGACACTTTAGATGACTGAGGTAAACTTTAACAAAAATTTGATTCATGGCTTCAAACTTGGCTATATATGGATTTTATACATTTTCTTTTCCTCTTCCTTCCCCTTCTCCATTCATTCAAAGGTAATGAGCCTTTAATAGACCAGGAGCCAGTAAAGAAGCATTTCATATAGCTTGTGTGGTTGGCTTTAAACTCTTTCATTTTGTGGTTATTATTTGATTGGTATATGAGACCACAGTAGATTAGTGATTTTAACTCATTCTGTATTAATCCAGAAAGCAGAAAAAATGGTTTTAGCAATGCAAATTCATGGTATTTTGCACAGCAAGATGTATTAATATCATTTTTATATAATTGTTAATAATTTCTTCCAAGTAATTCAATTTTGTTCCATTCTTTCTTCTTTATCTCTGGAAATTGCTTATATATATGCACATCTTCGTCTATACTGGCTTTAAAATAAGAATCATTTCCTTCCTTTTTTTCAATTTTTTAAGAGTGAAAAAAAAAAGATTGCTCACTTTCTTTTTCCAACATTAAAAAAAAACTGATCATTACATCTCTTTTTAATAATAATGACTGAGTGATCTTTAAACATTTCTGTTTAATAATAAGGTAAAAAACTGAGTCATTTACATCTCTGATTAATAATACTGACTGAGTGAATCTCTACATTAATAATGACTGAGTTACATCTCTCTTTAATAATAATGACTGAGTGACTGTCTGTCTCTCTAAAATAATAATACTGAGTGACCTTTAAACATTTTATTCATTTATATTGCCAATCTTTGGTCAAAGAAACTGACCACCTGCATATCTTATCTTGAGATAAAAGATAAAAAAATCAGAGTCTGACAAGTTGATGTTCTATCGCGATTTTACAAGAAAATTAATAATCATGCTTTATTACATCAATAATCTTACACACAGATAACACAAACAATACAGCTGGCAATCTATAGTCATTACAAATAAGTGTAAAAGCATTTTTGTGTTTATACAGACGTTCTTATTCTTTCACACTCTTTTGCACGTGTACATTTTCAAATCTCAATCTCTTATCTAGATCACTTTATTTGACACTTTCTTTCTGATCTGCTTTATTTTAACCAAAAATAAAACTAAATAACTGAATATATTAATTATTTAATAAGAAAAATAAGATATTAAAATATCATTTCTTACAACATTATATTCATCCACCACCTATCAATTTATCAACTATATATTACACATATAATATACGTACTTATAAATATATATATATATTCTCAATTAAATAATATATATGTGTGGGACATGAGAACATACATATATATATATATATATATATATATATATATGTATGTTCTATATATATATATATATATATATATTATACAATATATATATATATATATATATATATATATATATATTGTGCCATTACAATTTGGTCACTAGCCAAATTTATAGTAATGTGCATGTAGAAAAGGTCAAACAAAATCATCATCACAATTTTATATAATCATAAAAGAAGCTGTAGGGCATCCAAGTTCAAACCCTTCCAGATCAAAATTTCAAAGCTTTAAACAGAAAGAATGGGACAACAATTATATGCTTTATTTGTGTGTGTGTTGATAGAAAGGTAATACACACATTTAAACTATTTAATATTTAAATTTTCTGTTAAAAAGCAAAGTTATAATGCATACATATAGGCAATGTATGTGTAAATTATTTAATTGTTTTATATTTCAAATATTAAACATTTTAACTTTCTTTAAAACTAACCTATGCTTGATCAATTCTAATATTTTATTCTATGCTTTTATTTTGCTTTTCTTTAATTATAATTGGGATTTAAAAGTTACAGATTTAATTAAATAATTGGTTTATAATTCCTAAGCTAGCAATCACATTATTTAGGGTTAGTTCATGAATGATTTGAAAGAATGCAGGATGTGTGTACATTACATACAAAAATTTTACATTTCCTAAATATTGAAAGAAAAGGAAGTATTAAATCTGTTAAATTATTTTTTTTTGTACATTTTTTTTTGTTAAAAGAGGAAATCTGTTTAATCAGATATCGATCTTTGTAGTAAATTTTTTGTAAATAATATTTTTTTTTGAATGAACTTTAATTATGTTACAATGGACACCCAACTGGGGCCTGATATTTTACCATATACCTGAAAAAGAGAGTCTATAGAATGATGGGAGATGTGTGGTTAAAAATAGAGAAATTTTTTTAGTAAAATTTTTTTTTCAGTAAAATTTTTTTTTGTCTTACAAAATTTTCTTGGCCAAACAGTCTTATTTTAAATGATGATGTTTAATATGATTTAATTTTTCATTGATGATGATAAAATGGGTACAGCCATAAAACAGCTTGTTTTTTTTTTATCAATTTTGAAAATAGAGATGAATATCACAACTTAAGACAAAGGTGAAATAAATAATAGATTTTTTTTTGTGGAACATTAAAATGATTTATTGCCAGATAGGATAGGCATAGTAATAGTGTTGAATTATGGAATAGTAGTCTCATGTGTGTTTGGGGAGTTCATTTTGTAAAAAGTCTATGATTTTAGAGGTTTGATTGGATGGTTGATCGTTGGAGTTTGGTTGGTTAGATTGCAGTTTTGATGATGAGTGAGGAGTTTTGTCATTGCCTTGAGAATGCTATGTATTTCGTGTAACTTATGAATGATCAAACCCATTCACTGCTCCAACCCAATTTATATGTTATCTTTATTTTATCATGAGGCAGTAACAGCAGACCTACCATGATACCAGCCTATAAGTCTCCAAGAGAGAGAGCATGGCATAGTTTTCCAATCAAGTTCACATGTTATTCTTATTTAATCATGAAGCAGTTAACAGTAGTCCTGCCATGATATCAGCCTATAAGTCTCCAAGAGAGAGAGCAAGGTTTCGTTTTTGTAGTCTATAATAAGCAGGGCATTCCTTGATACTTGCCACATAAGACTCCAAGAGAGAGAGCAAGGCATAGTTTATCTATTTTAGCCCCTAAGACTTAATACATCTTTTATTGCAACAGAGTTTGCTTCATTTAATCAAGGGTTGTGGTAGTTAATAGTGATCGAATTGGGATGATCTTCTGAGTGCTCGTGATGCATTGTGTGATTATAGTGCTGTGACTGAATTCTTTTATTTATCTCAAGATTGTGAACTGCTAGTCATTCTGTGGACTGTCAATATCTGTCGGATTTCTGGGAAAATGGATGAATGTATAATTTGGGCTATTACAGACAGACATGCACTATAGATTATTGTTGTGTAGTTCATTAAATAAGGATATTAAAATTTTTTTTTTTTGTTGTATTTGTAAATGCATAATAAGGTGAAAATCAAATCAGTCAGTTGGTCAGAATAGGTGTCAGACAGGGAGAAGATGTGTGGATTTTTGATGGTCAGGGAAGTACAGATGGGATATATATAGTTTTATAACATGAGTGAACTAAATTATAGTATTGAAGAGGTTATGGAAGAGGAAGGTGCCCCAATACCAGGAATCAGTGATCGTTTTCATACTGAAGAAGAGGATGGGGAGGTTTTCTTAAAAACACAAGCGGAAAGAGAGGAAGTAGAGGAAGATGCCTATAATGTTAGTAGCAATAATACGGCCTCAAGTGTGGAAGTAGATGAGGAGTCAGAAGTGGGCCAGGCTCAGATAACAAAGATGGCATCATCAGACATGGACATGATAATGCAGATGTTCAAAAGTCTAAGAGAAGATAGTAAGCACAGTATAATAAGCATAGAGAGTCTAAGAGAAGATAGTAAGCACAGTATAATAAGCATAGAGAGTCTAAGAGAAGATAGTAAGCACAGTATAATAAATATAGAAAGTCTAAGAGAGGATAGTAAGCAAAATATGATAAATCTAGAACAAAAGATAGAGAAAAATATAGAAAGTCTAAGAGAAGATAGTAAGCAAAGGATGGAAAATCTAGAACAAAAGATAGGTCAATCTATGGAGAAAAGTATAGAAGGTTTAAGGGTAAATCTAGAGAACTCTATTGACAATAACAACCAAATGATCATAGCTTTGGAAACTAGGATAGAAGGGTCCAATATAGAGTGTAAAAATAGGTTTGTGTCATTAGAGGAGAGGATAGAAGGAGTGTGTAGGTCTATGGAAGTCACCAAACAGGAAGGCTGTCAGGGACTACAGTCATTAAAGGCTCAAGTGGAGCAGTCTATCGAAGAAAATAAGAGAGAAATTGAATTAGTTAGGAATGAGGTCCATGGTTTGGTCTCCCAATCCATATCAGAATGCATAGAAAAGAATGCCGAAATAACTTCTGCAGGAATTCATATTAGATTAGAGGAGGTGGTAGCCAAAGTGGACTCATATAAGGAAGCCACTTTGGGCTGTGTAGATCAAACCCTCACTATGAAAAATAAGTTTAGTGGCTTAGAAAAGGAAATACGAGAATTTAAGGGAAGCATGGCAAATGAGTGTGTACAAATTGACCAAAATCTTAGGAAAGAATTGGGGAAACAAATGGATAGCTTTAGGGAGGAGATAGTAAAAAGGGACAAGTCAAGTTCTTTAGAAGAGGGACCCAGAATGAATCAACATGAATTGAGTGTTATGTTGGAAAAGGTTGAGGAGAACCAGAAGGCCTATGTTGTGGAATACATAAACCCCAAGATGGATGATCTCTACCAGAAAATAGGGGAATTAAAAGATCGTAATAATGTAAAGCTGCAGTATCGGTCGAACCTAAATTCAGGCCAGAGCGATGGTAGCACCAGTCCAGATGACTGTAGGGATAGTACAGAACAGAGTCAGTCGGAAAAAAGGATGTCTACTTTAGGTAAAAATCCACAAGTTGAAAAATTAGTAGATAGGGCTGACCATCAAGATGAATATAGAGTAGGAGGGTCAATGACCTCAAATTTAATTAAAATTAAGGCCTTTAGTGGGGAGAGCAGGGAGAACCCCTTAGAGTATCTGTATACATTGGAAGAACTCTTTTCTGTGTGTAGGTTAAATGAACGGGAAAAGTTGGCCATTGCCTGTAACCATCTTTATGCCTATGCTAAGGAATGGTGGCGGTCCCTATTTGATAAGCCCACTACCTTTGGGGATTTTCGTTGTGTTATCTTAGCCTGTTTTTGGAGTGAAGATAGGCAGGACCAGGTGCGCTACCAGATTACACAGGAAAAGTATGGGGGTACCAAGGGTAGCTATACACAATTTTTCAGAGGGCAGGCGGTTAAGTTAAAAAGTCTGACTGCATTTCCCCTCTCAGAGCACCAAATCCTGAGAATACTCCGACACAATCTTCCCCGAAGCATTGAACAAATGCTAATTGCTGCTGATTGCCACAGTATAGAGGAAGCATCAGAAATCCTGGATGCTCTAGAAATTTCAGAGCTAGATTCAGAGACTAGGCCCAAGAGCACCAAGGACAGGTATAATTATAATGTCTCTAGTCTGAATCTAGGTGATCAAACAAATGATCAGAATTTTAGTAGATATGGGTATAGAAACAATTATAGGGCTAGGCCTCCTAATCAATCCTGGGGAAATTTTAGGGGTAACGTTGGGAAGAAAGTAATTCCTAGAGACGAGCAACCCTCTACAAGTGGAATCACCACAGTGCTAAAAAGACCAGGGGGAAAAGCCCAAAGTAAGACTCCATCGCTAAACTAGAACGGTCCTGGTATAATAGTTCCTCAGTGCTGGGGCCATATGCTAACAGTAAGAGGGACAATGAGATGTGGTTATTAAATACCCTTGATCTGGATGTGGATTACCTAGAGCCATTTGAACTAGGTGAACCACCTATCCAATATAACTGTCCTGTTCTTAAATTATTGATGGAGGGGATTAGTATAAATGCCTTAGTTGACTCTGGTAGTCAAGCCTCCATCATCTCAGAAAAAGCGTATCAAAAGATGCTTCATGTAAATAGTTGTATACCCTCCTTGCCCATTAAACAGATACAAGTGACTCTGGCTAATGGGAAGAGAACCAGGCTGTCCAACAAGCAGGTTTGGATTAATTTTAGGCTTAACCAGTCTGAGTTTGGTCATGTCTTCTTGATTATGCCTGAATTGGTTCATGATGTCATTATAGGTTCAGACTTCATGATCAGAAATAAATGTAAATTAGATTATGAGAATGGGCTATTTTTATGTCAACAAGAACAGTTGCCTTTTGAATGGGAGTTACCGAAACTCTCTGGTCAATTGCTATGTATTCGAAGCACACTAATTGATGTTGGTATTAAAACTAAAATTAATCATGTTTTTCTTGCCAATCTGACTATAGGAGAAAATTTATACCAACTGATGTGCAATTATAACAGCCTGTTTTCCACTGTTCCAGGCATCATCAGTGGATATACTCATCGAATTAAGTTAAAGGATAATGAACCTTTTCAACAGAGAATGTATCCAGTTCCTTATCAATATCAGGCCGAGGTACAAAAACAGATAGACCAAATGTTGGAATGGAAAATTATTCGGAAGTGTTCCTCTGCTTATGTCAATCCTTTGGTAATTATCAGAAAGAAAGATGGTACAGTAAGAGTATGTCTGGATGCTCGGATGCTGAACCAGATAACCATTCCTGAACGCGATATTCCTCCACCTGTACATGAGCTGCTAATTAAATTCAAACAAAAGTCAATTTTCTCATCTTTTGATCTGACAGCCAGTTATTGGCAGATACCACTACACCCTGAAGACCAAAAATATACAGCCTTTCGCTTTCAAGGTCAAACTTATGTTTTTACAAGAATGCCCTTTGGTCTCATTAACAGTGGTGCTGGTTTGATCAGATGTTTGGATATGATCTTTTCAAAACAATTGAAAGAAAAGATCATCATGTATGTGGATGACATAGTTATTGCTTCCAGCAGTCTTACAGAGCATCTAGAACACTTACAGATATTCTTTGAAGAGTGTTTAGCCCATAATGTCAAGATAAACCTGGAGAAATGTACTATAGCTGCAAAAGAAATTACTTTTCTGGGACATGTAATCAGCGAACAGGGTATCAAACCCCATCCCGAAAAGATTGCTGCTATTCAGGACTTCTCAATGCCAAAAACCAAAAAGCAACTGCGGTCCTTCCTCGGTTTATGTAACTATTATCATAAGTTTTATAGGGACTTTGCCGAGGATACCCAGTATTTGTCTGTGTTATTAAAGAAATCAGAAAGGTGGAGGTGGACCACTGAGCATACCAGAGAGTTCAATACCATAAAACAAACCTTTTTGAACCACATTATTTTGTCTTACCCTGATTTTGGTAAAAAGTTTTTTGTACAGACAGACAGTAGCCACTATGGTCTGGGAGTAGTTTTATATCAGCTTGATGAAGATCAAAGACCTCAGGTCTTATACTTTTTAAGTAGACATTTGAGAGGGGCAGAGCTGAACTACTCCATAACAGAGAAAGAAGCCCTAGCAGTGGTATGGGCCTTTCAGAAGCTACGCCAGTTTTTGCTTGGCTCTGAGGTCATTGTTTTGTCAGACCATAGGAGCTTAGAATTTCTAAGTAAAAGCTATTTAAATAATGAAAGATTAATTAGGTGGAGTCTATACCTACAACAGTTTAATTACAGCATCGTCTATGTTGAGGGTATTAAGAATATCCCTGCGGATGTTCTTAGTCGTCACCCTGTCTGTCTTGTGCCCCAACATCCCGGTACAGAGAATATCTTGATTAATAATATTAATGTTGAATTAGAGAGAGATATCTTAAAAGATTACCATAATTTGGCTGGGATTCAAAAACAAGACCTAAAATTGGGCAGAATCATCACCATCCTGAATCATCCCCTAAACCGCCACAGCTCCAAGAAATCACTCAAGAAAGTTTTTACCCAGTATAAATTCAACCAAGATCTTCTCATGTATAAGGTTAAGGTTAATCATGGTAACCCTTGGAGGATCGTGATTCCTAAAATCCTCATTAATAAATTAGTAAAATATGCTCATTGCAAATATGGCCATTATGGCACTCCAAAGATTTATTATGTGTTAAAGAATTATTTCTATTGGAATCAGATGTATAGAAGTGTCAGCAATGTCATTAAACAATGTACAGTTTGTGCCAAGACTAAGTATCATGCTAGGTCATTTGTTGGTATTTTACAACCCATAATCCCGGATCGGCCTAACCAATTGTTGGCACTTGATTTTTATGGACCACTCCCGGCCTATAACCGACAAAAGTTCATTTTAGTGGCATATGATGTATTTTCTAAATATGTATCTGCATTTGCCGTGCCACGAACTGATGCTAAGGGGGTTATCAGGTGCCTCACCAAACACCAGTTGCAAGCCGGGGATAAACCTGATGTGATTTTGACAGATCATGCCACTGCCTTTGTATCAAAGACCTGGAAGAAATGGGTTCAAACTCAGAACATCAAACATGTTATGAGCTCTATACGAAATCCGCAGTCTAACCCCTGCGAGCGCATTATGCGCGAGCTTAGCAGACTTTATAGAGTCTACATTCCAGATGATCATAGACAGTGGGTGAATAAACTTCCTGAATTGGTAAATCTCATTAATATCACTTGTAATGAATCAACAGGATTCCCCCCTGTTAGGTTGCATTACGGAAAACAGGAACCCTTGCTTATTAAAATCCCTTTGCCTATTACCCTTGAGGAAATAAATAATGATGATGACCTTAATAAGGCTCGAGTCCAACTTAAACTCATGGGTCAAAAAAGGGTAAAGCAATCCAGAACTAAACCACATCCATTTAAGATCAATGATCTTGTGCTGGTACGCACCCCTCATGTTAGCAACCCCCAAAGAAACAAATTTAAAAAGTTTCTGCATTTGTATGAAGGACCATTCAAAATCACTAAAAAGATAGGAGAGAATGCCTTTATGCTTGCTGCTCTTGATGGGAATAAGGGGACCTATAATGCTAGGAGTTTGATCCCTTATACTTCAGCAGAATAGCCTGGCAAAGATCTCCAAATAAATTATTTTTAGGTTTTTTTTTTTTTTAATGAAAAATATATTTACCAGTAGTTAATTTTTTTTTATATATATTATAAGTGTTTATTATTATTAGTGTATTTATTAGTTAAGATTTTTTTTTTAAAAAATATAGTTAAAACAAAAGTGCTGATGATTTTATCCGAAGGGGGAGAAAGTTGTGCCATTACAATTTGGTCACTAGCCAAATTTATAGTAATGTGCATGTAGAAAAGGTCAAACAAAATCATCATCACAATTTTATATAATCATAAAAGAAGCTGTAGGGCATCCAAGTTCAAACCCTTCCAGATCAAAATTTCAAAAGCTTTAAACAGAAAGAATGGGACAACAATTATATGCTTTATTTGTGTGTGTGTTGATAGAAAGGTAATACACACATTTAAACTATTTAATATTTAAATTTTCTGTTAAAAAGCAAAGTTATAATGCATACATATAGGCAATGTATGTGTAAATTATTTAATTGTTTTATATTTCAAATATTAAACATTTTAACTTTCTTTAAAACTAACCTATGCTTGATCAATTCTAATATTTTATTCTATACTTTTATTTTGCTTTTCTTTAATTATAAGTGGGATTTAAAAGTTACAGATTTAATTAAATAATTGGTTTATAATTCCTAAGCTAGCAATCATATTATTTAAGGTTAGTTTATGAATGATTTGAAAGAATGCAGGATGTGTGTACATTACATACAAAATTTTACATTTCCTAAATATTGAAAGAAAAGGAAGTATTAAATCTGTTAAATTATTTTTTTTTGTACAATTTTTTTTGTTAAAAGAGGAAATCTGTTTAATCAGATATCGATCTTTGTAGTAAATTTTTTTGTAAATGATTGTCACTTTGGAGCTATAATTTTTGAAATTGTCTTATCAAGATCTAAAGAAGGAAGCTCAAAGATTTGAAGTGTTACCTGGATGTTAAAAAGAAAAAAAAAACAAAAGAAAGGAAATAAGAATTGAGTCTATTTTTTTTTTTAAAACAAAAGTGTCTGGAAAAAGGATTGAACTTTTCAGTTGAAAAATAATATAGTTGAAAATAAATTAGAGATCTAATTAAAACAAATTTGTCCAAAAATAGCAAGTGATGCTATCTCTGATTGGTTAAGGTAGCTAAAAATTGGATATAAAAAGCTGTCTTAGATTATTATTGTGATTGATTCAGATTATTAAACTATAATATTGAACGTTGAAAATATAAGAGATGGCGGGCTAGAAAAATTATATGTATATTCCATCGATTCCGGACCATCTGGGGAAGCTGCACATCACATAGGAAAGAAAAGATGTGTCTAAAATAATATTCTACACCTTTCAACTGACCAGATAAATAAGATGTTTTTTAATAGAAGGAAGAAAGCATTCACCTGCATTCAAAGAAGATGAATTAATCTACTGATAAATATTAATCATCAAGTCCAATTAATTGTTACAACAACTGATTTTAAACTCAAGAAAATTTACAAATGGGAAAACAACTGCTGTATTTCATCCACATGCTTGACAAGAAGAGAAGAAAATTTACTATAATGATTTCCAAATTGTCCACTAAAGCAAATAACCTCAATAGAGTCATCATCATCAAATAGTTATCCACCTCAAGAAAGAGATTGTTCCCAGAGATCGGAAGAGCGTCGTGTAGAAATATAAACATTATACAAGACAAGTTTGAACCCTTGAAAATTCGCCACAAACAAAAGATCGGTAATATGACTTTTTATATCTATTTTCTTTATGATATCAGTCTTAATAAACATTTTAGCAATAAAGTGGTATATTTTTATTTAAAGAACTTTTAAAGACTATTCAGATCGATTAAAACAAGAATGTCTTACTAATAATAACTTTGAGCTTCATAAATTATCTTGAATGTATCAAAATTATATGTTTATTAATTTTACAGTTATGAAATATGAATATGTAAAACAATTTTTTTTTTATGGTATTATGATTTTAGTTTTAACTAATATTATTATTTTGGTTTTAAATAATATTTTGTTATCATGGGATAAAACACGCACATACATAATAATATTTTTATATGTGTATAATTGGAAGTGAATGTGGAATAATGAGTAGTATTAGAATATTAGATTATTTTGTTTCAAGTTCAGTATAGATTTCAGCGCTTGGAAGGGAGGGGGAGAAAATAATTTAAAACTTTTTTCTAAAACTTGCTCTTTCAATTTTACTAACATTTTTTTTTTACATTCTATTTACATGTTGGATTTTAAAGTATGTGTGCTAATGAGCAGATAATATTTTTTTTTAATACTTTTCTCATGGAGTGAAAATCATGGTCAATGTGACGTCCAACTTAATACAAAATACATTTGAAGGGAAAGGGGGAAGAACTTAAAATTAATCTGAGGATTGTTATATAATCAATTATTATTATTATTCATGTCAATTTTCATATTTATCTAGAAATTTTTATGTATATGTTAGAAATGTAGTAATAAATATTAGTTTGTTTTATTAAACGAGGCGTATATATTTCATTAAGTGTAGTCTTGGTTAAGTGTGATTATTCATCATCATCAATGGTTGAATATTAGTTATTTAAGATATAAGTAAATATGCTAAAATTAAGCAATAATTATGAATTTCTTTATAAAATTTAGTTTTATGTTTAGGCTTAGTCCTAGAGCTGTAGTTGAAACCCTTGTCATTATCGTTATTATCATCATCATCATCATCATCAACGTTTTAATTAATGAGCTGTTTAACTGTTTAAAGGCCATAAATAAATATTGATTTTATAATATTTAGTGATCTCTTAGTATTATTATAACCACATCCCATCATCTATTTCATGCAAGGATGAGTGAATTGCCATCCTAAATTAGTTATATATAATCTGAGCTAGTGAACTTACAAAACTATTGAAACACATTTGTTATGCTAAGATCTGAGAAATGATTTATGTCTAATATACTCCACTTTGGTTTAAAGATGTTTTACTTTTACCTAACTATTAGTGCTTATAGTGATATGGCTCAAAAAGCAAAATCTCTCATTTTTATTAGAAATAAAGTACCAAAAAGGGATTCAAACCCGGTACATGTGAAAGGTTATCAGATATAACCGTGTCTAGATTCAGATAATCTAGTGGCGCCCTGCTAGACCATATTCACTTAGTATTTGTTTAAACATGCACTTAACATCAAACCAAGAAATGAAAGTGGATAAGATCTACTGTCTGTATACCTGAGTTATATTTTATTGAATTACTAGTGTACTCACCTCACGTGATTTCCATAATACATTGATATAATAATTTGCTTATAATTCTTGATAGTGTTATATTTGAACTCTTTATTTATGTTACAATGCCTTTACTCAGATATAATAATATCTTTTGATCATCATTTAATTTTTGATATTTTACCATATACCTGAGTCATAATACTTTGCTCATAATTTGCTTATAGTTTTTGATATGGTAATATCTTTATTTTGATCCATTTAATTAGGTTACAATATATATATATATATATATATAATGGTTGCTGAATACACATATGTCATGCTCTGAATTGTTATATAATCAATCTCCTATTGTAAGTTATTGATCATGTCAATAAAATAAATTAATATTAATAATTATCAGAAACGAAGATTAAAATAATAATTTATAATAAACTACCTGAAGGATTATCATCTACTATAAATTTTCCAGCAACAGTTCTTACAGTTCTCTGTCCATCTTTGTAAACCGTATCACAGAAAAACGCACATAAAGAATCACTTTTGAACATAATTATTTTCGTGATTATCATTGGTATTAATCCCCATGAATTATCCTAAAAACAGAAAGAAAAACAAACAAGCTGCTGTACTTTAGATTTTTTTCATTAAATCTTAATTTACACATAAAAGTCATCTAATAATTTAATTTCTTCAATTAATTTCATTCTCTTGTTTTTACTTTTTTATATAATCCATAAACAAGCATATTTTTTTTATGTTTCAAACTTTATAATGCCACACAGATAATACCATAACATTTATGATGAATAAAGATACTATGATAATAAATGTCATTCATGTAAAAGGTTATGATAAAATAGAAACATTGTTTAATTAACTTAGAACTATCTCCTAAAGACCAATACTGAATCACAAATGACAATTTATATATATTTTAGCGAGTGGTTAAAAAGAGAGCAGATAATTAATCAGAATGTTATTTTCTTGCCGTTTCATGCCCAGATAAGTATTGTGCTTTTCTTCATTGCTTCTCTATAACGTTTTACCATTCTATGGGCCTTTTTAACTTTGTATATATGGAAATAACTGTTTCTATTAGTTTATTATACATAATATACAATGTATAGCTATATACCCCTTATATCAACAATCTATATAAATACAAAATTTAAGATTATGATTTTATCGTATAGAAATTATGAAATTAAACATACATACATAAGCTACTCATAAACATTATAGCTCCACTAATCCCAAGAATTTAGAGTGTTAAAATTAACTGATGTAGGTTTTTGTGATGATGATACAAATAAAAACATGAATCATAAATACATCAACATTTTTAAAATGCTTATCCATTTTTGTGTTTGTTTGATATTTTGTAATGCTATCTTTTAATTTTTTCAGTCAAATTTTGTTTTGTGATAATTTTTCAACCCAAGATTAAATTGTAGTTCTCCAATGTGGTCTATTCATCGCTATATTTTTCCAATAGAAATAATTTGCATTGTATTTTATTACATTGTATTTAAAATAATCATTATAATGTAAAGAGGTCTACTTCTCATATGCCACTCTTGCTCGAAGTTTTCATACAAAACCCTTTTAGAAAGTATTCTTTTATTCATTTCTTTTCTATGTCCATTCAAGCAAAATGTGATTTTATAATAGTTGTCTATAATATCATAACCATCAAATTATAAAAAATAAATACAGTGATAGGTGTTTGTGATCTTTTTTAGAATGTAACATACCATCCTGAAATAAAAATTATCTAATACCTTAATGAAATACATATATTAAGTGTTCTTTATCATTTTTAGAAGTCTTTATTCACATTTCAAGATTTTATTTTGGAATGTAAGTTTTAAGTGTATATTTAAAAAAATATTTTACATATTTATAAATAATTTGCAGTGTAGCCAATGTTGGATTGTTATGAACAGGAAAAAAAAATATGTATAGATTTTTATCATGTCAACATATTACACCTTGAGACAAATATAGAATCTGTTCAGATCTGTGGAAATAATCTATCTTCCATGTGGCAGCATTCATAATCAGGGGGAAATGTATACACATAAAAAGATTGCAACCACTGCACCACATAAAATAATATGCTGATGTTGTGTGAGAAGCAACACAGTCCATACATTTACTCATCAAAAATTTGGAGTAAAAAGTCTACATGTATATATATATATATATATATATATATATATACTTTATATATATATATATATATATATATATATATATATATAATTGAAAGATTTCATACATATATATGCAAAGTGGACTACATGGATCTCAGGGAAATGTGGTTATTTTTGGTGCCCTTACATTGGTGGACCAGAATCAGGGAAAAAATTACATATACACCTGGGTCTCTTTTTATGCGCACTTATTTAACACGATTTTAAAGTTACGCAATTTTTAAATTCACCGGAAGTCGAAGTCCGATAATGTGCTATTACTTTAAATAATAAATTTCGCGCACTTATGTTATATTGAAAGTAATAGCACATTATTGGAATTCGACTTTCATCTGAGTAATTTCAGTGCTTTATAATAATAAGATTTTATGCAATAATGAAATTAAAATCATGATTTCCACATTTTATGTACACACACATTAAATTTTACAAGATTATAATGTAAATTTGTTCAAACATTGTGCATGTTAATTTTGCATTTTAAATCACATTCTGTTTTTGCTTTTTAAAAAAGAACGTAATCAATTATTAATCATTTAGTGTCCACACGTTTATTTTTAAAATGTGAGTAATAGCAGTGAAATGAAATTTGATTTTTAAACAGAATTGAAAATTAAAAAATTAAAGACAAAAATAAAAGTTTAGATACAGAAGAAAATGTAGAAAAAGTAATGAAACAGAAGTGTAACCTGTTCCTTTCACTTCAAAAATGATTCGAGAAGGTCTTCAACTTTCTAATCGGCAAATTATTTTCTTATAAATGACACTAATCACGAATGTGCTCTTAAATTTCAACAAGAACTAAATGGTTGTTGTCTGGATATTGCGTTCATAAACAATTAATAAAATCATCACCTCAAAGATTAATTACTAATTATGTTGTCACCAGAAAACAATTAACACAACATGAGAGTGAAGTTGGAGCTAGTTGTATTTCCTTTTGTGTACAATTAAAAAAACAGTTTGCAAATGAACCTGTTTACCGGTAAATAGCGATAATAATTAAAACGTGTATAAAAAATGTATGCATAAAAATACATATTGTTTTGAATAAAATTAAATATTATAGTTAAAAAATAGTTTAAAAAGTTTGTCTTGTATCAATTTTTTTTCAAATTTTAAATTTTTCATTAGTCATATTTTATTTCCTTATTTTTTTTTGCGCAAATTTTAAAGTAATTTTATGTTTATGCTTTGCTCTTGTGCAATTTTTGAAAAATCACAGTCAGTATCCCCCCTTTTTCAAGGTAAGTTATGTCTATTTTTGCATGATATCATTTGTGCAGGTGTATAAAAGTAATATGGATCAAAATATTACTTTGGGTAAAACATTTTGTTCAGGGTCATGGAGAATGATTGTAGCCTACATGTTGGAGCACCAGAATATAAAAAGAAATCTATGCAATGATCAGAATTGTACATTCACATAGTTAGATCTCAAATCTGACCAAACTTTGACTTATTTACTTGTACTCTCTAATTTAACAACTTATGAGTGCCATTTCTGAGCTGACACTTGGTCTCAATTTCTTCTGTACGTTAACTGAGCAAAGGGAGAAACATGAGACTCAAGGGAAAATTAACAATTTTAAATATAATTAAAAACTAAATAAACTAATTATATGTATATAAGATACCATATTTTGGATAACATAGAGTTGGATTTCATATATGGATTGTGAGTAAAAAGTGGGGAAACAATGTGTATTTTAAATAGCTTTAAGAAAACATTTAATTAAATAATTTAAACAAAAATGACATTAATTAACTAGTGTTGTATAGAATCAACACACACAAGTGTTACAGAAATGATGATATTAAGATGGGATTATTTTTATACAGTGCTCTCATCTTTAGCACTTTAAATTAATTTATAAAAGCGACTGCAGTTAAGAAATCACGCCTATAATATCTTAATATGTCAAACTATTCTTTGTTTGGTTTGTCAAAGTTATAATCCAAATCTTTAGCCAGGATGATTATTATACAACATTAAACTGATTATTATAAATACATTAACAAATGAGCAATGTTATAAGTTCAATTTATAGATTCAATCTTAAGTAATAACCTGTAGATTTATACTTTATGTTTGTTTTCAATATGACAATATTAAATCGTGCTATCACACTTCCAACGTAAAGCTGTAACAGCAAATAGAAAACTAAATTAAATGGCTGAGTGTTTTCAAGAAGATGTACTTGTCATATTCATAGCCAGTTATGCTTCTTTCTTTGAAATCATTATATAAATAAATACCATATGCAAATTCTATGCAAATGAGTCACTAAGATCATCTTTTAGATATAGCAAAACATGCATCCTTATGATTAATGGTGAAGGAGTCCTCTGCTATAAAGTAAGCTTCTTTTACCTTTCGCTTAATATCATGCCTCTCAGTACAAACTAATTTTGCAGATGCAGGTTTGAACACATGTCCTGACACTTTTTGATGTTTTGCAAAAATTGAATAAATAAATAAATCTATAATTTTAAAAGATCTAAATTTTAACCAAAAACACGCTGTTATATATGTATAAAGTGATAATATTACAGTTCTTTATTGGCATATATTTGTGTGCTGATACATATATAATTATAAACACGCTTATATGCATAGACTTGAGGAGGAGCTGTGCGATAAAATAGATGAAATGTTTAGTACACAAGTAATGTATCATTTCAGTAACATTGTACTCATTATCATACACTTTCTGGGTGAGCACTAACTTGTAGTTTGAAAAAAATATTTCACTGAATTTTACTTTGTTGATATTTCCAATAAATGATAAAAATGTTAAAAAATTCATTACATGTTAATGAATCTTAAAAAAAGTGATAATTTTAGCCACATGTTATAAGTTTACCAAGTGTTGAACCATATTTTAACATTTGGTATTATGTTGTAAATGGGAGTTATTAACAAAATTTATTCAATATTTTTAAAAGTTAACATTCAATTTTATTTGTTAATATTTTTTTTTAAAGTCAACAAGCTAAAATGTTTGAGATGATAATTTTGAAGATTAAAAAATGTAAATGAATACTTCTACCCTAAAAATTGTTTACATTTTTTCTCTCAAATAAGTTTAGCATATCAACTTTAAAAATATTAACAAATATATTCTAAATTGGATGTTAATTTTTTAAAAAAATCAAATATGTTTTAAAACATTCCATATACAACATAATGTTCAAATGTTAATAACACAACGTGAAGAGATAAGATGTGGCTAAAATTTTCATTATTTTTTCAATATTCATTAACACATGGCAATTTTTTTAACATTTATATTTTTACCTTATCATTTTTGAATATATGAATACAGTTGGAATCTTTTATTGACAGAACAAGATGCAGTCAAATGTTTTTAAAATTACAGGATAGTATCTGACTAAAAAGGTGTTATAATAGAAGCAATATGATACTTTGTGTGTGAACAGAGATTTATGTGAAAACATGTTCTATGTGCCTATTTGTCTGGAAAGAAACATGATTAGAAGGCACCAAAATATCGTTTGTGATTGCACTGAGATTAGTTTACAGCTGGTGTAGTGAATTTACATTAAAATAATTAACAATCCTTTGGACATTTTGGGTTTCTTTTATTTAAAATTTTAATAAATATAAAAGTAAATATTGAATATGATAATCTATCCCTATTCTTTATAGTAGATTCCCTGACAATAGATTATTTAAAATAAAAGACCTGGCAAGCTTTCGGCCATGAAATTGTTTTTACCAATTATGTTATTATCATTTTATAATAATTTGCACATATATTTATAATATTTTCAATGTAGTAAGGATTCTTCCAATGACTTCATTGTTGGTATGCCTGATTTATATTCTCATTTGGCATATGATTCAATGACAATTTAAGATTTTGAACTTACTGATTAAATCCTTGAACTTGGTTTGATACAGTAGTGTAAAATCCTTATGAAATCCATTATCAATTAAAATATCTTTAAACATATATGACACAAAACTAATCCCATTGTTGGTTACAATAGTTTATCAATATATTTGCTTTGTGAAACCTTTTTAATGCCTTAATAGTACATTTAGCACCTATATTTTAAATAAGCTTGTAGTCTCTTCATTTGAAATATAAATCCATCACAATTAAAGATAAATAGATATTTGTTGAACTTGTATGTGCTACACATAATGTATCTCATGGTGTTTTTGTATTTGATATAGTTTCAAAACTTTTAGGAAGTAAGGTGACAGTGGATTCACATTCTAGATAATTCATGAACATCTTTTCTATATCCTAGCTCATGATAGACACCATACTACATTTATATTTTTCTTATATAATAATTTATCCATTTTCTTTTGGCTTTTACATGCTATGAGGTCATGTATAGTCACAATAATACAATCATTGTAATTAGACAAAATTTCATATGCATGGGTATTTGAATATCCAAAAAACACGATAATGCATCTACATATACATTTTTAACATACTTGTAAATCAGTTCATAGTAATATTCTGATAACAAATTTATCTATGGAATTAAACATCATTTAGCATATTCAGGATGTTTATTATTTTTGTTGAAATTTCTTAATAATGAATGATGATTCATATAGAGCAGAAAGTTGAATTTATATGTATATATTTGTAAAAAAATTTAATAGCAAACACAATAGCCAATGCTTTTTTGTTCAATTGACCAAATATATCAAAAATATAATGCAAAGGAAGGTAATAGTAAATTGATGCAAATACAAAGAGAAGGATAAAAATTGAAAATGACCATAAAAGGTAGTAAATACATGGAAGACATATTTTAATGAGTATGATTATGTAAAAAAAAACACCTTTTAGAATAAGGGTGTAATTTACTATTGAAACTAAAGAACCACTTACAAAAGTAATTGGAAAAAATACTTATTAATAAGTAATTATTATTCAAATAATAATTTATTAAATAGAAATCATTTAATAATACTTATACTTAAAATGATATTTTTGTTTTTTTCTTGATGCATCTCCTGATCTTATTGAACGTTTACAGCTACTGCTCTTCTGTTTTGTTATGTTGTTTAATGATCATTTTTACTTAAATTAGTGTAGAGTTATTTACCAATCATCAGCAAATTTCAAATTAGAAAAGTTTATAGACAACATAATCTAAATATATTTTCTTCACTGTATATCACTGATACCACATATTGATCTTCCTTTAACGTCTAACTTAGACTTAACAACTAGTGTTATGTCATATTTCTAGTTCATTATTTATTTATAATATTCTTTTCAATTATGTTGCTTTCTTTTTTTTTAAATTTATATGAGAAAAAAATAATAATTCATGTTTTCTTTTAATTATGACAATTATATACATTCACTAGAGAGAGATTACCACAAGGTCCAATCAAGCTTTAATTTATAAGTGCTGATAGAGAAATAATTCAAAATCTCTACGAGAATAACCTCTTCTCCAGACCAATTGGTTTATCCACTACTGTCAATTTGAAAACATAAATTTTTCAAGTGCTAACTTGCTTTTAAGCTTGTATCAAAATGTTCACTAGAGGAAGTTTACCATTAGCTCCAATCAAGCTTTAATTTATAAGTGCTAAAAAAAAAAAAAAAAAAAAAGATTTCAAATTTTTTATCAGAATGTCCTTATCTCCAAACCAATTGATTTTGAGCTTATGGCTTACGTCAATTGGAATCTAGGAATCCAGTCACTAGATCTAAAATACCAACTCAAAAGTTAGCACTTATATAATGTTACTATAAAAGTGAAACCTGAATTTTTCATACACATAAATATCTTCAAAGCCATCCTTACAAACTATATAGTTATATGGTTCTGAACTCAGTTCATTTTCTCCATAAATTAATAGCATCAACAATATAACATCACAAAATTCTTCAATGGTACACTTATAATCATTAATAAAACTTAAGACAAATTATGTATTTTGTTTTTAAGCTTGTACTAAAATGTTCACAAGAGGGAGCTTACTGCTAGCTTCAATCAAGCTTTCATTTTTAAGTGCTGAAAAAGTGAGAATTCAAAATCTCTATCAGAAAGATCATATCCATAGACCAATTGGTTCCATGCTTATGGCTTACCTTAGTGGGAATCTAAGACTCCAGTCATGAGATCTAAAATACCAACTCAATAGTCAGCACTTATCTAATATGTCATTGTCAATTTGACAGTCTCCTTTTAGTGAACATTTTAATACAAGCTTAAAAGCAAGTTAAACAATTTGTCTTGTTTTACCAATTATTATAAGTGTACCTTGAAGGCTTTTGTGATATTAAATTGCTTAGGCTATTAAAACAAGGTGAAACTAAACTGAGTTCAGACCCATATAGTTATCTGTTTTGTAAGGCTGGATTTGAAGATATTTACATGTCTGAAAACTTCAGGATTTCACATCAATAGTAATGTATTATTAGATAAGTGCTGACTTTTGAGTTGATATTTTAGTTCTAGTGTCTCAAGTCCTCGCTCCACATTGAAGTGAGCCATAAGCTTGAAACCAATTGGTCTGGGATAAAGACATTCTGATAGAGCTTTTGAATTCTTTCTCTTTCAGCACTTATAAACCAAAGCTTGATTGGATCTGGTGATACACTCACTCTAGTGAACATTTTAATACAAGTTTAAAACCATTTCCCAGTATATGCTATATATTTCTATATAATTCCACCCACTAGTAACTCTTCATGTGTGCATGTGTACAAGTTAGCCATTTTAAAAGTTAAAAGTTATTTAAATTACACCATGTTTTAAGATAAGTTTAAAAAAAAAATGTATTTTATTAGAAAAAGAGCATGATCAATTATGTAATAGAAGTGGAATGTATTTTATACAATAAGAGATAGGCAAGGTAATGGAAGCAAGCCTTTACTAAAATTATATAAGTGCCTTATTTCCAAATCTGGGAAAAACAATCAATTGAAAGAATTAAGATTTAACACATTTAAGCATTTGCACAAATTTTAAGGTGTAAAATAAAGAATAGAAACAAAAATCAGGAAATATATGTGATGGCACAAAAGACTGCTGAAGTATAACTTAAGTTGGAACATTAATTAGAGAAAATTAAAGTGAAATTTATCAAGAAACTCATAAAATGCACCACAGGTATATGAGAATGATATATGAGGAGAATGAGGCATTGTTATGGATGAGCAGCTTTTATCTTGAAAAGTTATTTTCACTTATTTTGCAGAAATTATTACTAAAAAATATTTATTGAAGGCAAAAAATGAATAGATGTCATTTAGTGAAAGACCATATAAGATGACTCTGTTTAAATGTATATATAATGTGTGTAGGACCTGTGATCATGTGTGAGTAATTGGCTGTCCACTACCCCATCATCAGATAGTACATATCCAAATTTTCCATCCCTTGTTGAGGTCTAGCCAGCTTCTATTATTACCACATCACATCCAAGAAGCCATTCAATAGTCTTCTAAGAAGGACTGTCAAAAATGTCTATCATCCATCTGGTAAAATGTCTTAGATCATTATTTAAATCATGCAACTCTAATTAATTACATATATTTTATTTTTATGCAGTTTTAATGTACTAAATCTTATTTAATATTTTATATGTTGAGGTTTTACTCGCTTTAAATATTTGACACATCAACTATTTTTTTTTACTATTTTATCTTATTTACATTCATTTGAATTATGGAGGGAGTTAAAATTAAATATAGTGTTGTTTCTCCATTCTCAATGTTCCCCTGGGATGATGCAAGTTTGGAAAGATGCCCAGTTTTAAAACTCTAAAACTATTAAAATAAATCGTAAGTAGATTTCATTCTTATTACTGTACCCCCCCCCCCATCATGCCAAGTAAAATTTCAGGATTAAACTTCTGTGAAATCATATTTTCTGTTACTGAAGGGTGGTAAGTGCTTAGAATTTAATTAGCTTTGAACCCAATCCATAGAGAGTCATGTCTAATCATGTCAATAAAATTAATATAAAAGTCTGATTTAGTAGTATACCTAAATAGGGTTATGATTAACAAAGTGATCTCAATGTATATAACTGTGTGCTGTGTTGCACCAATCCTGAGTTAGTAGAAGAACCCTGAGAAAGAGTTTCTGTTCATACCCTGAGCTTGGTTGTGCTATATGAAGAAGGGAAGCTGTGTGACATCAATGATGTTAATTCGGTGGTTGAGGTAGGGAAGGTTAGGTAGGGATTTAAACAAGGAAAATGGCAGTAACTATATGTATGCTGTTAGAGAGTCCCTGCTTGGTCTTTTGACCTTGTTGACTGTACAATTTTGACTACTATAGTACATTCAGACTTGCCCAGTAGATTATATAGATAATTTATTGACTTGTCTTGTATAATGCTATCTTGTACACCTTAATTAAAATAAAAGCCTAATGTAATTATAGAACTTCTACATCAATTGAACATATAAGGTGACTTTCCCAAAATTCAATGTATTAGTGAACATCTTCATTTTAGTAATTAGAAAATATAAAAACCAAAACGTTTCTCAAAAATCAGACAAAAATATCTCAACTGCTGAACAACATATATAAAGTTTAAGCTGAAAAATTGAACTTGCAGTTCTAACAGAGAATTCAGCCACCAGTAAAGTGAAATATTAATGGAAACAATCCTTTGAATATTCAGTAAAGAAATAACAGGCACATAGATTCAAATCTAAAAAAAACTTATAAATTGTAAGGTAAACCCTCCAAAATTAAATTTAAATTATTCAACATTTCCAAAGTGTTTCTAATCTTAAGCCAGAGATCAAAACAACTTAAATTTAGGATATATAATAGTAAAAATATTGCTAATTGCAAAGTGACATGGGGGTGGGGAGTTGTGTGTGAAAGAAATCCCTCGCCTATGGAACTGTAATTGCCAAAAGTGAAATGAAATTGATTTAGCATTTATGTTGTTATGAAACATCAAATTTACTATAGAGAAATGAAATGACAAACTTATACAGCAGTGCTTCTAAGGAGAGAAATTATAAGACAAAAGGGATATTATAGAACAGTCGAATCTTATCTCCTATATAACGTAGAATGGATTAAAGAAGATGATTATAATATTTTATTTGGACATTTTCATTATGAACTCTCAAGTTATATTTAGGTTGATGTTATAAATTTTAATTATTTATTTTCTTTATGTAAATAGTTCGTTTATCTCTTTGTTTTAATATGGATGGAAGGATTGTATAATTTACTGATACATAATAGAAGGATTAACTATTATTAGCCTTATTGTAAATTAAAATAAAATATAAATTCTGATGAAAACTTGCGTGCTTATAGGTCAGATCATCCTCAAGGGAGAGATAAGATTTTATCTTAATATATAATAATTATATGCCAACACTTGTGCAGGGAATCCATTGTTTAGGTTGTTGTTTGTTATTACTAGTCATTTAGTTAATTGTTTTCCATATACCAGACTAACTACTTCTAGTATAAGTAGTATTTCTTGTCTTTACCATAATCAAATACTATAATAGGGGTATCGATACTATATTAACAACATACAAATGATGAGAATTAATTTATCAAGCTAGTGGAAGTAATAACAAATTATAATTTTAATAAAATAATTTACCAAGCAATGATGATTTAAATAATCATAAGTTGTAAAATATTTTTATTTTATTTTATAATTTGGACATCAAATGGTTAATTAATCTATGAAGGGAAAAAAAGGTTGAATCAATGATTAAAATTAATGATAATCAAAGAATATCCATCGACATTAAATTAAATTATTTAAATTTTGTTATAAATTTCATTATTAAGTTTATGCTTATTGTAAATAAACTTGGTAAATATATATATATATTAAAAATTATTCTTTGTATCTATCCGTATTCATTTTTCAAATTGTCATTTGTTCTCACACATTCACATGTGTTATCACATACTCATATACTCTCATGCATTCATACATGTTTCCACATACCAACACATTAAGTGATATTGATATATCGCAAACTAGATGACTATGCAGATTCTTCCTGAGTTTGAAATGCGAGAATAATGGAAACTAAAGATGATAAGATTGAGGTGAGTATAGGGATATAATTTGATATACATCTAAATATTAATACTTCATCTCCCAGGAATAAAATCGAAGTGTGTGGGGGTTTATAAATGCAGAGATCCAAGATAGACTCTCTTACCCACTATAATATATATATATATATATATATATTACCGGTAAAAATCACCATGCCTAATCACACACAGTAATCCGAATTCGAACCCAGTCCACGTCTAGGAATAAATTCCAAAATGCAAACTAAATTCAAACCCAAAACCCTGGCATGACCCACCGATGACAACATTACAATGGTACGGGGTTCTCCCTTTACTAGCTCATCGAAAAACACAGACTAAATTACCTACAATCAGCTATTTCATAGATATCTTATAGTCGGGATATTGGTACGGCTAATAATTTAATGTATATATTTAAGTTGTCAATACAGACAGCAGGTGATTGACTAGATTTCGAGAGTAATAATGCAAGAGAGACAAAATTAGGTTAGATAAATTTTTAATAAATTATTGAAAGCATTGAATAATATTATTTACAGGTACGGTAAAACTCTCATATATATTTATAATAAATTGCTGCTAGTCATCAATAATCGGTTTGTACTGATTAACAAACTCATGCCAATATTATATGTTTAAATGGTTATACAGGTTGATATGAGAATCAGAGTATTTGGAGCACTTAAAATATTTATCTACTAGTTTATATTAAGTTGTTTTATTTTAATAGTTGCAAACCATTGCGCATATGGATAAATGGGAGGCGGTTTTATATAAAAATATGATATATAATACTGATGTACTGATGGTTGCAGGGATTAATGTATACTACAAATAATAACTTGCGGTGCATTGACGGAATACCGGGCGGCTTGTACTTTGACAAGTCTTAATGCCCCCAAGTAGATCCGGGACACTACAACCAGCCGGGCTCATTTTCGAACCCCGGTGATCCAAGAGATTACCTGGAGAAGAATTTCTTTCTCTCCATGTGGTAGTAAAACGAGACGCCAACTTAGGCGAAGGTAAAGGCATTGCCACAGTAACATCGAGGAAGAGTGATCGGAAGTGGATTTTAAAACGAAATTATATAAAACCTTTTCTCTCCGTAACATTTTCTACGCAACAGTCCGATATAACTATTCAATAAAACATGGCGAAATCAAACGATCGCAAAAGTAATAATTAATTAATTTTACTCTGAAACCCATAACTCCCCAGATTGTTTGGAAGGTAATAATAGAAAAAAAATATTCACTTATTATTCTTACTCCGTAATAATATATAAAAAAATTATAATAAAATTTTAGACTATTTTAAGTATTTGAGATTTGGAGTATAGATTAAAATATCATGACAAAGTAAAAGAAACAATAAAAATACTTGAATATTTCTCAACTCAACATAAATGAAACAATTTTAGTTCGATAAAAGAAAATTACTTTTAAAATGAATATAATAAATATTATGAGATAAACTTTACTGACTTTAATTAGAGTTGAGAAATATTATTATTGGCATCGTGTTGTTTGTAAAATAAGTAATAGTAAAATATAAATGTATTCACAAATGGATTATTAGTAGGCACAAATATTAATAATTTTCATCTAAAGACTAGAGCACAGAAATATTAGAGAAGAAATTTACTGACAGGTTTTAGTGTAACATTTTCAAATGGAAAGCAAGAAATTTACATGCAATTACTTTGATTAACAGATTAAATATAAAATTATTACTGAGAGGAAAGTTAAAAAGTTCATGTAACAAAAGTTACCATTCTTTCTTCGTCCGGTTTTCTTCTTGCGGTGATATGTATGAAGAACGTAGGCGCGCATTTTGAATTTCTTAGAATGGCATGGTTAATTTAAATGTTGGAATTTGGAAGACTGGAAGCACGGAAAACATTACAGATCAGCGGTACGAAAGATTTAAAGTGGCAGAACAGGGATCAGCTTCTTGGACTTAGCCCATCATGATTGCAGTTTACCGGGCAACTTCTTAATAACGGTTGAAGTGATTTCTCTGGAACAACTACTTTGCTGTAGCTTGAGACGATCCAAGCACAGCCAAGTCAAAAGTTAGAGTGTCTATATTATATTTAAGATGGCTACGGTTGACTTTTCTGCCTAGTTTTTGTTCATAACTCCGCCTCCTTTGACTTCGGCCTCCAGCAATATCTAATTTGACTATACAATAGCATTTTCCTTTCTTGATAAGAGTTCTACGTTTCTCATTTATTTTTATATTTAATACATGATTCTAAATTGACAAAACAATTACATCGGAATTCGTGAATACAAAAATATACATTCATTATCTTAATTTATCGAAGTACAAATTAATTATTCTATACATTTGTACAAGTAAGATTTTGATTAAAAATACTGATCAAAGGAATGTGACTTTTGATCAGCATTTTTAAATGACTTTGTATAATTTGCAAAATTAAAATTTAAAGAAAATATACACGCAATTGAAACTTTTAAATTGAGTTAATATAAATCCACAAACCACACACACACGAATATTATTCATCATGATTTGTGACATTTATACTCATACTCTTTACATTAAATTCTTTTTAAACAAACACAAAATAAATAACTTAAAATCTATGTGGCTTGGAATAGAAAAAGTCTCATTGCGGGTAAATAGTGGTTTAGAATTACCGTTCTTAAATGACAATCATGAAACTAAGATCGATTCTTCGATCTGTCTGTTTCAATATATATATATACACACACTTATGTTTGTTATACATTTTAGTAGAAAACTGTTTGTATTCCTAAAAACTACTTTGATTTGTGTTATCATTTGAACATAAATTATCTTCAAAAAAAGTTAAATAGATGTTATCTTCGCCCCCCCCCCCCAATCTATTTTAAATAGACATCAAATTGTATAAAAAATTACATGAAAGTAATCTTATTAAAAGTCAATATAAACAATAATGAAATAAAATGGTCTAATATTATTTAAATGAAAAAGTACCACTATTCAAAAAAGTTTTCTTCCATATATTGTACTGGACAAAATCGTACGTTCATTCAACAAGTCCTAGAATACAATCAAACTACAGCAATACTACTGACCCGTCAATGAGAACAAGGTGAGCAAAGAGAATGGGAATCAATAATATTCAAATAATTAGTTAATATATATATATATATTTTACAAAATATAACAATTAAATAACGATACAGACTAATGCTTAATATATTAATAATCAGATCCGTATTGTTGTTTAAGGCAACGTTAAACAAAGAGAGTTTAGCTAATAATACTGAATAAAATCTTTTATTCAATTAGGGATTAATTTAACTTAATCAAATAGTTATTCGTGCAATGAATGAAAAATACGTGAATACAGAGAAATGGTATAATATAAATTTACTAAATGATAAAGTATGGTAATTTATGATTGTAAATAAAACAAAGTAAGTGCTTAAAAGTTTTATAAAATGATTACACATTTTATTGTTAATTTGCAATCACACATTTCGGTGGATTATTAAATAGGTCATTCAGCAAATTACAAAAGAACTAAAATATTTGTATTATTACATAATATTGGTTAGTGCAATTACTACATATTGCTTTAAATTATTAATGAGACTGTTAAAATGTTGTCCTACCATATCTTAGCTCAGTTGGGGGCTACAGAGATCTATAAGGTGCAAAATGCATACTGAATGTAGAAGAAAACATTATGATTTAATAGGAATAAAACATCTATTAAGTTTTAAAATAAATAAAAATAATGGAATTGATAAAGTTCCACCGTTTACATTTACAAGTTATTGTCTAATCTCATCTTTTCCCATCATCCAAATGCATTAAACAACATATAATGTGTTATATAATTAAAATAATAAAATAAAGATGTAATACTGATTAACTGTACTGTATGGTAAGTTAGAAGTAAATACAAAATAAAATATAACACTATTTAGCTTTTATTGTACAGTAATTTAAAATAAATAACTAAATGAAATGTCTAATCTAAAGTAATAAGGGAATATCTCAGGGAATTAATTTATTGCATGACTTAATTTTAACTATATACTCTATAATAACTACCAATTAGTGTCATAAAAGTAATGATACAAATTAAGCATTATTCTGATAAAATAATGGTAGTTAGATAATAAAAAAAATAGGATGCATTTTGATTTCAATTTATCATTTAAATAATAACTGAGTAATAAAATTTTCAGAGAATCAATTAAATAATCAAACATTTCATATAGTGTTTGGTTAAAAAAACATCATCAAATCTGAAAATGTTCATCATTAAATTATGGAATAGTGCAATCATATCATATTGGATATGTAAGTGTGTGTACAAGTGTGGAAAAATAGTGCATGAATGCATGCCAAAGAAGAACTCTGAACAAAGCTTTTAAATAAATAAAACATTTATTACAAGATAACTAAATAAACATTTGGTTTTCTAATTTACGCCTATACATATTTTGGATAATTCCAATACCAATGATTGAATAGTCTACATGAGAATTAATAACATTAAAGAAAACTTTTTGGTATTTTATTTCAACATATGCCAACTATCAGTCTATTCTGATAAGCTTATGAAATCAAACATTATAACACTAGCGCTAAAATAATAAAACTTGAAACTAAATTTCTTGGTATGTAACTTCAAATACACATACCTTACAAGTCAATTCTAATATACTTATGGAAAAGAAAACTTTATTTAAACAGCACAGTGAAATAGTAAAATGTGAAACTAAAATTCTTGGCATTTTTACTTCAAATGCACATCAAAATAATATGAGAAGGGTTTAAATCTATGAATAAATGGTGAAACTGTCTTTCATAAACTAGATGAATAATTCTGTTACTTAGCTACACTTTCTTTTCTTTTGCTTGCTCATTCAAAATTAGGATGAAACATTATGAGAGTTGATGGTAGAAATCTAAAATAATTAATATGATCTGATTTGAAACAATGATTAAAGAATCACAAATCAATGATGGATTTTCTCCATACCTTCCAAAGTAATAATACTGTAGGAATGCGTCTGAATCATGCTACCTGTTATAAAATAATTAACATAGCTAAATCCAATCAGTTTACTTATGGAATTGGGATAAAATATCTTAATACGGATGATGCTATGGTCAAGCAAGCTTCAACACTAATTCTACTTCAGCTGTTATATGAGAAAAATCAATACTACCTTTATTTTATTTTATTATCTGCAAACTATCTTACACTAGGCTATGAATAAATGATGGAAAACATTACACATGAATACATGAAGGATACAAAGACTTTCTTAATTATAATCATTTAAATAACAAAACCCAGTGACTCCCTAGCCTAATTCTGAGGAATAAATGCTAGTGTGGACATTGTCTCATCACTGAAAAACAATACCATAATTAGTAAAAAATATGCAATTGCTTAACCTGGAAAATATATTCAACTAATGACAAATATTCAAATAAATTAAGGAAGAGTTTTCTTAATTACTGTCAATACAATATATAACATAAACACACACTCTCTCTCGGCATAGCCACTAAATACATTTCAATCTAAACATAAAATAATAATAAATTCACTCTTAAATAAATCCCTAATCCTTCCACTTTTTTGGCACATCCCAGCATCCTAAACCGATGAAAATTAAGTTATTTCTACTTTCAATTCAACAATTATATCACTGGATTAAATAACAAACTGACATACAAGCATAATAATGCATAAGCAATTTCAAATCACATTCGATAAAGAAATATATAACAACTATAATTAATGAGTTATATAAAATATGAATCTCTCATTTCTGATGAAGTATAATATTTTATCTTTGAAATATAATAATTCTTATTAAATATTTCTCAATATTTCTATTAAAGCAAAGACAAAATAACTCTTTAGTGTATTTGATATTAGTTCATAAATTGAAATAAAAAGTCTGGCTTGGGATAAATAACAAATCTTTAAATTTGTAGCAAAATAATTATTAAGAAATAAACCTCATAACTTCTTAAAAACTCAATGATAAAATAATAAATTTTATGCAATTATTCCTTCTCGAAACAGGCTGTAAATTTTCTAATAGCAAACAGATAAGTATTTCTATTGCCACATATGCTCATATATAAATACATGTATAAATAATAATTATTTATCCAGTATAGTATTTTTCCATATTATACTTTTCCAAGACATTCTTGAAGAGAGAAATAATAATTGAATAATAAAAAATATAAGACAAATAATTAGTCTACTTATCTATCAAATGATAACTAAAACAATAATAATACTCATTAAGCTTTTTTAAGCTGGAACATAAAAGTTCATTTACAGTCTGTAGATGACACATCTTGGTCATGTCTGAAAATGATGATGATCTCTTGTATAACAATAATTATGGTTAAACAGATAACAGTTTGATGTAGGGAGACAAATAATATTAATTGGATTCAATTAGAGAGCATTTAAACTTCTTAGCAATAGCTAATGAAACTGCTGGCAATATCAGATATCAAACTTTTCATTATGGCAAATAAATATTTATTACGGCATAAGTTGAGCAATAATTCATTATTTAATTCATCACACTTGTTAAGATATTTGTTTTAAATTCTCAAGAATCATTCCTTAGACAATAACTACTTAATTTTAAACATCCATTTAAATCTACATAAGATATTGATAATATACTTTAATAAAAAATCAAATGTATACAAGGAGCACTAATAAAATGCAAATAAGAATCTAGTCTTCATGCTCTCCTACTTGTTCAGTTATAAGTACATTTAGAAATAAGTTAATCATTCATTAATTATATGTCACACACTCATTTCTTATTTCTAAAGATGCAAATGGTTAGGTATACATTTTTGTCAATAATAATAAGGCATGTTATAACAAGATATCCACACACATCCTTCCATTTAAATTTTATTACTTTATAGCTAGAAAAAATTATCAACAGAGAGCATTTGAAGTGTTTTATGAAAAAGTTCACCATAATTTTTTCAGAATAACAGTAAAATTCACACATTTCAGTTATTTCTTTAGTGTTAGACATTAAATCTAGGCAAATCAAACTTATAAGACAGACACACATTTCAATTGCTTCTTTAATATTAGAGATAAAATTTAGGCAAAGTGGATTTGAAATATAAACATGCATTTCAATTATTTATTTAATATTAGAAATTAAAGTTAGGCAAAGCAAATTTGAAATCTAAACAGACATATACATCCCAAATGATGATTTTAATTTTAAATTAGTCAATTAGAAGTATAGAGAAGATGAACCTTGTTTTTAAAGCTGTTTATGTCTGCATATTAATTTTTATTTTCCTCAGTAGAATTTCTGAACTGTTTCTATCCAGAAAATTAATAGAAGATTTTACTTTTAAGCTTCAACTATGGAAGAACCAATTCATAGAGACAAAATTGTACTAATGAAAAACCATAATGGAAAGAGAATTGTTGTAATCAGAAAAGCCAACTTTTTTGTAAAAGTACCCCCTTTTATACCACATTATTACTTAAGCATTTATTTTTTCACCAATCCCAGGTCATTCAAAAGTTCAACTTTAGAACAAAGGTTACTCCTCCCATTGTACTGATATAATTAGTTACAAAATATTCAAAACTTTTCTTTCTTGAAAAAGAAAGAGAGAAAGAAAAAATATTTTGTCTTTAAAAATATTAAATTGAACCAAGAATAAAAACTCTTACATTTCTATAGTAACAATAATAATAATAATAATAATAATAATAATAATAATAATAATAATAATAATAATAATAATAATAATAATAATAATAATAATAATAATAATAATAATAATAATAATAATAATAATAATAATAATAATAATAATAATAATAATAATAATAATAATAATAATAATAATAATAATAATAATAATAATAATAATAATAATAATAATAATAATAATAATAATAATAATAATAATAATAATAATAATAATAATAATAATAATAATAATAATAATAATAATAATAATAATAATAATAATAATAATAATAATAATAATTATTATTATTTTAACAAATAAAATAATTGATAGTGTATTTGTCTGTTTGATAATCCACTGGTCCCGTGATCTATTAATTTATTTACAATGTTTTTTAAGCTGGTTATCCAAGCTATTGATTAGTAAATCAAATGTTTTGCTGTGAAACATGATATCTGATAGTATAATGAAGTACATAAATGAAAATGAAACTGAAAGATGGCACAAGAACAAGTACTAAACCAGTCTAATCAAAATAAAAGTTTCTATGATGATGAGTCAAACCCCCTGCAGTAATTACACTATGGCTTGAGGTATTAAAGCAACTAAATCAGAAAATTATCTAAACAAATAACAATACTGTCTTGTAGCCAAATAAGACAGACTTGGATCAACTTAAACTAAACTATCAAATTCTATGACAAGCTACACCCTTTTCTATCATTAATTACTAAGAAAAATATTAAATATCTCAAAACTTTCATATAATGTCTGTAAGTGCTTTAAAACATAATTTTAGGTAATTAATAAATAAAATTAAATTTCAGGTTATTTTATTTTTTTAGTAAGATGCAATCAGCTGTTACTCATACAGTGCTATATAACTACAATTGGCTTCTGGTGCCTATCCAGAAAATTGCAATATATATATATATATATATATATTATAATACCTCGCTTTATATATTTATATTTATATCACCATTTGTATGCTTCTACCTGTAGCTTCGAGTGAGGATATTTGTGAGCATGGTCTGATTCCATCTCACACGCCAATCTTACACATGGATAAGAATTATCTCATCGAAAATGTAAATAAGGGTTCGGGTATACATATATACCTCTATTTATGGTAGTGCATCTGTACCAGCTCAATCTCAGGGTTTGGGGACTATAGTCTAACTAGAGAACAAAGCTAAACACTACCCAACCAAGTCTTATGTGTCTATCTATTCTGTCCAATAATTTATCCGTTATAAATCTAATAACCCAACCCGAAGGTTATCATACCATTTACTCTATTTACTACCATACTTAATACCGATAAAATCTCATTTATCCACGCATATAAATATCAATATTCAAGTGCACAGCCCATTTACCCTGATACACACATATATAATTCATACACGCATCAAAATAGTGCAATTATACATCAGAGCTGTTTATTTAAAGTTGTTATTTTATTTAATTTAAAAGAGATTTATTATAGGAATTAATATTGAGGTAACACTAGTTTCTTTACCAAGACGCATTCATTGAACATATATTTAGTGTAAACGTCAATTACCTTAAGTACCATCGACCGTTCACACGGTCAAAGACAAGTCCGCATTTATAATTCTCCACGAATACTGGTCTGGTTGATATAACGGATGGCAGGGATTTCCAATGTGGTATATCAAATAGCTTATTCCGGAAGTGGAGTAGATGATTCACTCACTTTATGAAAGGATCCCATTTCATAGATATTTCATCGCCATTACACTTGATGAACAAGAACTCTTTTGTATAGCAAAATTCGTAGGTCCACTTCAGATGGGTTCCACGACAACTGTCCACTGGATCGGTTAATGAAACTAGTGCTATTGAATTACCCCAACATTTTGGGTGAGAAATATTAATAACTTCTTAAGAAAATTTTATACATCCACATACTCCATAGTCCAAGCCCCATTTTTTTTCTTTTCTTTTTTTTTTTTCACTCTCGAGCCCACAAAAAAGTTCTTTTGTTTTCACTCTTTAACTTTATAAAATTTTCTTCCAATATTCCTACGCCACTGTCCCGTTCTTCTATTGTTTTCCAAAGATACCCACCTGACTCATTTTCAGACTTCTTGACGCCAGTTATTACTAAACCGCCTACAGCAACTGATTTATTTCTATTTCTATCTTCATATGTTCAAAAGATTAATTAGCCAAAAGAAAACACGTGTTACCGACAACACTATTAACCAGACTTAAAGAAAATTTTTAACGGATAAATTATATACGAATAATCAATTACAACTTATACAGCTCCGTATATAATTGCTTGTAACCATTACTGTTAATACATACACACATTTTATACTCACATATACAAATATATTTATATAAGCATACCCACCTAACATTCACACTCTTTGTAACAGGGTTCGAATGACTATTTACATATATATCTTTTCGTATATAGTCGCTCAACATTAACACTCGCAATTAGTAATATATTACATACGCTTGTATTCGAACCCCGTTTGTTACAATATATATATATATATATGAGTAAGATTTTATGATGTGTGATTTCAAAAGTGTACAAAATTCGGGAGATCATTCAGATGTGTGTGAGTAAAACAATTCAGCTTAAAAATAAATTTGTAATTCATAATCTGACCTGGAGAATTAAATTGAATGGATGGTGAACAACATGTGATTACTAGTGACAGAGAGCCTTACAGTGAGCATTGCAGGTTGATAAATAACTCAATAATGATAATAAAGGTGGTATCATGTTATCACTCATAATCACATACAGGAAGGTGGTCACTTAAAATGCTCTTGAGTGGCTTTGTCATATTTTTATGAAAGGAGTATGCCCATGTAATGGTCAAGGTCATATCTCTGAAGAACAGTGGCACAAGTTGTGTGTTGTAACAGTTTATCTGTATGTTTCCCATACACTTATTCACTGGAGATGTGTGAAGAACTTTAGCAGGAAATACATCTACTTTGAGAAAGATATGAAAGAGTGGGGTTGATCATTCCCAAGATCCCAAAATACATGGCAAAACAAGAAAATTATAAATAATGATTGTAATGATAACTTTATAATGCCTAAAATATATACATAGTTTGTGTCACTAACGGCCACTATAAATTAATGAATACCTATGCTCTCATTCATAATGGAATGCTTTAACACAAACCATACTGGCATTTAACTAATGATTAATAAAATGTAACAAAAGCTGTCAGGGTTTAAAACTAAAAGAGAATAAATTGTTTTCTCCCACATTTCTAAAATACCTTTTTATCTTTCTACAAGCCATCATTGCACATATAACTTATATTAATTTACAAAATAAAATGATAGATCACACATAGGCACATGATTGATTACAGATTAAATTCACTTTGAATGAAATTTAATTAAATAAATTAGTAAAACAATTTCAATGATTGCATTAGAGTTAATTGTCAGTTAGAGAGACCAATGCAACATAAACATTACGATCTTTTGATCATTTAAAAAGTAAAATTATTATAAAATAATTGGTGTAAAACCAAGCCAGTTTATAATAACTAAGTTTAAACAAAATTTACATCTCCATAATTTAATGGGAGAGAACTATTTGTTGTGGATTTAAATTCACTTGCTGGATTGTATATCTTCTTGTCATACCAAAATAAATTAGAATAACAAACTAAGAGAAAATTAAATTAATTCTAAATTGCGACACCCAAAACAAAAGAACTTATACAGAATTAGAATAAATTGTACAAACATATAAATAAAAGATAGAAAGACGTACAATATAGTTTATAATTACAATAATTCATTAATTAAGAGTTATTTAGCTGATGCTAATGTAAATGTTACCTTGAGCTTGAGGAAGCAACGTATGTACTCAGTAGATCATGATCATAAGTTATTTTGGGTTGTAAACAGGCATTTGTAGAGATTCAAAATTCACTTTCACGCAAACATATCACTGAACAGTCCACATATTTGGTCTAGATGTTCCAGACTTCAGCATAGTGAGCTTACCAGAGGTATGGGGAAAATCAAACAGCATTCTCCTTTACCCCAACATGATTTACTTTACAATGCAAACATGCATTAAAGATACTAACTCTCTGATATCAAAACAAAACAAGAATTATATTGATAGCCAAAAGTTAGCTATTTATACACAAAGCAAATATTAAAAAAATGCTGACCATTTTCTCAAACTCATAAACTTGATTGAGATTGAAAGTTCATCTCTATTTGCATATATGGTAATGAAAAATACCGAACATTGGTCAAATAAAATTTAATTAAAGATTCTGTGGTATTTATAACATTCCATTCACTTTTTAAAATGACACAATAATGCACAAAATTTTAAGATCAACTGATTACATTGTTTGTCTCTTAAATGTCAAATTACTTCTATACAAATATCAGAAATAAAATTACAAAACATTATAAACATGACAAACTACTATAAATTAGATATATGTTATACATTGGTCAGTCTTATATATAAATAACTAGTAAAGTTATTGAAATACAAAATATTATAAAATTACAAAATTTTAAGACTTATAAATATTAATTCTTATACACACATACATATATGCAAGCTGAATGTGTAGATGAAACTAAATGTTCCTGTATCCATACATATATATATATATATATATATATATATATATATATATATATATATATATATATATATAGTATATATATATATATATATATATACTATATTGCTGTTATATATAATTTGGGCTCAAACATATTCTAGTGCTTATATAATCGGCACTAGATTAAGCGCAAATCACCAGAACAGATTTCCAGCTTCAATATATGCAGTTTTCCCTCTAAAAACAATATAGGTAAACATAGTACCATTAATCGAAATGTTTATTTTAGAAATAAATAGTATTTCAATTAAAAAAAAAATTAATAGAAACAGTGTGATTATTAAGATCAATTTATAAAGAATGTAATATTAATAAAAAATGTCTTATGAATTATATTTTTCAGTACTTACCCAAGTATTTTCTTTTGCCATCTTTAATCTATAATTAAATTGTTCATGTGTTGTATAAAAATTTTCACCGGTATAGTATGCCAATAATTCTAATTGTCCATGTTCAATTTCATCCCGATAGAAACGAGTTTCATCTCCTTCTGCTGGACAGTTTAATTTCACAGTCTCACCAGAAATTGCATGTGTATCAACATCATAATAAGGATACCTAAAACCCGCTATCATAAAAGCAATATATATTGTAACCGAATAAAAATGAGACTATTTTAATTAAATAAATAAAATAGAGAGATTATCATTATTTATTATAATAGATTCTTCCAACAAAGAAAATCTCTTTTCTCTTTCCATATATATAAAACACTTTTCCGGATTGTGAAGAAACAACTCATGGTTGCACACTGGCTCTATTTGTAACTAATTAAAAAATCAATAAATAAATATATCAAGAATGGGAAAAAGGAAATCAAACTATTATTTTTTTCTTTATTCAGTTTTATTTCTGTGTATATGATTTATCTGGGTGCCATTAGGCTGTCTAAATCTAGATAAAGTTATATCATATACCTATTTATAGGTGTATCTAGTTCAAACTCAGTTGGTACTTTATTTATGGCACATGTACTTTTATGAAAGGAAAAAAAATCCTTATACTGAGTTGTGTAAAAAATTCTCCAATAAATTATTAGATTTTAATATCATAAATTCATGTTTAATATTTTCTTAAGTGCTATCAGCTCAATTTAAGTACTATATATTTATCAGATGCTTCAATGGTAGTCATGCCTCTTGCTGGTGGCTCACAAACAAACACAGCTAGAGAGAATCATCACGTATATATGGCCATTAAATGTATTTATTTAGTGTATTCATTAATAATATAACGATAATGATGATGATGATTCCATCCACAACTTTACAATTAACTTACAACAACAAATGATATCTATTACCAATTTATAATTATTTAAAATATATTTTAATAATTGAGACCTAACAGTGATGATGATGGTCATTACAATTCTCACGATACAATGCTTAACTTTTAAGAAAAATATACACCTTTTTATTAAAAACAAATTATCATTGATTACTGATCAATCACTAATAATAAAGATAGAAAATGTACATAATTAACAATGACAACTCACATTTAAATAACAATAATACTAAAGGACTTTCCTCTTCCCTTAATTACATGTAAACTCAATGTTCATATCAGATAGTTTGATGTGTTTATCTAACAGGTGAAAAAAAAAAAAAAAAACTCATTCCCTGGAAAGATTTTAATTAAAAAAAAAAAACATTTGATCCATACGTAAACTCACCTATTGAGTATAATATATATATATATTGATAAATTTAAACATTATTAATATTGAGAAATGAGCAGAGAAAGGTTAGTTAGCTCATAGCGATAAGAACATTGAGAGAAATCAAATTACCTATCTCCATATTCCCCAATATAGGTATATACTACTTTAAAAATCCCTCTCTTCCAATGTTAAATTTCTACCAATTTTTAACATTCATGCTCACAAATATACATGTAAGCATAATAATATTACTAGATGTGTGTGTATCTATCAATTCCCATTATGAATAAAATAACTATTAAACCCTTTTTACATACAATATAAAGAACATATTTTATATTATAGGATCAATACACAATTAACCCATTTTGTAAAATGAAATACACAAATAAATAGTTTCATGTAATAATCTAAGAATACATAATATCAATAGAGCAATATTTATTATTATTAATGAAAATCTCTACTAATTCATTCTCATTTTAGGACTTAAAAAGAGAGAGAAATGAATTTATTATTAAAAAAATGTTTTAATAATTACTGATAAAAGTATACTCTAAATATGTGATAAAGAATTAATATTATTGGCTGCACAACCATGGTAACATCCTATCAAATTTAAATAACTTGTTGCAACTAATAATCTCTTGCAAACCTAGGTAAATTATATATATTGTGACCTTCTGGTTTGGCACCAGAAATAGTCATTGTAGTAGTGTGGTAGTATATAAGTATTATCTGATATAATCCTCTTTAAAAAAAATGAAATAACGTGAAATTTAAAAAAAAAATTATTTTGACTTAAAACTGTAATCAATAGTAAGTGTAGATATAATTAACAGATTAGTTAAATGTTTAGTATCTTGTTTGGGGTATAATCAGTAATAGAATAGGGGGTTGCTTGTTATATATATAGTCAGTGCAGTTTAGGTTGTTGCTTACTTGTTTTATTTGCTCATAAAGCAGTATTCAGTTTTGTTAGAATGATTTTCTAGTCCATTTGTTTTGTACATTTTAAATTTATAGCATAAACAGTAAAATATGTTTCACTCATCATCATTCACATTTTCATTTCAGTTATATCAGTGTAATACCTATAGTATATTACTATTGAATATTCATGCATTATCCAACTTCATTTTTCATTCATAAGTTCCATTAAACCATTAAATATCCCACATTACATTCAAATATTTAATTATATCAATAATAGTAGTAAAAATCTAACTTAATTACATTTTAAATAAATCGATAAATTATGGACAAGTGAATTATATAATGACAAATACTGTAAAATATTTTATTTATTAAAACAATTGTCATCAATTTTATTTTACTGCTTTAAATAACATTCAATTATTAGCTCAATATTTTTTTTTTCATTTATTTAAAAGACGAAATATTTTTTTTATCTCTATTTTTTTTTTTTTTTACTGTCTCGAGTTTTGCATAAATTAGATAGGTTTGCAAGTGGGAGGAGCAATTGACAGTCTTTTTCTGATGATGTAACATTATCGTAGACAATTGGAAGAGAACAATATGATGTAATGATTATTAAAAAAGTTTATAAAAGAAATACTTATTACTTTTAAGTGGGCAGTCTATTATTATCAGTTTGAGGGCAGTCTATTATTACTTTTGAAGAGGTCAGTCAATTATAGAACTTTTACGAGGACAGTCATAGCTAACCAAGCCCAGCTATAACTAATTTATTTAGAAAAGTTTAATAATTAAATTATTTTCCTCTTCCAGAGTTCAAGTTAAAAATTTAATTATATTATTTGTTTGTGAAATGTGTCCTTAAAAACCACTAAAAGATACGTCAATTTGCTCCCAGCTGATCATTCAAATTGTCCCAACGTTATGCTAGAGTACATGTAAGTGTTATGTTCTATTATTCAAGATAAATTATTATTTAAGAAATGGGGATGCATAATAAGACTGTTAAATTGTTTTATTTAAATTTAAAATTAACAGGGAAGGATAAAAGAATATTTGTTTATTTTATAACAATTAAGTTTTTAAGCTTTAATTATACTATGAAGAGAATAAATGCCACGTGCTTCATTTACGTGGAGGAAAAATGTGAACTGTCATTGAACATTCTCAGTACTTTAGTGTACAAACTTCATGTTAAATATAAAAGAAAACTCAAAATTTAAAATATACACAAGGAATATGTAATTTTATTGTCATATGACTTAGAATAGCGGCGTAATTATTAACATTTTTACCATTGGAAAAGAAAATATATCAGATTAAATATGTCGTTAAATGTACTTTAATAATTATTTGTTCTTCTAGACTAGTGGGAGGAAGGAAATTATAAATGTATAAAGTTATGTGACATTGCTGTATTAACATTACTAATGAGTTTATCTCAATAAATATTAATAATTGAATGACAACGTATATTTCTGAATGGCTTTATAATTGTGAAATCAATATTAAATATATCCTAGGAATAAAATACAAACTTCTATTTTACTTGCGTTATGAAATATATTGTTTAATTAAGGAAATTCATTATTTACAACGTTAATAGCAATTCATTAGTGGAAAACTAAAAACATTGAATATGCTTTTACGGATTCAACAAAATATTATTGTATTTCTCCTGCAGTAAATGTATTGTTTGATGCATCAATATTTATCTTTGTGTGTTCACTGTTTAATATCCTTACCATTCATTGGTTGACATGACAAGGAAAGTCATGCAAAACTTTTATAAACTTTTGTTTCATTTTGTTTGGAAAGAAAAAAAGAAGAGAACTTTATTTTATGTAATGGTATTTTAGTTAGATAGTATTAGTTAAGGAATGTTTTATTATTTTAAATATGTTTATTATATGTATTATTATTGTTAAATTTTTCTTCAAGAATGTCTCAATAGCATAATGAAAGAATACATTATGCTGGTAATTTTTATTATTGTTATTATTTTGATAAGATAAGTTTGGTCTTGCTTGTGTGTTAATACTCCAAGCACCTAATAAACGAATGGAAGAGTCCATTCAAAAGGGTGAATAATTATTTTTTTTTAAAAAAGGAGTTCATTATATCAAATCTTACCGAATATATTTCTTTTTATAAATTAGAAAATAATTATTTTCAATAGTTATTTTATCTATAACATACAATATTATTACTTATTTAGGTTCAATTTAACTACAGATTCGTACCAATATTAATGCATTATATTATAAAAAATTATTCGTCTTGCTTTGTCCATAGTAATTAGTATTTTATTCTCCAATTGTTCTTTGAACATTACCAAATCTGAAATATTGTCAGATATGAGATATTTATTCTTTATTAATTCTAGCAGTAATAATTAATATTTTAACAGCAATTCTTTGCATACTACGATTTTAAATGGTCTGTATATCGCATGCTTATACGTGTGTGTGTGTATTATTAAACCTATTTATAATTATATGTAATTGCCGTTGAAAATGATTTTAAATCAATCGGATTCGGAAGGAAAAGAGGATCAATCATTTGAAGAATTAGAAAGTTGTTTAAGAGAGAATTATTATTTCTTTGTTATGACTGAATGAAAAGTATTTTGTGGCTATATGTTATAAAGTTTACAATGTTTATAATATTTTATGGGATTGAATCAGTCTATTTGTTAGTTGAATATTTAATATGGGTAATTTGCCCAGTGTAGTATAGTGTAGTTAATGGAATTGAATATTCCTTTTCTTATCCATGTATTGGAGTATATTTTGATACGAGTGGATTGAATCCTCATTTTATATTTGATATAATGAATTAGATGTGTATGAAGCTAGAGATGTTATATTCCTAATTTTCATTTGGTGATGAGTTATTCCAACAATTATTTAGTCTTAAAGATAGACTTGGAAGTTATTGTTATATTACCTGTTTTGAATTATATAAATCGGTTATCCCATGTGTGTATTGGATGTTTTCCAACTTATGATATAGCCTAGTGTTTGATGGTTTATGATAAAAGGAAGAATAAAAGGAAAGTATAGTGTCTTATAAAACATCTATCTGTATTATAGTTGATAAAAAAGATTGATTGATCTTCCCTTCCAACCGTATTATGATTATATTGAAATATCATAAGCAAACCGATTAGATTGATTAACATTATTTATTTATTTTCTTTGACACACAGCATAATACAGATTCATGCACAAATTGTCAATTTTGATATAAAAAAATTCATTCTTAATGTAGAACTTTACTTATCATGTTAAAACATTTTGTAGTAATCATTTAAGCTTCATTTCATTGATTTTTATCATTTAATCACAATTTACATAAATAATTAAGCAAAGATAGGATATAGTTAATGCATAAAAGGATTTACTTTATTTTGGCAAAGCAGAACCTAATTACCCAATAGAATACTTTACTTCAAAACTACAAAGGAAAATACATTTAATTAATAGAAGTATTTATTTTCTTTGGTAAGATGGTCTAATATTATTCTTAGTTTAAATCGCCTTATTGTAATTTTATTTAAGATATTTTAGAGTAACAATGCAAAATCCTAATTTGTTTAGTAATTAGAATATTAATCTATATTGTTGTTATAAAAATTTTAGTAATAAATGAGGGATATTCAGCAAAAGTCTGAATAAAAGATATTTTAGTAATCAATTACTAAAAGTGTAAGGTCATATCTATTTTGTTTTATTTTTGTATAAGTCTATCAGAAATCACTGATAGCTAAAGAGATATTTCTTTATAGTAACTAATAGGGACTTATTTAGTTCATTTAATGTTTCAAATAAAATGTTTGCCAATCTGTCAAAATGTTCTGATGAATGAAATATAGTAGTTGTAAAAGTTAATGAATCATGTTGTATTATATCTTCTTGTATAATCTGTACTCAATAATATTAAATCCCTTTGGAATTTGTGTTAATAACAATAAAAGAAAAATAGATGTTGATTTAACTATTTTTTTTATTTGATTAATAAATATTTTGTTATCTAAATTTGTATTTGGAGTTTCTTTTATAACATTCATTCGTGTTTCACACTTCCACACATGCTTATACATTTATTTTATTTAATGTAACATAGTTGTATTTTATTTAATTATAATAAATCTCAAGATATGATGATGTTGATTTCCTTGATTCAAACACTATATGAGATGCCAATTACCTACTGATCATTTTTAAAAGGTTTTCGTTAATTTTTGTTTAGATTATGAATTGAAATCAAAATGTGCTGGATTTCTTTCATTATCTAACTGCAAGTATCTAATTAGGGTATTGTTTGGTTTATAATATTATTTTTATAGTGTTAAATAATAATTTGAGGTATAGAAATGTTAGATCAACCCATACCATAAGTTAATTCCCTGAGATCTTCAATATATCATTTAGATTAGATAATAAATTTATTTAGCCAGATTAGAGTAGTGAGTAATTAAAATTTAGTAGTGATATGTTGATTTTAAGTTTAGATCTAGTAAATTATACATTACGATTTCTGAAATATTATTTTTTTTTTTATTTTAGTTATTAGTTAATTGTATGATATAGTAGAGGTTGTTTAGTGCATATGGATGATGGGAGGAGGTGAAATATAGAGTATAATTAGTTAATTTTAGCTGGTAGAATTTTACCAATTTAATTTTGTCTAGCATAGAACTTAATAGATGTTTATTACTATTAGTAATAATATTTTCTCCCACATCTAATGTACATTGTACACCTCATACTTCTCTGTATCCCTCAACTGAGTTAGTTTTAGGTGAAAGCTTTAATTAAGAGCCTCATGAATAGATTTAGGTAAAGTTAAATAAATATTTTATTCTATGATCCATAGAATTGGTGCCCCCGGGTAATTTTTAGTGTTAGTGATAGGTGTGAGGGGTTACAATATATATATATATATATATATATATATAACAGTTCTGATTTGATATATATATATATATATATATATATATATCAAATCAGAACTGTTAAAGATTTTTTTTTTAATAATTTCAGAAAGTATTTTTAATGAAACTGCAGATGTAAGACATATTTATCAACTTAGATTTATTTTCAGGCATGCACACTTGCCAAAAGATTGCATGTAATCTTCAAATTAATCCACATTCTACTACTTCAGCCATGAATTATCATATAGACATAAAAAAATTAATGGAAATCATATAAGTGTCCAACAGATTCTAAATTGGCTTTTGAATAACTATACTTTAAATTTGATAATCTAAAAGAATAATTAAGGCTATCAAATATATTTGTATTTGATAAGATGTGATAAATGTAGAAAATTTTAAAGTAACCTAAATATTTCGTGCAGAATATGTGGTGTTATATAAAAAAGAGTACTGGAACTCTCTTTATCAACATTTATATTTTTCATGATGTACTTCTTTTATAGCAGCATATTTACAAAAAAGTTAGCAGTACTGTTTATTTTAAGCTTACTATTAGCCTGCATAATCATATATATGTTTATTATTTAGCTGTAGGTCTATCACTGTTTTATTTTAAAGTTACAATTGACACTATTGACATATATTTATCAAACACTTAAATGCAAGAAAATAAAAATCTTGAAAAACAAAAGAAAGAAATTATTGGTATTATTTTTTGTGTATTAATCTAGCACAAAATTCTATGAAGATTTAAATGATGTCACAATAAAAATAAAAGTGTGCAAACTTACTTGGAACTCAACTTCAATAAGGCAAACATAAGACAAGATAGAACAACTTGGTTTGTTTTAACCCTACATGGTTTCCCAATTTTTCTGTTATTTCTGACATTTTTCTTTGTCTCATACATCAATGTAACATATTTGATAAAATCATTATTACTTATTAGAAAATAATAAATTTGAATTCATTTGATAGATATTTTTGGTTACAACTGAAATAAATTTAAAAAAAAACACATTTTTGTCTGTAAATATTAAAAATATGAGATCCTATTCAGAACAAAAATTTACAAGTCATTGTTTTTAGAAAGATTATTTCAGTTTACAAAATCAATGAAATATTTGTTGTTGTTTTTCTTATTATTTTTAAACATCCAAATGAACATTTATTTATTTCTCTTATATCTAATGAATTATTCTTTAAAAGTTTAAATTTTTTGAAATTATGATATTGTCTTACTCATACATATAAAGTAGATATAAAGTAGATTGTTTATGTCAAAGCTAGTCTTGTAATTCCTTCAGACCATATTTACATTAGCTGCTAATATAATGTTATATTTTTGAAAATAAATTATTTCAAGTAAAAATAAGTTATTAATAATTTATATTTCTTGATATCTAATAAATATTGTGTAAATTATTAAAAAATATCTTACCAATAAACATGTTTTTGTTTATTGGAACTACAATTTCACAAAATATCAAATGTTTTACAGCTTGGAAACAGACAATGGATGAACATGTCATGGCAGGCTTATGTCTATAGTAAGAGCAGAAATTTTGAATTTCTCACCTTTAGTGCAAATCTTTCAGGCAAAAAAAAAATATTATAATAAAATATACTGTTTTATATACATTTTAACATATAATATTTATGAAAAAATTTACAAGGGGGAGAATTGGACAAAAGGTAATTTTCAGTTGTCCTGGTTAAGAAAAAATGAAGGCAAATAAATTATGCCATCAATAAATTTTACTTTTAAATAAATAAAATTAATTTACATGTCATCTTAACTATCCTCAATATTAAAGCTCATAAGCCATTATAATTGCAATGTGAGGAATTTGATTAAAGAACACACCTTAATTCCATAAAGCTTATATTTTAACCCACATTATAAGCTAGAAAAAAGCAAATCATGCATTGCTAGAAAGTGAGAAAACATTGTGGGGATGGAGCTGATTGTCATATAACCATGAACTTCTGATATGATTATCATTTATAATTACCTTCCATGATGATCATGTTGACAAAAATATCTACAATGTGCTACAGCCAAATAAAAAAATTGTCTCAGCACAGGAACGATAGTTTACAAGAGGACTCACCACCACAATGTTCCAAATGGTGACCAAATATAATCAGGTGAACTACCATCCAGTTAATGCAAAAAACCTTTCTAAAAAAAATATACTCAGACATTTTCCAACATGAACTATAACATTTTGCACTGGCCTAACTATGCAGGATTAATATTTTATGTTAGATTATATATATATATATATATATATATATATATATATCTATATATATATATATATATATATATATAATATAATATATTGAATATACATAAATATATATATATATATATATATATATATATATATATATATATATATATATAATTTTGTATATTCAATTAATTTCTTTCTTTTGAAACAGAATCAATCCTAAATAATCAACAATTAGTCTATGGGGAAAAGGAATCATTAATTATAATATGAATTTTTCATTTAATAATAAAATATAGGTTCATATTTCTGAGCTTGCTTGCTAATAAAGACATTAATATACTGATTTGAATGGTGAGACATTGTTGTTATATAATATTAAGTGTTCACACTTTCCCAATTACTTTATTTAATGTTATATATGTTTTTGTTTAATTAATTTAATTATTAATGATTTGTAATTTGGAATGAATTACTAAATCCTTGAATGATTGGTCTGTTCTATCATAGATCTATATGACACCAGAATAGGAGGGGGCTCACAATATTAAAAAAAAAAACTCTCCACAGATCACAAAATATAGACTGGTAGAGTCAAAATTAATGATCACATGATTTCATAAAATTTAGCTAGCAAAGAGTTAATTGTTAAAATATAGTTTTAAAATTTCTTAGATGTAAATTTGAGATTTGTAAATTGGAATATGGAATAACTATCATTCATTTGATCAAAGGACTGTGTTAGTAAATAGTTAATGAATACAAACAAAGAATGATCATGCCTATACAATTATTAAGTTCAACCAAGATATTATTTTTGTTATAAATCAATCATGAATGGAAACTATTCTCAAAATTAATTTGTTAAACATTAAATATTAAATTAAAGTGACTGTTTTTGTTTTGTTTTTCAGTTTTTTGGTTAATCACAAAACACACATATTTAAGGTACATGTCAATCACAAAATAATCAGACCTTGAATTAGAGTACATATACATATTCCATGAGTTTGACCTCTATGACATAACAAGAATCCATGAGAGTTTAAATAATAAAAGTTATGCAAATGTGAATTCCATTGCATTCAATCAATAATCACCATGGGACCCCTTCATAAAACTTAGGTAAATCTTCAAATAGCTGACTTACCTAATCAGGTTTGATGCATTATCTTGAAGACCCTCTCAAGGAGAGTAGTTCATTCTCATACATATGCCTCCCAAATCTATGGGGCTCTTTTGTTTTTCTATTGCACATTTTCAATCTATTACATTATGTTCATCCTGGTACATATGGCACAAAACTTTAGAGGCTTGAAATTTTATGATTATTTCATGGTATTCTAATTCTTTTAATATATAATAAATTGCAACTAGACAAATGAGAAACAGGAATAAAGAGATACTAATAAAATAGTCATGTAATCAGACAATTAAATAAAGCATAAAATAAGACATAAAGTAGCATGTTAAATAAGTAAATAAATAAATGAAATGGTAATCAAATAAAAAATAAACTATAACTCATGTTAAATGTATGCCAGCATGGATGTCTCTACAATGTTTATCAAATTACTTGCCATGTATAAAAAATTGATTTAAATAAAATTGCATAAAACCCAATAAATGGAATTAGAAATTAGTATTGAAGTTAGAAATAAAATTAAAGGAGCATAAACCCATGTTGATGAGATACAAAATCTTATTAGGGATAGCCTAGAAACTTCTACTTTTAAAAATATAGTAGAACAAAATATTGAAATATATGGGGAACAGTCTCAGAAATAATCCAGCCTCAAGAAACACCAATGATTGTAGAAACACAAAGAATGGAAGGAGCAGATTTAAACGACCGTGTTCTCAACCAGTTGATGATGATACAAAATTTGGCAATGAACATAATCATTAAACAAGATATGAATAAATAAAATGATTTTAAAGAAGATATAAAAAATAAAACGATGATTTCAAAATAGAAATGAAAAATGATGGGATGAAACTAACATTAGATATAACACAAGAAATAAAAAAAGATAATTATGAAAGAATTCGTAAATGTCATACAAGATTTACTGTATTGGGAAAACAAATTGAAAACAAAGTTGATGATAAATTTACCAAAATACGAAAATCTTATGATAATTTCAAAATTGAAGTGCTAGAAAATTAGTAAAAATACCAGAAAGGAATAGGTAAGAAAGTAGAGAAATTATATTGGAAATGAACGGATGTATAAAGTAGCAAAATCACAAATTAGAAAATCATTTAAAAATAATACACTAGAAAATAACGATAAGGGTATTGGAATCAAACAAAACTTAATTGAATCTGAAATCACCCAAAATAAATACAATGTTAAAAAGTAAATTGAGAGTCAAAATAACTTCAAACTCAAGTAGAAAGCATAAACAGCTCACTAAACCAAATTTTGAAGATTTAGAATACGAATTCTCTTGTAAATTACAAAAAAATGAAATATGAATACAAGAAGTTAAAAATATTAAAACATCGAAAAATGAATGTGATAGATAAATTAAACCTCATCTTACAAAATATAGATAGTGTAGACATTAATCAAAATAAAATGAACGATCCACATAATGTTTACTGTGAAGTAGATAATTTATTTCAAATCTATAGTATGGAAGAAACTATTTTCAAGAGACCAATGGGAGAAACTGATAAGAAAATAATACAGCCAGTTATAAATAAGCCGAATGAGATGAGAAACAACAATAACAATGTTCAAATGAAAACTATTAACCAATTCATAAAACTCAAAATATTCAAATCCTTGACAATGAGGTTCTGATTGAGCATTTAAGAAACCTTAATCTATATTTCTCAATCAATACTAACATGTCAGAAAGTGAACAATTGATAGTGGTTTACAGTCATTTACAAGGTGAGACACTATAATAATGGGAGCCATTATTTCAAACACTATCTACTGTTCATGAATAGCAAGCATTACTGATGACTTTTTTTTTAAAATAAGAATCGTCAGGAAGCATTGCTTTAAAAACTACTCCAACAAAAATATAGAAATACTGCTGGAAAAACCTTAACTGTATTTTTAGATGATATGAGGCCAAATTGAAAACACTAAATATATACCATTTAAGTGAAAATCAAATCATAAAAATGGGAAAATGAAACATAACCTCCCATTAAAACGGAACAGTATTTGCTCTACATCAATGAAAACAGAAATCTTTAAAATAACATTAATATAAACGATCATCATATGACAAACAAAATTACTAGAAAAAGAGAAGAAGGAATATCAGTCAATGCTATCAAGTATAAAAAAATAATAATGACCCCACCATTGAAAAGGAAATCCAAATCAAAATGACAAGAACAATAATGGAAGAACAAATAAATATCTAGACAATCACAATCATACCATAAATACTCCCAACTGTTCACAAAAACTATCTAAATCTGGATGTAATACAATTACATCTAAAACTACACTTAAAATAAACTAAAACGTTACTTGAGACAATCCCTCATCTCAAGGAACCACATTAAAGAAGAGAAACAAATTTAAAACATTAACTAGAAAATTTATTAACTTAACCTATTCATGAAAAAATAAAGCACATAATTATGCTTTACAAAGTTGCCCCATGATAAAAATATTGTTTGAGGATTTACGAGTAAAGCCTGTTTTAGACACTGGTAGCCAAATATCAAAATCAAATTATTAAAATCCTAACATTCATGTAATATTGCTTACCATGGCTAACAAAAGAAAAGCCGAACTAGTACAAAAACAATTCTGGATCGAGTTAATATTTGGCCAGAGAGTTATCTGTCATGTTTTTTTTCTTATATTAAATGACTTTATACACAAAGTCATTTAAGGGGCAGACTTTCTGCGCATAAACCAATGTATTATTGATTTCTCAAACAACAGAGGGTAGATTATGTGGTTTTACAGATGATATACTGCCAAAATATAACTGACATTAAACTTATTGCATAGCATTAACCATCCCAGAAGAACTCACAGAAGGAAGTTGCAGAAAACAATTTAATAAAGAAAATGATGATGTAAACAAGTGGTGATCTATCATTGGTGAATATCTGATGATGTTATCTGAAATACCAAGAGTGTTAGGAGCATTTCAACAAAGAATAATATTATTTGGTGGCCAATGATTTCAATCTAAATCCTCTCCTTTCCGATAAAACTGAGAAGACATATCCAAACAAATTAAGAAAATGATTGATTGGGGAATAAATTTCAAATGTTCTTCACCATACTGCAATCCAATTGTGATCATAAAGGAGAAAGATAAATCAATGAGATTTTGTTTAGATGCAAGACAAGTAAACAAAATAACTATTCCTGATAGGAATATTTCACTGCCCTTACATAAATTATGCATGAAATTTGGAAATAAGAAAGTATTTTCTACTTTTGATTTAACTTCAAGTTATTGGCAGATGGAACTTCATCCAGAAGATCGCCAATACACAGCATTTTAGTATGAAGGATTTACTTACCCATTTAATAGGACGACATTTGGATTGATTAATAGTGGTGATAGTCTAATAAGATGTTTAGATAAAACACTATCTCCTGGGATTAAACAGATAGCAATTATATATGTAGATAATGTTATTGAAGAACTTCTTCAACATATAAAAATTATTTAAAAAGTGGCATGATAAAGGGATCAAGATCAATTTCAAGAAGAGTACCCTATTATGTAATGAAGTAGACTTTTTACATCACATCATCAGTTGTAACTAGATTAAACCTCATCCCAATAAGATTAGTGCTATACAGAATTTTCCTAAACCCTCCAACAACAAAAAAATCAGATCAAATTTGGGATTATATAATTTTATAATCATTTTTACCAAAAATTATTTGATCATATGGAATCATTATTCAAACTCATAAGAAAAGATGAGAAATAAAACTGGTCTGAAGAGCAAAACAGAGCATTTTCTAGAATTAAACAGGATTTCTAGAGCAAATTATATTAGTTTTTCCTGATTTTAAAAAAAAAAGCTATTTATCATACAAACAGATAGAAGTGGTTACAGACTAGGGGTAACATCTTAAATCTAGGAGAATGGCCAATTAGGAATCATCTCTTTTAGCAGCTGTCTTTTAAAGGATCCAAAAACTAATTATACAGTTACTGAGAAAGAGGCACTAACAATAATGTGGACTTTTCAGAAATTTTGACAAATACCCTTTGGATCAGAGGTTATAGTGATCATTGATCATAAAAACTTCAAATTGTTGAACCACAGCTACCTAACTACTAATCACCTTGTTCAATGAAGTTTGTTTTTACAAGAATTTAAGTATACAGCCAAGTAATGTAAAGGACCCTCCAAAAACATTGTAGTTGATGCACTAAGTAGAAATCCATGTAGATCAAAACAACAATACCTATCAGTAGATAATGTTAACACTGTAAACATTGATCTAATATTCAAAGAAAATGTAGAGAATGATTTAATAAACATCCATAATAAACAATCTCAATAAAATGATATAATGCCAATCAGTAAAACCTTAAGTGGAGAGGGAATTTCTGTACACAGTCAAAAATTTTAATCAATGTAAGTTAGGTATTCAGGTCTTGACATATAAAATAAATAATGATAAAGATGAATGGATGTAGTAATATCTGAAATATTAAAAAAAACACTCATACAATACATACATTATTTACATGGGCACTACAGAGCCAACAAAACTGAACTTAACATTAAAAAATTGGTTTTACTGGCCCAGGATGTAAAAAGACATCCTATTAGAAATAAAAAATGTCAGATGTGCTTTAAAGCCAAACTCGTAAACAAGAGGTATATTAGTTCAGTAAGATCTATCATAGCAGAAACAGCAAATGAGATCTTAGCTATAGATTTTTATGGACATTTACCTCCATCAAATCAACAAAGTTATTTGATAGTATCCAATGCTCCAAGCTAACATTAGATGTACCATCAAAATATTAACCACCCCCATTTTAAAAAGTTAAGAAATCCAGGAATGAACTTAAAGGAACATAATATACCTTTCCTATTCAAAGAATGAAATAAATGGGTAGAAAATCAACAAATAAAATGTACTGGCCTCCAGTGGAAATTCACTGTCAAATTCCTGTGAACACATAATATGAAAACTTGGATGTTTGTTCAGGATCTATCTGGAGAACATACATAAAGGTTGGATAAAGCACATGCAATGTATAGTCAATTACATAAATTATAATTTAAATGAATCAACAGCATTCATGTGCATTTGACTACATTTGAAGCAGAACATACCAGTTTTATTCCAAAAATACATACAGACAATTATAAAACTACTTATAGACCCAGAAAGAGGTCAGAGGGAAGCATATAAAATGATAACACATATGGTCAATAAACACAAGTTAGATCAAATAGAAAGACTACCAATCAAAGTAGATGACAAGGTGTTCATAAAAGCATCACGTATTAGTAAACAACAAGATTTCATATTCCATAAATTCTGAAATTCATTATCATCAAATGCTCAGGTCAAAACACATATTGGATGAATTTCAAAGGAGAAATACATGCTACATTCAATGCATGTAACCTAAAACCTTACAGAGGAAAACAGATTAACATCTCTACATAAGAAATTATATAATAGGTATAATGTCGATTAAAATAAGAACTAAAGATAGTAAAAACCTTTGTGAAAAATGTCAAGATCAATTGATGATGGTATTCCATGTACAACTAACAGAGTACCTTAGGACTGATCAAATATTTTAACAAGTCCAACATTCAGATAGAAATGGATACTCAGTAATTTAAATAGCACAAAAAGAAATCCAATAAGCCTCACATAAGAACAGGATTACTGCTATTAAACACATATTCACATATTTGATATCCACAGTAGGTACTTATACATAATAATGATCAGATCCTTAACTAATACCATCATACCAATGTATGGACTAAAACAACAATATAAGAATAAGTAGATGGAAAAAAAACTCAATCTGAAGTAACAACATATCTAAAGATCAATAAATATACCAACTACAAAGATGAACCGAAACAAAAAAATAAACTTGAGTATTAAAATAAATATATTTATTTTAATCTCTTAAATGAGGGTGGTGGTGAAAGAGAACATTTAAACAACAAAATTACATCAACAATGAAAATAAAAGCATGAACTTAAAACACATGCATCAATAAATCAAACCTAAGAAGAGATAAAATAACTTGGTTTGTTTTAATAAAAAACGAAGGCAAATAAATTGCTCCATCAAGAAAATTTACTTTTAAATTCCTAGAATTAATTAATTTGTCATCCTAACTATCCTCAATATTAAAGCTCATAAGCCATTATAATAGCAACTTGAGGAAGTTGATTAATGAGACCACATCAATTCCATGAAGCTTATATTTTTAACCCAAGTTGTAAGCTAAAAAAGAAAAAAAATATGCATTGCTAAGAAGTAAGAAAACATTGAGGGATGGAACTGCTTATCCTACAACCATTAATTTCTGATATGATTATTATTTAAAATTAATATCCATGATGATAATGCTAACAAATGTGCTATAAAAATTATCTCAGCACAGGAATGATAATGTATAAAAGGAGTTATCCCCATGAAGATCAAATGGTGACAGAATACCATCATGTGAGTTACCATCCAGTTAATACAAAGGAACATTCCTAATTAGCCAAAGGAAAATATTTTGGATGTTCTCTAACATGAACTATAATATTTTGAACTGACCGACTACACTGAATTTACTATTTCATGTTATGTTATATATATATATATATATATAATAAACAAAATAAATAATATATATATATATATATATATATATATATATATATATTTATTTATTTATTTATTTATTTTGTTTGTTAAATTGATTTCATCCTTTTGAAACAGAGAATAAATTCACCAAATCATCAGTTAATGTATGGGGAAAGCAAGTCATCAATAAAATTATTATTTTTTTATTGAGTAATAAAATATATATGCAGATTCCCGAGATTTAATCTCTAATAGATGCACTAATCTTCTGACTTGAAAGGTGACTTTGTTCTTATATACTATAAAGCTCACACTTTAAAAATTACATTATTTGATGTTATAGATGTTTTTTGTTCAGTTAATTTAATTATTAATTATTTGTTATTAGGAATGGAATGAATATGCAAACCCTTAAATGATTGGTCTGTTCTATTATAGATCTATATAATAAAAGAATAGGAGGGCTCAGAATCTAAAAGCAACTCTCAACAGATCTCAAAATACAAACAGAATTTAAATTAATAACCAAATGATTTCATGGAATTTTAGTTAGCAAAGAGTTAGTTGCTAAAATATAGTTTTTAAATTGTCTTTGACATACATATGAGATTGTTAGGATATGAATGACTATTCTTTGTAGGGATCAAAGTGTTAGCAAATAATTAATGAATACAAAAAGTAGGAAGATCATGCCTATATAATTATTAAATTAAGAAAACACAAGATATTTGTTATAAAACAATCATGAATAAAAACCATCCTCAAAATTTATTTGTTAGACATTAATGATTAAATTAAAGTGGTTGGTTTTCATTTTATTAGTCTATTTTCCAATCACACAATATGCATATTTAATGCACATGTCAGTCACAAAATAATTATAACTTGAAATAGAGTACATGTACTTTTTTTCTGAATTTAAACTTTGTGGCATACCAACGATCAAGGATAAGTGAAGAAATAAAAGTTATGTAAGTGTGAATTTCATTCCACTCAATCAGTGATCATCAAGGGACCACTTTGTAAAACTTAGGTAAAGCATCAGATAATAGACTCAGCTTTATGGCTTTAATGCTTTAATTTGAAGACCCATGTGTGACTATAGTTAAATACACCTCTTAAAAAGAATAATTCATTCTGTTACATGTCTCTCCAAATCTGTGGGACTTTTAAATAAGAGCATGAAAGTATTGATCCTATCCCATTATATACGGCATCCAGAAACTGGGTTATTTTGTTATTCTACTGCACATTTTCAATCTATTATATATATATATATATATATATATATATATATATATATATATATATAGATATAAATGATAATATATATATATATATATATATATATATATATATCTGTTCCATTATCATTTATACTGTGACAATCTAAATAGGCATAAGAAAACAATTTTAAGTAGATAGCATTGTATGAGTAACAGGTGATGGCATTTAACTAAACAAATGAAAAAAAAAAAACATGAAATTTTCAAACTTTTTCATTAATAATCCAAAACCTTGTTTAAAAAGTACTTGCAGATATTATTTGGAAATTTTAAAACATTTAGTATTTTTCTTTGATGGACATTTGATGATAGAAAGGGGCAGCTTGTCACAGAAACTGTAAGTGTATAGGTTGAATTGATCCATATTTGTCTTATTTGTTTGTAAGAAAATGGTTGATGTTTTTTGTGAATTTCTGGTTCATTTGCTCATTGATAATCTAATCCATAGAATAGTCAGTACAGTAAATTTAACTCATGGTCATCTAGACTGCTATTTTGATCAGATTGGTTTAGTACTTGTAGTGCAGCATATGTGTGTGCATGTATGTTTGTGCCATCTTACCACTTCAACTTTCTCTCATATATTTAATTAAAAAACAAAACATTATATTTTACAGTAAACTTTAAATTTATAATAAATATTTTGATAACCACTTTAAATACATTTTGAGTAATTGATGGATCAATGGATGAGTATTAAACAGACCAAATACACTATTATTTATTTTATTTAATGAATAATTATTTTTATTTTACAGTGTAAAAATATTTTTTTAATTTATTGATTCAGGTTAATAAATATTATTTAGAAGACAAATTGATTTTTTTGTTTTTTTTCAAGAGAGAAAAAGTTATTGAATATTTTCAACTCATTATCTCAGTGCAGCAGGTGGGATTGACCTTTTTGTAGTTGTCCTATGGGGGGGAGGTAACCTATGATTTGTGAAATAAATGAAAGTCCAAGCATTAATGAGTAATAAAAGGGGATATAAAAATATAAGAAATTAGTATTTTTATTACTCACTCTCTCTCTCTCTCTCTCTCTCTCTCTCTCTCTCTCTCTCTCTCTCTCTCTCTCTCTCTCTCTCTCTCTCTCTCTCTCTCTCTCTCTCTCTCTCTCTCTCTCTCTCTCTCTCTCTCTCTCTCTCTCTCTCTCTCTCTCTCTCTCTCTCTCTCTCTCTCTCTCTCTCTCTCTCTCTCTCTCTCTCTCTCTCTCTCTCTCTCTCTCTCTCTCTCTCTCTCTCTCTCTCTCTCTCTCTCTCTCTCTCTCTCTCTCTCTCTCTCTCTCTCTCTCTCTCTCTCTCTCTCTCTCTCTCTCTCTCTCTCTCTCTCTCTCTCTCTCTCTCTCTCTCTCTCTCTCTCTCTCTCTCTCTCTCTCTCTCTCTCTCTCTCTCTCTCTCTCTCTCTCTCTCTCTCTCTCTCTCTCTCTCTCTCTCTCTCTCTCTCTCTCTCTCTCTCTCTCTCTCTCTCTCTCTCTCTCTCTCTCTCTCTCTCTCTCTCTCTCTCTCTCTCTCTCTCTCTCTCTCTCTCTCTCTCTCTCTCTCTCTCTCTCTCTCTCTCTCTCTCTCTCTCTCTCTCTCTCTCTCTCTCTCTCTCTCTCTCTCTCTCTCTCTCTCTCTCTCTCTCTCTCTCTCTCTCTCTCTCTCTCTCTCTCTCTCTCTCTCTCTCTCTCTCTCTCTCTCTCTCTCTCTCTCTCTCTCTCTCTCTCTCTCTCTCTCTCTCTCTCTCTCTCTCTCTCTCTCTCTCTCTCTCTCTCTCTCTCTCTCTCTCTCTCTCTCTCTCTCTCTCTCTCTCTCTCTCTCTCTCTCTCTCTCTCTCTCTCTCTCTCTCTCTCTCTCTCTCTCTCTCTCTCTCTCTCTCTCTCTCTCTCTCTCTCTCTCTCTCTCTCTCTCTCTCTCTCTCTCTCTCTCTCTCTCTCTCTCTCTCTCTCTCTCTCTCTCTCTCTCTCTCTCTCTCTCTCTCTCTCTCTCTCTCTCTCTCTCTCTCTCTCTCTCTCTCTCTCTCTCTCTCTCTCTCTCTCTCTCTCTCTCTCTCTCTCTCTCTCTCTCTCTCTCTCTCTCTCTCTCTCTCTCTCTCTCTCTCTCTCTCTCTCTCTCTCTCTCTCTCTCTCTCTCTCTCTCTCTCTCTCTCTCTCTCTCTCTCTCTCTCTCTCTCTCTCTCTCTCTCTCTCTCTCTCTCTCTCTCTCTCTCTCTCTCTCTCTCTCTCTCTCTCTCTCTCTCTCTCTCTCTCTCTCTCTCTCTCTCTCTCTCTCTCTCTCTCTCTCTCTCTCTCTCTCTCTCTCTCTCTCTCTCTCTCTCTCTCTCTCTCTCTCTCTCTCTCTCTCTCTCTCTCTCTCTCTCTCTCTCTCTCTCTCTCTCTCTCTCTCTCTCTCTCTCTCTCTCTCTCTCTCTCTCTCTCTCTCTCTCTCTCTCTCTCTCTCTCTCTCTCTCTCTCTCTCTCTCTCTCTCTCTCTCTCTCTCTCTCTCTCTCTCTCTCTCTCTCTCTCTCTCTCTCTCTCTCTCTCTCTCTCTCTCTCTCTCTCTCTCTCTCTCTCTCTCTCTCTCTCTCTCTCTCTCTCTCTCTCTCTCTCTCTCTCTCTCTCTCTCTCTCTCTCTCTCTCTCTCTCTCTCTCTCTCTCTCTCTCTCTCTCTCTCTCTCTCTCTCTCTCTCTCTCTCTCTCTCTCTCTCTCTCTCTCTCTCTCTCTCTCTCTCTCTCTCTCTCTCTCTCTCTCTCTCTCTCTCTCTCTCTCTCTCTCTCTCTCTCTCTCTCTCTCTCTCTCTCTCTCTCTCTCTTTTCCAAGTGGTTCTTCTTCCAAAATCAAGCAGTTAGAACTTAGATTAAATTCAAAAGTACAATTTTTTTAAAGTATTGTTTTCTTGTATGATATTTTTTAAAATATTTTCTTTGCAAGATAAAGAAAGGATGGTAATGTAAATCAACTTCAAACAAATTATATCATCGCTATATTTTCAATTAACTAACTTAGATTTAATATCATTGTTTAAAATGCATATGCATGTCTATAAATCCAGTTCAAATTATTTAATTTTAACTTCTAATATTAAAAAAAAAAAATAAAGTGTGTGAATTTTGCTGTCTTAATGGGAAAAAAAATATGCTCAACTTTTTAACAAAACATTTCATAAACTCTAGATTAAAAAACTCTTCTGGCTATATAAAAGTAAAATTCAGATGGAAGGAATGTGTATATCTAATTTAGTATAACATGCCTTTTTCTTCTTCTTCTTCTTCTTCTTCTTCTTCTTCTTCTTCTTCTTCTTCTTCTTCTTCTTCTTCTTCTTCTTCTTCTTCTTCTTCTTCTTCTTCTTCTTCTTCTTCTTCTTCTTCTTCTTCTTCTTCTTCTTCTTCTTCTTCTTCTTCTTCTTCTTCTTCTTCTTCTTCTTCTTCTTCTTCTTCTTCTTCTTCTTCTTCTTCTTCTTCTTCTTCTTCTTCTTCTTCTTCTTCTTCTTCTTCTTCTTCTTCTTCTTCTTCTTCTTCTTCTTCTTCTTCTTCTTCTTCTTCTTCTTCTTCTTCTTCTTCTTCTTCTTCTTCTTCTTCTTCTTCTTCTTCTTCTTCTTCTTCTTCTTCTTCTTCTTCTTCGTCTTCTTCTTCTTCTTCTTCTTCTTCTTCTTCTTCTTCTTCTTCTTCTTCTTCTTCTTCTTCTTCTTCTTCTTCTTCTTCTTCTTCTTCTTCTTCTTCTTCTTCTTCTTCTTCTTCTTATTATTATTATTATTATTATTATTATTATTATTATTATTATTATTATTATTATTATTATTATTATTATTATTATTATTATTATTATTATTATTATTACTGAACCAGACATGTACTTAACCATTCAAGTCTTATAGGATTAAGAAACTGAATGTGAGGCTTTTATAACAAATGGGTGAGTAACTTATATTTAACATGCATATAATAGAAACACTAGTAGAAGAGGATGAATATTAAATGTGAACATTTTCTTATTCTTCTCCTTGATTATGTTTAATCTATTACTAAAAAAATATTGTCATTTAAAACTATGTAGACTTAAGTGAATATTACGAATTAATCAACTACTTGCATAATGGGTAGTGTTTTATAATTTTATTACTATTTTCTTGATAAATATAGTTATAGTCAATGTTAGTTGGTGGAGAACTAGTGTTCCTTTTAAATTTGCAAGATCAAGTAATGAGTTACAAAACCATAAAATGACCAATTAATTAAACAATAAAATATTACCAAAATATGCAGCAGTAAATGTTAATTAATCATTATAAAAATAGATATTAAATATTTTGCATGCTATACCATCAGCAATTTCAATTAGCTTTTACTAAGAACTTTAGAAACTACTCTTTAATTGTGTTCAAAAGTTGTTTATTGTCCTACTTTCAGGAAATTATCTCTATGTTTACTAACACCTACCCATTATAGATTATTACCATTATCCTTGTACAGAACTAAGAAGCTTTAGTACAGACTGTACAAATGAACTTTTATTTCCAAACTAAAGAAGATTTAATCATTTCCTTTGTATTTAGAGTATGATAGATAGGTACAGCAATTTATTTGTATATTTATTTATTTATTATTTTATTTTGCTTCATGATCATCTCAGATATATATATAATATGAAGAATATTATACGGTGTAATTGATGATTATTTTGATGTAATTTTTGTTTTCTTTTACACATCTATTCTATACCCTTGTGTTGTGGTAGAAACATTTACTTGCTATTATCAAGCTGGCAGCCAATTTAAGAGGGCTAAATGCATAAATGTAGTATTTTTTTATCTTTGTGATGTCACAGATTAATATGTCTATTTAATAATAATTGTTATGCTTTAAAGTCAAAAGATTTATAGCTCATCATGAATCAAAATATTATTTCAATTTATTAGTTAATGTTAATTACACAAAGGTATTGTTTTATTTTTTGCTTGGTCAGAAGTGATGAGGATTATGTAATAATAATTATTATTTCAGATTTAAAACATTTATATTTCATCATGATTTAGATATTTATCTTAGATTTATTAGTAAATGTTGTTATAATATTTATGTATTGAATACGATTTGAAATTATTTTATGCATTATTACACATGTGTGCCTGTTTTCTACCAATCATTTATATAATTGTTAAATCTAAAGTTGGTTGACTTGTAGTTCTCCAATCGGTTTCAGATGATGTGATATGCCAAAAGAAGTGGAAGAATTAAGAGTGAATTTATTTTTTTAATGTTTAGAATGAAATGTGTTAAGTGGCTGTGAAGAAAAAAATAGTTTAGGATATATATTGTATTGTCAGGGATTGAAAGAACTCTCCCTTAATTTATTTAAATATTTGTCATGAGTGAATTATATTTTCTAGATTAAGCAGTTATGTCTTATGATGATTATATTATAGGAAGTGAAGCAGTATATTTCCCTTGGTTTTTCAGTGATGAGACTGAGTCCACACCGATATTTAACTTCTGAATAAGTTTAGGGAAGCACTACATTTTGTTGTTTAGATTCGTAGAGTTAAGAAGGCCCCCTTTATGCTTCATGTGTCAATTTTGGAATGTTTTCCCATCATATAATCATAGCTATATGTAATGTAGTTTACTAATGAAATTAAAAGGTAGGATTGAATTCTTTTAAATAACATCTAAAGCAGAAGTAGTGCTAATGTTGTTGGCTAGTCTATGACATCATCTGTATTATGTTATTTTATTTCTTAATTTCATAGGCAAACCGATGGGATGTAGTTGTGTTAATTATATTATAACAGGTGGCATAATATAGAAGCAGGCACAAAATACTATTGATTCTGAAGGTATGGAAGAAATTTGTTACTGGATTTGTAAGTCCTTGGAAATATTTCAAATCATATCATACTAATTTATTCTAAATTTTAAATTATCAAATCTTCAGAATAATTCTTTCTAATCTGAATGAGTGAATAAAAGTAGAGAAAAGGAAAGAAAGTGCAGCTAGTTAATACAATTTTTCAATTGATTTATAAATGATAGTGTGACCTCTCTAACTCATACGTTTAGACACATATTGCATTGTTCAACTACCCTTGGTGTTGGTTTGGTGGACACAGAATATTATAATTGGCTGATAACATGCATTTAGGTAAAGCAAATGTATAAATATGTTTAATTTAATCTTTATTTACTGCAGTGTTGGTTTGTTAATAAATATCTAATAAAGCATATTAAAATTAGCTAGTAACATGTATATTTGATGTAAGAATTCAAAACAGTTTAATTTAATCTAATTACTTCAATGTTAGTTTACTTATAAATGTTGATAAGCATATTATAATTAGCTAATAACTTATATACATTTTAAATAATAATATAAATAAGTTTATTTTAATGTTAATTACTCCAATCTCAGTTTATTCAGTAATGAACATTGGAATTGGCCCATAATGTGTACATGTGCAAAGTAGAAGTGTATATTGTTTATTTTTGACTACTCAATGTAATAAATGTTTACTTATTTATTTAAAACTTTGTTGAGTTGTTCTTTTACATTCATTCATAATTTTAGTTTACACATACACACACCTACATATCCAATATGATATGATGGCACTATTTCATGAATTTCATAATGAATATGTTTAAATCTGATGATATTGTTTCCTCAATCCATACACTATATGAAATGCTTAGCTATCTGATGATCCTCTGGGAAAGTTTATATACTTAGTTATTATTCAGCTGATGATTTGACATCAAAATGTACCCTATTTTTTCATTGTCTAATTATTATTTTATTAGAGCAATGATCAATTTTATGTCATTACCTTTTATGATGATAAATTGGTAGCTATTGTTGAGTATACATTTTAAATAAGTTATACAGTAAAATCCCTAAGATATTCCTTTATTGTTTCCAAGCAGATATTAATTTAGTTGTTTAATTTAAATTACTATGCAGTAAAAGTTGGTTAGTGCTATATTTTATTTTACTTAATTTAAATTACTTTACAGTAAAGGTTGATTAGTGTTATGTTTTTGTTTATTTGATTTAAACTTATTCTTACAGTAAAAGTTGTTTAGTGCATTTAGATGGTAGGAGGAGATAAATTTGAGCTATATTTTGTTAATTTAAAGGGATGGAACTTTATCAATTTTAACTACTTATTTATTGCAAAACCCAGTAGATATTATGTGTAAAAAGTTGGAAATTATAAATATAACCAATTATATTGTATGTTGTAGCAATATGCCCAGTCTAACTCCACTTATTTGTTCTCTTATTCATATCTTGCGTTTTATATCTTTTCTTGTTGCTGCTAACATTCATCTCCCCACACTTCTTTGGGTAGTCTGAAGTCTCTGTATTGCTCTTCTATTATATGTCCAAGTCTGAAATCCAAAAGTAAAAACTAGTAAACACATAGGAATATTTCTTTTTATTATGAAACTATTTTTAAAAAACAGCTGTTCTCCAACTAAATATAGTTCTATGATTAATTTCATCCATCATATCTCCGTATGTAGTAATTACCTGATCAAAGTATTTATAGTTGTTAACTTCTTCCAACTCATCATCTTTATTTTCATCTTGTAAAAAAATCATTGAACTTAACTTCAGACTTTCTAAATTTATCTTTAGCTCTACTTACTTTCTTTCATCTGATAACTCTTGCAACATTTCCAGAAGCTCTTAAGTATTATTTGCAAAAACAACTATATCAACTGAAAAATGTAAATTACTTAAATAAGCTCCATTTAGTTTTAGTTTTTTATCTTTTCATTTTAATTCACAAAATACTTCTTGTAGTATTGCTGTAAAAAAGTTTTGGACATATGAAGTTGCCCTGTTTTACACTCTTCTCAATCATAACCTTTCTAGCATCAATATGTAATCTAACTATTATTGTTGCATTTTTATAAATATTCATGAGAATATGACGATATCCTGGATCTATATCATATGATCCAATGCTTTATGCACTGAAGAAATATTTATAGAATTAAATGCCTTTTCATAATCTACTAAACTAAATCATAATGACAACTCATATTTAATGGTATTTTCTATAACTTCTCTCAATACTTGCATATTATCTACTGTAATAAAACCATTTTTAAATCCACCCTGTTTTTTTGTTTGGTTGAAATCCAATATTTTCATACACGATTTGTAATTATTATCTTTGCAAACATTATGTATAAAACTGAGAAAAGGCTGATAGGTCTGTAATTTTTAATATCTTCTTTATAACCTTTTTTAAATATTAACATTAATACTACATCCAATAATCTGATACTATTTATCATTTAGACATTTGATATATAACTTTTACAAAAAAATTCTATGTCTTCACCTGCTTCTTTTAATATATTGATTATAATTCCATCATTACTTGGAGCTTTCACTTAGTAAGTACTTGTTCATTGTTTATTATGACTATATAATTTTTGATAAAACCCTTCAGCACATTTAATGATGTTATTTCACTTTTTAGTAATAGATTCTTTTTTTTTCTTTTGTACATATAAATTTTCTACCAATACCAAAATGTTGGTTTACACTTTTAAGACAATTATTCACTTCAACAGTTTTTTCTGCTAGTTCACAATAATACTTTTTATATCTTTGTCAACTTTTTTTAACTCCATTTTACAGAATTCAAGATATTCAGTCCTTCTTAAGCTCTTTTTGCTGATTATTTTATTGGCCGAGTGAGGTAAAAGTCTAAACTTTTAATTGGTCAATTCAAAAACTCAAGCATCAAAATATATTCATCTTTTAATATTATCTTCACTTTAGTTTTGTTTGTAAAAAGTATATTAATAATGTGTCAGGTTATGAAAGTGAATGAAAGTTTTTTCAAAAATAATTTCTTATTTATAATTATAAAAATATTTGATAGTAGCAAATCTAAAATGAACATTACTCACCAAACAAAAAGTTTTGCTGACATCAGTAATTTCTTTTCCAATTTTATGTTGTGAAAAAGTAAATAATTCTTCTAAAGTCTTAACTATTTTTCTAAAATAATTTTATTTTTAGCATATTTTATCAAAATAATTTATAATTTGTCAAAAAATAATTTTAAAATGGTCTAAAACATCTGTTTATTATTTTCAAAATGAAAGAAAAGAAATCCTAACTCTTTAGTTATTGACAACCATTTTTTTTTTGTTGTCGAAATTTAACAGCAATTAGATTCAAGAAAAGATGTTTTTCTTCCTTTGTTAGACCTTCAATGTCAGTTTTATTTATTTTTTACTTTAAAATAATTCAAGATAGGGCAGCTATCTTACAGAACTTTTTGAACCTTAAAAATAATGCAAAATCTTAACGGTAGTGCTAAAAATGCCAGAATTAGAATGACTTAAAGCCGATGTGAAACCGTCACATTTTTAGTCATAACTAGCAAAAAATAATGCATCATTTTTATGTCTTGATATTTATTTTTTCTTCAATAAATTGTCTAGTCTCTATAGAGATTATTCTGGTCAATTGCTGCTTTTTTTGTGCCAACTATCTTTGTTACCATATGTATTGCTAGAAGACATGATAATAGTTGGATAATTGAAATCTTAAACTGGATTCCAATAGATTGTTAAACAACCAGAAATAGGTCACATGTGGGTTGGATTGATGAAATATAAAAATGTGCAGACATGATGTGGAGAAGAGAGGCTAGAGATCAGAGAAGGTGGGTTGAACTGGAGAGATCTTTGTCTTACAGTGGATTGATAATGATGTATGATGATGATGGTAATTGTAAATTAATAACACTATTATATTTTATCATTTATTAATATAAATAAAATATGAATTTATTTATTAATTAAAGTAAGTTTTGTATCTTTAGTAAGATTATATCACTTATCATTTCTTTATTGATGACATATTAATTGTGCCTTCAATAACACTTATATTTAGCTACATTTACCGTTAGATATTCAAGTAAATATCTAATTATTTTTGTGCCTTTTTAGAATACATATTCAGTTATAAAGGTTTTGGATAAATTAGTATTATATATTACATATTTTAAAAATATTTATTAAAATAATATAAGAAATATACACATATATTTATTTAAAGTTTATTATAGCTAAATTTAAAGTTAGGTTATCATTTGTAATATTTAATTATTGAAGGTAGTTTGGATTCAATAAAATGTTCTTTGATTCTGAATTACATAAATGATGGCATTATCAATATATATATATATATATATATATATATATATATATATATATATATATATATATATATATATATATATATATATATATATGCGCACATGGTCATGGCCGAGCTAGTTTTTCAATAACAAAGTCCTCAGAAACTAAGAACGTGAAAAAATAAAAAATATACATATGGTATCCACATATTGTCAAGTCAGAACTAGCTTTGTTACCATAAAGGCTTTAGAAACTATGAGTGAAAGAAAATATACATATTAAGAGCTTTGTCTATTTTATTATTAAATAACTTCACTGAAAAAAAAAAAAGATCTGTGTGTGTGTTTGGATTTATATAGATAAATTCCAAATTTGGGATTTATATAGATAACAGATAGATATATAAATGGATAGATAGATAGTTAGATAGATAGATAGATAGATAGATAGATAGATAGATAGATAGATAGATAGATAGATAGATAGATAGATAGATAGATAGATAGATAGATAGATAGATAGATAGATAGATAGATAGATAGATAGATAGATAGATAGATAGATAGATAGATAGATAGATAGATAGATAGATAGATAGATAGATAGATAGATAGATAGATAGATAGATAGATAGATAGATAGATGGTATTAAGGTAAAAAATTCGCCTATAAATCTATTCACTTTATACATTTCAATATTATTATTATTATTATTATTATTATTATTATTATTATTATTATTATTATTATTATTATTATTATTATTATTATTATTATTATTATTATTATTATTATTATTATTATTATTATATCATTGACTGCTAATACCTAATGTTCCTGAATATTGATGATAATCCGCATTAGTATCATGATGGCATATTTTTATCACTGTAATTATTTAACATTTAAATGGGTACATTCACATAAAATGTTCGCTTTTATAATATTATGCCCTAGTTTGCCAATGATTAGATGAAGAAGATTTTATATAATGTACTTATTTTAAATGTAATCACAAGGGATGACTATCGATTACTGATAATAATTGCTAAATGGTGCTATTATTATCACATATATGCTGTGTATTACTTATTTTAAAACTATTTTTGCTTATTTTTGATGTCAAAAAGAGATTGATTTTTAATGACAATGATTTATATTAACTTTGTGTCTACCCATATTCTGAGCAATTATTATATGCGGATAATGAAATTGACTAGAGAATATTTTTTCATGTCTGCAACATAAAATATTTTTTCTCACCTGCAAATGGCTGATTGTGCTTTCATTCTCACAGAAAGTACATTAAGCCACGTTGCGGTTGTAAAAAAAAATGTTTTATAATCAAATGAGCACTAAAAGTGCACTCAACCACGTCTAAGTTACAAAGAAAAAAAAAAAAATTCACGTTGAGAACGTGAAAAACATTTCGTAATGAAATTACGAATATAAATGAAGTGAAAACTTAATATATATATATATATATTGGAAAAAAGCAAAGAATAATAGAAAGTGTAATGACATATTACAAAATACAGGTGCCCTTGATATCTTTGAAAAAACTAAAAAACTAAAACAATGGGGAGTTGGAGCCGAGAGGTATCGCAGCCGCCATGCAAGCAAGTAGTTGGTTGCAGACGGTTGTGGGTTCGCGTCCCGGCTGATACTATGACATATGGAAAAAAAATATAAACTGCGGCCTATTCAATTCTTCAATTGTATTTCAAGAAATTATAATAGACCTACATATAAACTAATGTGTTATGGATGCATTGGATAAAAATATTTATTGTGGGATGTTGGTGAAAAAAGCCACGGATAGGAAAAAAGTGTGTTAAACTTCGAAACATCATTTTGTATTTTATTATTACCACTTAAAAATGAAGATAAAATAATACATGCATTTGTCAAAAAATAATAAATCCATTAAATTCTAAGATTGAATGATATATATATATATATATATAATAAGTCGGATTATAAGAAATTAAACTGAAAGAAGTTAAGGCTTATAAAGCTCTCAAAAGACACATAATACCGTTATTATTTATATATTAGTTTATTTACATAATTTTAAATAAATGAGTGAATTCTATCTATTGAATAAATATATTAAAATTAATTATTAATAAACAAGCGAAAAAATATTTATATATTATTTTTTGTTGCTTTAATTTGTTGTGCATTGTACAAAAATAAATACATCTAATTTCGTAAGAGATTTAGATCTCTCTAAGCTTTACGGTTGATATTTGTCGAAAGATTAAGAATACTTTATAATATTTGATACTGCAATATAATTCTCATCTTCAGATTACTTCATGACTTTTGTCATTGTTCATTACTGCAATAGTTTACCTGATGGTCATTTTAAACTTTTAATTTTTTTAATTTATTATATTTTTAGATATATATTTAAAAAAAAAAACATCAAAAAGTATTGAACCTAAGGCAATCTAGTTGTATCATTATAAGTTTTTAACGAAGAGAATAGAAATTGAGGATGAGGCTCCTATTTTACGAATAATTACTTGGTATTACACTTACACAATTATATTTATATAAGGCTATAACCTCAGTACATGGGCCTTGGGTGCTTAACTTTTATTGCAAGAGAGACCTCTACAAATATTAATGCAAGATTCGACTTTATAAAGATAAGAGAAGTCAACTCTTATCTTCAACTTATTTTTTTAATTATATAGGCAAATCAAAATTATTTCGATTTGGGAGCATGAAGCTAATAAATTCTTCACTGATTAAGTCCACTATTTTTGGTACACATTAACGTTCGGGAAATGTTTCGATTTGCAAAGAAACAATATTCAGATATTAAATGTAGAAATATTTTAATGTGTAACAGAAATAGTGTTCCCAAATTAAAACATTTTAGAATTGTTTATATAATTAGAAAAAGTATGTTGAAGATAAGAGTTGGCCACTCTTATCTTTATAAAATCGAATCTTGTGGTAAGATTTGTAGAGGTCTCTCTTATAATAAAAATTAAGCACACAAGGTATATGTGCTAAGTATTATAGTCTTATATAAATATTAGTGCTAACACTGCACTTAACAAATATTAATATTTACACAATTGATACAAATAGATTGGATTTGATTCAATCCCTTATGTTTTTTTCATGTATCAAATTATTGCCTGGGAAGTGAACCCGCGAAGCGAGGACAACTGCTTGTAAGGCGGCTGTGCTGACAACTCGGCCACCAAGGCTTGACAATTTTTTCAACTTAAACAGCTTATTAGTAAATGAGGATTTAAATGGGTTGCGATTTCATTGGTTCCATTTTTGTATCACATGTTTTCACTGATAATAAGTAAAGCCAAAAATTGCTTTAAGTTGAAAATTAAATTGCATTAACAATCGGTACACAATGTTAAGTTTCCAATAAACATTGCTAGGATAATGAATGAGAAAACTTGTTAATATCGTACATTCTATTAATTAAGTAGTAATGTGTAGGTTAATCTAAATTATATAATTTTTATTAGGTAGTAGTTATAATTTTGAATATGTAATTTTTATATCAAACACCAAATATGTAAATTTTGTTTTCTTCATACCGTCAATAAAGAACAACGTATAAAGCTTCTAGTCAATTCATGTAGTTAAAAGTATAGTTTTTTTTTTATTTTTTTGACAAAAATATTATAATATTTTTATGTAACCATCATTTACTATGTTTAATTAATATTAATGGTTTAATTGTATCGAAAGATATAGAAAACATATTTAAAAAATAGGACTGTAATTAAAATGCATATAGAAAATTTATGTCTCATGTATTACTTACGCTTTTTATATAAAGTGAAGATATTCATTGATTGAATTATTTTTCCAGAAGATTTTATAAAATAGTTTCCTTGATGAAGGTTGTAAAATCTTTTGATTTCCAAATGAGCTGTTCCATCATTCCAAGTAGCTTTTATCCTGTTTTTAAATAAAAAATAATCAGTGTAATTATCAGTACTATAGTCATATAAGATTATATCTTTCTCATCAGGAAAACGTATTTTTGCCATCCATGTTAACGATTCTTTGGTTCCAATATTGTTTATGTATAACTGTAGGTTGTAACCATCCTTAACGATTCCATTTTTACCAATATCTAATATATATATATATATATATATATATTAGATATTGGTAAAAATATATATATATATATATATATATATATATACAAAACCATAAAACAATACAATACTAGATTAAATCAAAAATTTTACCAAAATCCTTAAGCAACCATGGTTTCATCTACTACAAATAGACCTTCTCAAGTGAAAATCAAACTAAATAAAAACATATATATATATATACATCCCATAATTCATTTCAAACTCCAATTCCCTTAATATCAAAAGAAGTCTTCAAAAGATTGATAGCCTCAGAATCATGGAGTTTTATCATCAAAAAGAAAGAAAAAAATAAAGGAGACTTTGATGATAAAACTCCTTGATTCTGAGGCTATCAATCTTATGAAGACTTCTTTTGATATTAAGGGAAGGTGGGGTTTGAAATGAATTATGGGAAGGTTTGTTTGTATATATATATATATATATATATATATATATATATATATATATATATATATATTATTTAGTTTGATTTTCACTTGAGAAGGTCTATTTGTAGTAGATGAAACCATGGTTGTGTAAGAATTTTGGTAAAATTTTTGATTTAATCTAGTATTGTATTGTTTTATGGTTTTGCATTTTTATTTTTGCTAGTATAGTGTTAGACAGTTTTGATATATATATATATATATATATATATATATATATATATATATATATATATATATTGTATTTATATATTATATATATATATATATATATATATATATATATATAATATTTAAATACAATTATCCTGTCTATACTGACACTAATGTAATTATAAAAAAATTGAACTCAGACTTTCAATCTCCCAACAGCTTTTTATTCTATTTATACAACTGTTACCCATGATCACATACTTATGAAAAATATAAATGATCTTTATATTAATAGTTTATACTGAAACAACACTCATCAGTTGGTCCAGATTATTATCTACCACACACATGCATTCATACCCATATACACACGTAATATATATATATATGGGCTGCAGAAAGGAGTTTGCTATTAACTGAAAGGAGACCCTTTGATTCCTCTTGGAGGCCTTAAAGGAACCGAGCAGGGCAAATTCCTAATGTCCACTCCATATGTTCTTGTTGTTGCAGTTGTTATTACTATATGTTTATTCATATAGTATACGAACATGGATGGGCTGCTCACCAACATGCATTAGTCAGCGTGGTGAGTTTATTGGCTTTTTACCTCTGAGTTTAAGATCAAGAAACACCATGGTCTTTCTTATCAGTGCCTGATAAGGCAGAATGAATGTTTGTGTAAATGATAAAGATTTTTCCCAATTATACAATTATGACAGACAAAAATAAAGCATGGCCCTTAATCCCAGGAGGCTGTAAAGTCACCAACCAAGGCAGCGGTTGGTGGCCGAAGGCGGAGGGTGCTAAGAATATCCTGGAGGCGGACCCAGGCTGCCATTTGATGATGACTTTTTATTTAGGTACTTACAACTGCAGCTCACTTTCAAGTGAAGGAAGATTGCAAGAATTAGAAGAACTCTCTTATATTAAATGCGATATTATTGGACTTGGTGAAGTTAGAAGAAAAGGTGAAGAGACATTTGATTTAAAAAGTGGACATATGCTCTATTATAAAGGGAAAAATATTGGAAATACAAGTGGAGTAGGATTCATTATAAATAAAAAGTGGAAGAACAATATTGTGGATATTGATGGTGTATCAGACAGAGTGGCAAGATTAGTTATACAACTTAATAGCAGATATCAAATGCAGATAATTCAGGTTTATGCCCCAACAAGTTCTCACAGTGATGAAGTAGTAGAAGATTTTTATATGGATGTACAAAATGCTTTTGATCAGAGTAAACAACATTTTAAAATTGTTATGGGAGATTTTAATGCTAGAATTGGTAAACAAATGAAAGATGAAAGTGTTGTAGGTAATTTTGGTTATGGTAATAGAAATGAGAGAGGACATAGACTTGTGGAGTTTGCAGAGAAGGAAACACTTTATATTATGAATTCTTTTTTTGAGAAAAATGTTAGAAGGAAATGGACATGGAGACATCCAAATGAAGGTACAGCAGAATTGGATAATATTTTGACTAACAGGAAATACATATTTCAAGATTGTAATGTTCTTAATAAATTTAACACAGGAAGTGATCATCGATTAGTAAGGGGTAAGATACATGTTAATGAAAATATAGAGAGACAAATATTATTAAGAAAAACTATATTTACAGTTGATATTCCTAATCTTCAGAAACATTCTAATGAATTTAAATTAGAACTTACAAATCGGTTTCAAGTATTAGTAGATTTTGAACATGATTCAGATTTGAATGAAATTAATATGAAAATAACTGATACACTTTTAAAAACTGCAACAAAGATAGCTGGGAGAAAAAAGCAGCAATTGACTAATAAAATTTCTACTGAGACTAGAGAACTTATGAAGAAAAGAAGGAATATGAAGATATGCAAGAATGATGCATTAAAAAGAATTGAATATCTCGAATTTTGTAAAATGGTTCGGAAAAGAGTTGAAAATGATATAAGAAAGTATAACTGTGAACTAGCAAGAAAAGCTGTAGAAGAAAATAAAAGTCTTAAGAATGTAAAACAACATTTTGGTATTGGTAGGAAATTTATATCTGCAATAAGGAAAAAAGATGGAATTATTACTAAAAAGAGGGATGACATTATGAAATTGGTAGAAGATTTTTATCAAGAATTATATAGTAATAAAGAACAAGTACCTCCTATATCTATTACATCTTCCGAATTGCCCAGAATTTTAAATGAAGAAGTGAGAAATGCAATTAAATGTATGAAAAAAGGAAAGGCTCCAGGTAATGATGGAATTATAATTGATATATTAAAAGAAGCAGGTGAAGAAACAGAAAAAATATTAGCAAAGTTATATACCAAATGTCTAAATGATAAAGATGTACCGGATGATTGGAAGAATGCAGTAATAATATTAATATTTAAAAAAGGTGATAAAGAAGATATTAGAAATTACAGACCTATCAGCCTTTTATCAGTTTTATATAAAAATTTTACCAAGATAATTACAACTCGTCTACAGAGAACCTTGGATTTTCACCAACCAAGAGAACAAGCTGGATTTAAAAGTGGTTTTAGTACAGTAGATCATATTCAAGTATTGAGAGAAGTTATAGAAAGGACAAATGAATATGAGTTGTCATTATGTTTTGGATTTGTAGATTATGAAAAGGCATTTGATTCTATAAACATTTCTTCAGTGATTAAAGCATTGGATCATCAAGGTATAGATCCAGGATATTGTCATATTTTAAAGAATATTTATAAAAATGCAACAGCAACAATTAGATTACATAATGATACTGGGAAAGTCAACATTGAGAAAGGTGTAAGACAAGGTGACTCCATATCTCCAAAACTTTTTACAGCAGTGCTGCAAGAAGTATTTTGTGGATTAAAATGGGAAACTAAAGGAGTGAAAGTAAATGGAGATTATTTAAGTCATTTAGATTTCGCAGATGATGTAGTTGTTTTTGCAAATAATGCTTCCGAGCTGCAGGAAATGTTGCAGGAGTTATCAGATGAAAGTAGGAAAGTAGGACTAAAGATAAATGTTAAAAAGACTAAAGTAATGTTTAATCGATTTGCTCAAAATATGAAAATAAAGATTGATTATGATGAATTAGAAGAAGTTAAGAGTTACAAATACCTTGGTCAGATTATTAATACAGATGGAAACATAATAGAGGAAATTAATCATAGAATTAAACTTGGTTGGAGTGCTTTTGGTAGAAATAACTTGATATTAAAAGGAAATATGCCTATGTGTTTGAAAAGAAAGGTTTTTAACAAATGTGTTTTACCAGTTCTTACTTATGGATCTGAGACTTGGACACTTAATAGAAGATCAATACAGAGACTTCAGACCACTCAAAGAAGTATGGAGAGATGTATGTTGGGAGTAACAAGAAGAGATCGAAAACGCAATGTATGGGTAAGAGAACAAACAGGTGTTACTGACCTCATTGAAAAAATTAAAAGATTGAAGTGGAGTTGGGCTGGACATATTGCTAGAAGAGATGATAATAGATGGACAATTGAAATTTTAAACTGGATTCCAAGAGATTGTAAAAGACCCAGAAGGAGACCACATGTAAGATGGATGGATGAAATAAGAAAATGTGTAGGGGTGATGTGGAGAAGAGAAGCTAAAGATCGGAGAAGATGGATTAAACTTGGAGAGACCTTCATCCTGCAGTGGATTGATAATGGTTGGTAATGATGATGATGATGATATATATATATATGAAAAACAAAAAACAACTTAAAAACTTGCTAATGCTTGTATTTATGTCAACAGATGGCATTCTACCAAAAACACCGTCAAGCGTTTGTTTACATAAACGTCAGAGTATGCATTCACTATCTCTAACTTTAATTCCACTTTCAGATCATGATTTCAAGCTATTTGCTATCGTCAGTAAAAGACAGGAATTTTAGAAACTAGATCTAAACACAAACTCTGAGCATTTATGAAACAGTTTCTATTCAGCTTGAAGCATGAATCTTTTATACATGTAATGTCTTCAAACTCAGCATAGCAAGCCAGATAGCTACATGGGTCTGATCTCAGTTCAGCATCACCACATAGTAGAAGCCTCTGAAATATATATCATTGCTAGAAACACCTCAAAGGTACATCTATGTAAAACAAAAAACAAGTTAAAACTTGCTAACGCTTGTATTTATGTCAACAGATGATGTTCTACCAAAAACATCATCAAGAATTTGTTTACATAAACATCAGAGCATGCATTCACTATCTCTAACTTTAATTCCACTTTCAGATCATGATTTCAAGCTATTTTCTATCATCAGTGAAAGACAGGAATTTTAGAAACTAGATCTAAACACAAACTCTGAGCATTTATGAAACAGTTTCTATACAGCTTGCAAGCATGAATCTTTTAGACACATAATGTCTTCAAACTCAGCATAGCATTACAGATAGCTACATGGGTCTGATCTCAGATCAGCATCACCATATAGTAGAAGTCTCTGCAATATATATCATTGCTAGAAAGAACTCAAAGGTACATTTATGAAAAACAAAAAACAAGTTAAAAACTTGCTAACACTTATATTTATGTCAACAGATGGCATTCTACCAAAAACACTATCAAGCATTTGTTTACATAAATGTCAGAGCATGCATTCACTATCTCTAACTTTAATTCCACTTTCAGATCTTGATTTCAAGCTATTTGCTATCTTCAGTGAAAGACAGGAATTTTAGAAACTAGATCTAAACACAAACTCTGAGCATTTATGAAACAGTTTTTATTCAGCTTGCAAGTGTGAATCTTTTAGACATGTAATGTCTTCAAACTCAGCATAGCAAATAGCTTGAAATCATGATCTGAAAGTGGAATTAAAGTTAGAGATAGTGAATGCATGCTCTTACGTTTAAGTAAACAAACACTAGATGGTGTTTTTGGTAGAACGCCATCTGTTGACATAAATATGAGCATTAGCAAGTTTTTAACTTGTATTTTGTTTTTCATAAATGTACCTTTGAGGTCTTTCTAGCAATGATATATATTTCAGAGGCTTCTTCTATGTGGTGATGCTGAACTGAGATCAGACCCATGTAGCTATCTGGCTTGCTATGCTGAGTTTGAAGAAATTACGTGTCTAAAAGATTCACACTTGCAAGCTGAATAGAAACTGTTTCATAAATGCTCAGAGTTTGTGTTTAGATCTAGTTTCTGAAATTCCTGTCTTTCACTGATGATAGCAAATAGCTTGAAATCATGATCTGAAAGTGGAATTAAAGTAAGAGATAGTGAATGCATGCTCTGACATTTATGTAAACAAACGCTTGATGGTGTTTTTGGTAGAACGCCATATGTTGACATAAATACAAGCGTTAGCAAGTTTTTAACTTGTTTTTGGTTTTTCATAAATGTACCTTTGAGGTCTTTCTAGCAATGATATATATTGCAGAGGCTTCTACTATGTGGTTATGCTGAACTGAGATCAGATCCATGTAGCTATCTGGCTTGCTATGCTGAGTTTGAAGACAGTACGTGTCTAAATAATTCACGCTTGCAAGCAGAATATAAATTGTTTTTCATAAATGCTCAGAGTTTGTGTTTAGAACTAGTTTCTAAAATTCCTGTCCTTCACTGACGATAGCAAATAGCTTGAAATCATGATCTGAAAGTGAAATTAAAGTTAAAGATAGTGAATCCATGCTCTGACGTTTATGTAAACAAATGCTTGATGGTGTTTTTGGTAGAATGCCATCTGTTGACATATATATATATATATATATATATATATATATATGTCAACATAAGGCAGACTAATATATATATATATATATATATATATATATATATATATATATATTAGTCTGCCTTATAGTGACATGTTTATTTCATGTTTAAAGAGGTTTATTTAAACTTCATTGTAACAATATTTCATACTCTGTAGTCAAGTTGCAATCTTTAAGTGTCCATATATGTTCAATGGACCATTAGTAAGAATGGATTTCCATTCTTGCTATTAAAAGGTTGCCTTGACATCAGTTAGAAATATTGGTTTCTATATTTACTGTGAATGTTTAGGTGGTTACTGGTTGGAAACTATTTATATATATATATATATATATATATATATATATATATATATATATATATATATATATATATGCTTGTAATGTTTACATATATATATATATATATATATATATATGTAAACATTACAAGCATGAAGCTAAACTAGTCAATATATAATTAAAATTACCCCGAAATCAAAATTCAACTAGACCAGCATAAAAATAATATTAAAACATAACCAAAGGTGTCACTGCTACAAACAGAGTTCTCATATGTAAAGAACCACATAAACTACACAATATTAACCATTGCCCACAAATCCATTCACTTCCCATCCACCCTTAATATTAAGAGAACTCTTAAATAAGTTAATTGCTTCAGAATAATAAATTTTCGATAATAAAGAGTCTTTAATTTTTTTGATTTCATTTCTCTCAAATAAGACAACCTTAGCTTCATCAAAATTAATAGTATGACCTATATCTTTTAATGGACATACAAAGCAGAACTAAGATATCTATTTTAATTGTAATTTTATGAAGCTTTATCCTTTCATTTAAACTCAAACTACTCTGACCTATGCAGACTTCTTACAAAGTAATCAAGGGATAAAATATACTAAACCAGTAATAGTCTTTCTATCAACAATTTCTTTTGTATTATTTAATAAATTATTCAATGTAAAACCCCTTTTCTAAGCAGTTTTTTTTATTTTCAAACAATTTACTATTTCTACATACAATTTAACATGCAAAGAAATAAAATCACATTTTTCTTTATTTTTTACATCCTTACAAATATTACTATTAAATAAAATACTTTTAACAATTTTTATCAGAGTAATTAACCCTCAGGTAATCTTTATAAAATTAACATTTCTGAAACAAAGCTATCCTACTAGAATTATTTAATATATTATTCCTATGACAATAATTCTTTAAAGCAGCTACTTTATGAGATACAGACTGATAGCTATCAGGTTTAATTATAGATCTTAATTCTCTACTTTAACTAAATGATTGCATAGTAAACAATTAGTCTCTACATTTCTAATCACCAAAAGATCTAAAAAATTTAACTTACCAAAATCTAACCCCCCTCTTTCTAACACAAATTTTATAGAAGGATCAAAACAACTAAACTCATTTACAAATTTCTTCAATTTCTTATTCTCAACTACAAATAAACAATCAACATATCTGAAAAATAACTTTACATATAAACAATTATTTTTAATAATAATTTTCTCTTCTATATAATTAATATAAACTGAACATACTAAAGGAGAAATAATATAACATATTATCCACCCTTTCTTAATCTTATAAAAATTACCTTTATACTTAAAATAAATAGAATCTTCTAATAAAAGCAAATCTTTACTACCTTAATTTTATTTTTTGATAAAAAAAACTTTTCTTAATCAAAACAGATATAAGAACATCAATACTGCTTAACCTATTAACAGAATGATACATATTTTCATTATTTAAACTGCCAATTACCCAATTGCTTTCCATTTTAAAATTATTAATCTTACCAAAGCCTCAAAAAAAGAAGAAACTGTGTAATGACCAAAATCAACAAATTGTTTTAAAAAATTATTCAAGAATCTAGAAATACCCTCTACAATATTACCTGTAAAATCAAAAATAAATCTTAAAGGAAAACCAACTTTATGAGTCTTAATTTTCACAAACATCTTAGCTGATATGAAATTATTTGGATAGCATTTTAAATAATCTACTCTATTAAAACTTTTTAAATTAACCATTTTCTTTATAATATCTATCAATGTTGTTTTAATGAAATAACCTGGATCATTATCTAAAAACATATATTTACCATTATTTAATTCCCTATCTATTTTCTCTTTGAACTAATCTGTTTCAATAATGACAAACCTACCAGTTTTAAGACAAAGCTGGTAGGTATTTCATTTTGAAAGGAAATGAGTATAAAGCTGATAGGTTTTTCATTATGAAAGGAGATGAGTTCAAAGAGAAAATTGATAGAGAAGTAAATAATGAAAAATATTTGTTTTTAGATAAAGATCCAGGTTATTTGATTAAAAGAAAATTGATAGATATTATGAAGAATATGGTTAATTTAAAATTTTTTAATAGAATAGATTATTTAAAATGCTATCCAAATAATTTCATATCAGCTAAGATGTTTGTGAATATTAAGACTCATAAAGATGGTTTTTTGTAAGATTTATTTTTGACTTTACATTTAGTGTTGTAGAGGTTATTTCTAGATTCTTGAATATTTTTTTAAAAACAATTTATTGACTTGGGTCATTACACAGTTTCTTCTTCTTTTGAGGCTTTTGATAAGATTAATAATTTTAAAATGGAAAGTAATTGGGTATTTGGCAGTTTAGATATTGAAAATATGTATCAGTCTGTTAATAGGTTATGCAGTACTGATGGTCTTATATCTGTTTTGATTAAGAAAAGTTTTTTATCAAAAAATAAATTTAAGGAAATTAAAGATTTGCTTTTGTTATTGGAAGATTCTATGTATTTTACATATAAAGGTAATTTTTATAAGATTAAGGAAGGGTGGATAATAGGTTATATTATTTCTCTTTTAGTATGTTCAGTTTATATTAATTATATAGAAGAGGAAATTATTATTAAAAAGAATTATTTATATGTAAACTTATTTGTCAGATATGATGATGATTATTTATTTGTAGTTAAGAATAATAAATTGGAGGAATTTGTAAATGGGTTTAATTGTTTTAATCCTTCTATAAAATTTGTGTTAGAAGGAGGGGTTTAGATTTTGGTAAGTAAAAATTTTTAGATCTCTTGGTGATTAGAAATGTAGAGACTAATTGTTTACTATGCAGTCATTTAGTTAAACATAGATAATTAAGATCTATAATTAAACTTGATAGCTATCAGTCTGTATCTCATAAAGTAGCTGCTTTAAAGAATTATTGTCATTAGAATAATAAATTAAAAAATTCTAGTAGTGTAGCTTTGTTTCAGAAATGTTAATTTTATAAAGATTCCCTGAGGGTTAGTTACTCTGATATATTTGTTAAAAGTATTTTATTTAATAGTAATATTTGTAAGGATGTAAAAGATAAAGAAAAATGTGATTAAATTTTTTTTCATTTAAATTGACTTTTTATAAAATTGTATGTAGAAATAGTAAATTGTTTGGAAATAAGAAAATTGCTTGGAAATGGAGTGTTCCCTTGAATAATTTATTAAATAATACAAAAGAAATTTTTGATAGAAAGACTATTCTTGGTATAGTATATTTTATCCCTTGGTTATTGTAAGAAGTCTACATAGGTCAGAGTAGTTTGTGTTTAACTAAAATGATAAAGGTTCATAAAAGTAGAGCTAAAAGTAGATATCTTAGTTCTGCTTTGTATGTCCATGAAAAAGATACAGGTCACACTATTAATTTTGATGAAGCTAAAGTTGTCTTCTTTGAGAGAAATGAAATCAAAAGAAGAATTGAAGATTCATTATTATTGAAAATTTATTATTCTGAAGCAATTAATTTATTTAAGAGTTCTTTTAATATGAAGGGTGGAACAGAAGTGAATGGATTTGTGGGTAATGGTTAATATTATATATATTTTGTAGTTTTTGTAGTTCTTTACACTTGAGCAATCTACTTGTAGCAGTGAAACCTTTGGTTGTGTTTTAATATTATTTAATGCTGATCTAGTTGAATTTTGGCTTTGGGATAATATATATATATATATATATATATATATATATATATATATATATATATATATATATATATATATATATATATATATATATATATATATATATATATATATATAAAATTAAGAGTGTGCTAATAACTCTAAACAAGCTTTTTTTTTTATTTATGATAAATGCTACTACAAGAGAAGGCATTCAAATCATTTTTATCTTGGATTGTCCCCATCCCCAGACCGGTTTCGACCTATGGGTCTCTTCAGTGAGGAGTTGGGACATTAGATCTAAAAAACCAACTCAAGCAAAGCATTTATCTAAAAGATAATTGTTAGAAGAAGATCTGAAACTTTTAGACATCTACATGTCTTTAAAGTCAGCTCTCCAACTGAAAAAATCATATGGGCCTGAACTTAATTCAGATACTCCATATATTAGTAGGCTTAGCTCTTTAATTTAGCTAAAGCCACAACAGCAAAATAATAATAGTAATAATAACAAGTCAGATGTCACATGACTTATATATAGCTTGCACTTACAAATATGTAAAATTAAGAGTGTGCTAATAACTCTAAACAAGCTTTTTTTTTTTTTTTATTTATGATAAATGCTACTACAAGAGAAGGCATTCAAATCATTTTTATCTTGGATTGTCCCCATCCCCAGACCGGTTTCGACCTATGGGTCTCTTCAGTGAGGAGTTGGGACATTAGATCTAAAAAACCAACTCAAGCAAAGCATTTATCTAAAAGATAATTGTTAGAAGAAGATCTGAAACTTTTAGACATCTACATGTCTTTAAAGTCAGCTCTCCAACTGAAAAAATCATATGGGCCTGAACTTAATTCAGATACTCCATATATTAGTAGGCTTAGCTCTTTAATTTAGCTAAAGCCACAACAGCAAAATAATAATAGTAATAATAACAAGTCAGATGTCACATGACTTATATATAGCTTGCACTTACAAATATGTAAAATTAAGAGTGTGCTAATAACTCTAAACAAGCTTTTTTTTTATTTATGATAAATGCTACTACAAGAGAAGGCATTCAAATCATTTTTATCTTGGATTGTCCCCATCCCCAGACCGGTTTCGACCTATGGGTCTCTTCAGTGAGGAGTTGGGACATTAGATCTAAAAAACCAACTCAAGCAAAGCATTTATCTAAAAGATAATTGTTAGAAGAAGATCTGAAACTTTTAGACATCTACATGTCTTTAAAGTCAGCTCTCCAACTGAAAAATATATATGGGCTGAACTTAATTCAGATACTCCATATATTAGTAGGCTTAGCTCTTTAATTTAGCTAAAGCCACAACAGCAAAATAATAATAGTAATAATAACAAGTCAGATGTCACATGACTTATATATAGCTTGCACTTACAAATATGTAAAATTAAGAGTGTGCTAATAACTCTAAACAAGCTTTTTTTTTATTTATGATAAATGCTACTACAAGAGAAGGCATTCAAATCATTTTTATCTTGGATTGTCCCCATCCCCAGACCGGTTTCGACCTATGGGTCTCTTCAGTGAGGAGTTGGGACATTAGATCTAAAAAACCAACTCAAGCAAAGCATTTATCTAAAAGATAATTGTTAGAAGAAGATCTGAAACTTTTAGACATCTACATGTCTTTAAAGTCAGCTCTCCAACTGAAAAAATCATATGGGCCTGAACTTAATTCAGATACTCCATATATTAGTAGGCTTAGCTCTTTAATTTAGCTAAAGCCACAACAGCAAAATAATAATAGTAATAATAACAAGTCAGATCTTCTTCTAACAATTATCTTTTAGATAAATGCTTTGCTTGAGTTGGTTTTTTAGATCTAATGTCACAACTCCTCACTGAAGAGACCCATAGGTCGAAACCGGTCTGGGGATGGGGACAATCCAAGATAAAAATGATTTGAATGCCTTCTCTTGTAGTAGCATTTATCATAAATAAAAAAAAAGCTTGTTTAGAGTTATTAGCACACTCTTAATTTTACATATTTGTAAGTGCAAGCTATATATAAGTCATGTGACATCTGACTTGTTATTATTACTATTATTATTTTGCTGTTGTGGCTTTAGCTAAATTAAAGAGCTAAGCCTACTAATATATGGAGTATCTGAATTAAGTTCAGGCCCATATGATTTTTTCAGTTGGAGAGCTGACTTTAAAGACATGTAGATGTCTAAAAGTTTCAGATCTTCTTCTAACAATTATCTTTTAGATAAATGCTTTGCTTGAGTTGGTTTTTTAGATCTAATGTCCCAACTCCTCACTGAAGAGACCCATAGGTCGAAACCGGTCTGGGGATGGGGACAATCCAAGATAAAAATGATTTGAATGCCTTCTCTTGTAGTAGCATTTATCATAAATAAAAAAAAAAGCTTGTTTAGAGTTATTAGCACACTCTTAATTTTACATATTTGTAAGTGCAAGCTATATATAAGTCATGTGACATCTGACTTGTTATTATTACTATTATTATTTTGCTGTTGTGGCTTTAGCTAAATTAAAGAGCTAAGCCTACTAATATATGGAGTATCTGAATTAAGTTCAGGCCCATATGATTTTTTCAGTTGGAGAGCTGACTTTAAAGACATGTAGATGTCTAAAAGTTTCAGATCTTCTTCTAACAATTATCTTTTAGATAAATGCTTTGCTTGAGTTGGTTTTTTAGATCTAATGTCCCAACTCCTCACTGAAGAGACCCATAGGTCGAAACCGGTCTGGGGATGGGGACAATCCAAGATAAAAATGATTTGAATGCCTTCTCTTGTAGTAGCATTTATCATAAATAAAAAAAAAAAGCTTGTTTAGAGTTATTAGCACACTCTTAATTTTACATATTTGTAAGTGCAAGCTATATATAAGTCATGTGACATCTGACTTGTTATTATTACTATTATTATTTTGCTGTTGTGGCTTTAGCTAAATTAAAGAGCTAAGCCTACTAATATATGGAGTATCTGAATTAAGTTCAGGCCCATATGATTTTTTCAGTTGGAGAGCTGACTTTAAAGACATGTAGATGTCTAAAAGTTTCAGATCTTCTTCTAACAATTATCTTTTAGATAAATGCTTTGCTTGAGTTGGTTTTTTAGATCTAATGTCCCAACTCCTCACTGAAGAGACCCATAGGTCGAAACCGGTCTGGGGATGGGGACAATCCAAGATAAAAATGATTTGAATGCCTTCTCTTGTAGTAGCATTTATCATAAATAAAAAAAAAAAAAGCTTGTTTAGAGTTATTAGCACACTCTTAATTTTACATATTTGTAAGTGCAAGCTATATATAAGTCATGTGACATCTGACTTGTTATTATTACTATTATTATTTTGCTGTTGTGGCTTTAGCTAAATTAAAGAGCTAAGCCTACTAATATATGGAGTATCTGAATTAAGTTCAGGCCCATATGATTTTTTCAGTTGGAGAGCTGACTTTAAAGACATGTAGATGTCTAAAAGTTTCAGATCTTCTTCTAACAATTATCTTTTAGATAAATGCTTTGCTTGAGTTGGTTTTTTAGATCTAATGTCCCAACTCCTCACTGAAGAGACCCATAGGTCGAAACCGGTCTGGGGATGGGGACAATCCAAGATAAAAATGATTTGAATGCCTTCTCTTGTAGTAGCATTTATCATAAATAAAAAAAAAAAAAAAGCTTGTTTAGAGTTATTAGCACACTCTTAATTTTACATATTTGTAAGTGCAAGCTATATATAAGTCATGTGACATCTGACTTGTTATTATTACTATTATTATTTTGCTGTTGTGGCTTTAGCTAAATTAAAGAGCTAAGCCTACTAATATATGGAGTATCTGAATTAAGTTCAGGCCCATATGATTTTTTCAGTTGGAGAGCTGACTTTAAAGACATGTAGATGTCTAAAAGTTTCAGATCTTCTTCTAACAATTATCTTTTAGATAAATGCTTTGCTTGAGTTGGTTTTTTAGATCTAATGTCCCAACTCCTCACTGAAGAGACCCATAGGTCGAAACCGGTCTGGGGATGGGGACAATCCAAGATAAAAATGATTTGAATGCCTTCTCTTGTAGTAGCATTTATCATAAATAAAAAAAAAAAAAGCTTGTTTAGAGTTATTAGCACACTCTTAATTTTACATATTTGTAAGTGCAAGCTATATATAAGTCATGTGACATCTGACTTGTTATTATATATATATATATATATATATATATAAAGTTTGATATCTGTATTCGTTTCACAATATATGTAATATACAAATCAATATATATATATATCAAAATACAGTACAATTTATATAAATTATATTCTTTTAGAAGTACTTTCGACTATACACTTTGTAGTCTTTATCAACTATATAACGTTATATAACTATATAATGTTATATAGTTGATAAAGATTACAGAGTGTATAGTCGAAAGTACTTCTAAAAGAATATAATTTATATAAATTGTACTTTATTTTGATATATATATATATTGATTTGTATATTACATATATATATATATATATATATATATATATATATATATATATATATATATATATTGTAACAGTCAGAAACAGTGATTCGTTAACATAGTGCAGAATTCGACCACCACACATAACTGCCCAACCATCTAAGTAGCGAAGCCACCATAGTACTAAGTTCGACCATAGTTTATTGGTTCCACAATACAATCTACGAAACAACGCATCTGTTGCGACATTAGTAAACATTTCTTTAGGCATGGTGGTCAGGAATGTCGCAAGAGATTCATGATTTTATTTTTGAGTTAGCCAATAATAACACTAATATTAATTAAACAATTATATTTACAAAATCGAGGACATATTATACAGAATGGGTATTGAATAAATAAAACGTAACTGCAGACGTATAGTTTGAAATTATTTATTGAAACATTTTGAATAATCAATCATTTACTAATAATATTTGTTAGTATTTAAGTTGAGTAACGAAATTTTCCGATACTGTTATATATTCAAAAAATACACTTATTTCATGACGTAATATAGCTACCTAAAAATCTAGAGCAAGTTTTTCTAAGGCATGCCTTTAGGGATTTTAACCTTTGCAATGCAAGAGTCTAAAGTAAGATTTATAAGAATAGCAGTGGATATATATATATATATATATATATATATATATATATATATATATATATATATATATATATATATATATATATATATATATATATATATATATTTAATTAAAGATATTTACTAATAACTAGGGGCAAACATTTATTTGAGAGTGAATTATATCACTAATGCAGGGACAGAATTATACATAGAATAATAAAGGTAATAAAAGAAAACATGTAGTATGTCTAGAAAGATGACATGGAATGGCAGTATATTAAAACTGCAAAGCCATGAATGAGTTGAGAACAACAAGCTGGCATTCGCCATAGGCTCAAAGAGGTAAGGTGTCAAATAGGCATAACCAGGGGCAAGTGGTTCGTGCCACGATTGCTACCAGGCTGCATGACAGTCATCAAATCCTACAGGACATTCATTTGTCAGCTTGTGTAGGATGACTGTGGTTGATTTCAACCCTATAGAATCCAGAAAATTCAAGGCTTGTAATGGGTCATCACGTCTCTAAAACGTAATAAGTGTATAATGTATAGATGATTCTGTTTAGATTTAAATATATTTCATAACTCGGCCCTATATTATCAACATTTAATAAAAGAACATTTGTGATCTCAAAGAAATGCAATTTAATGGAATTATTAATTAAAATTTGATAAAATATAAAATGTACTTAAACTGGGTGGGGGTTATAGCCAATATGTCAGCCATTTGCTAAACAGTAGACCCCTGCATTACAATAAATGAAGCATTTAATGCCAGCCTATTTATATGAAAATATTAAGTTATTTATGAAAGTAAATATTAATGAAAATTTGACACACATACACTGTTTCAAGCGATCATAGATTTATACTTAGAAAATTATGAGCATGCGATAATTATATAATAAAATGTAGATTTTAATAATACGTACCCAAGAAAGATAGAGTAGGCAGGGTAGATTGTTAAAGAAGTTTACATATTAAATTAATTATTAAATTTATAATTTTACAAATGAGAATTTTACAGTTTATAAGTAATATAAAGAATGAGCTATAGCATGATATTAGTAGAGTACTCTAGAGAATGTAGATACAGGTACCTGTTTTTTGAGAAGTTTTCCGATTCAGTGATCAGTAGCAAATTGTTCATGATTCTAGCATTAGCAGTTCTTTACAGCATTTAGATGATTCAGGTAATTTAACAGCAGCAGCTTTCAAATTATTTTAGGCAGCAGATCTTCATGGTTGAATTTATGAAGGGCAATGGAAGGTTTTGGCATTTGATAGGCCATCTCTGGATGGAGAATAGTTTTGATGCTTTCTATTCACACATAATGTGGCACATAAAATAATTTAAGATATTGGGACTTTCAACTGATTGAGAGCACAGCTAAAGTTAAACTAAAACTTTCTATAAAGTCTAAAATGCCTCCTTTCTTAGATCTTATCTTTTACATTTTTGTTAGTTTGTTTTTGGATTCCAATTACTCTGCCCTGAGGATAATCAATGCATTTTTGTTAATTTAATTATAGAGAAAGCTGCCATTCTATTGTTTACATTTAGATTTTACATTTAATTTTTGAACTTAGATTTTAGGGGATTTTTTTTTAATTAATCTATTATCTCTCACTGACCAGTTTCTTTTAAATTTTCAAAGACAAAAGGGGAACATACAATTATTTTTTACTTTTAATTAAATATTACATCAGATTTCTAAAATTATTAAATGAAACTTAAACAAAGCAATAAATAATGGATTTTACAATTTAAAATAAATGAGTAAAAATATATATATTTTTTATAACTAAAAGAAGAAATCTAAATTATATTATTTAACTTTATTTATTGCCTTAAATTTGAGATCGAAATGTGTGCGTGTTTATGGTGAATTCTACATATATCAATACATTTTTATTATTGCTACAAACACAATTCGATAGCAAAAAGTTTAAATTTGGGTAGGAAAGAGCGGTCAGTGAGAGACAATAGAAAAAAGGTGAAACTTAAGATTCGAATACGAATCTTACTGTTTCATTTCCCCATACTTCCTGTGAACAATTAAGGAAGAACAAAGAAGGCAAAAAAAGAGAAAAAAAAATTTGCTACATCACATAATTTAAATACGAATTTATTTTTTTTTTTTTTACAGATATAGAAATATAGAAAGCAGAGATTACATGAAGCAACAAATTATTTATATACCTGGATCTAGAATTTATAGTTTAATTTAAAATGGCCTAATTTGGCCATGTCCAGTTAGAAATCATTGTAATATTAGTTAAACTGATTATATATATATAAAATTCTTAGAATAAGATTAATTAATATAATATATATAAAAAAATTCTTAAGAGTAATAGTAATTAAAACAATAATATATATAAAAAAAAATTCTATCTAAAGCCCTATTTGACTAACATCAGTTTCTACCAAATTCATTATATCAAATTTGTTTTACTAATTTTATATACATGTCCTTAGATGCTAAAATATTTTTATAACCCCAGGTCAGGTGGATAATATCTATCTCTCATCGTCGATGACTGCAGCCTTGGGTTTTCTAATTTTTGTCTTCTATCTGGTAGTTCTCTGGCCCAATAGTTAAAATCCAATGTAGTGAGAAATTTAATAATTTTTTCTATGTCTTTTATTTGACTGCCTGCCATTAATTGTTGGATGGATAGCGGCATGCTATGCAGGATGGTCTCTATGATGTGTGAATCTGAAAAGGCGAATGTTGTAAGGGATTTAAACCAGTTTGCTTGGCGGAGGAAAAACAGTGTGTGCGTCTCTTGGGGTATCGTCCCATATTTTTCCTGGCAGAGCATATTGTAGATACCACTTTGATGCTCGTTGCTCCAGTAATGCTTCATTAACACATCTTTATCATTTTCTATTGTTTTAGGTTTCCATCTCACCATATTCCACCAGTCATTGGCACATCCCTCTAGATGGTAACGGGCTATCGCTATCTGCTCATCTGGTCCTGTCTTATGAAATTGGAAGAAATTTTGTAAGCTCTCTAAGTGGGCTTGAGGGTTTTCTCCTATCTCCCCTCTAAAGATTTTGATGTCGATCATCTTTGCTAAGTAGCTTTGGTGTCCAATGTCCATTTTCATCTTTTCTTTAATGCTGACTTCCTTCTCCGGTTCTTGTGGGCCTTTTAGGTTGGAATGGGGTCTCTTTGCTCATCATATTTTTTTATATTTGGTACACTACCTCTTTGTTCTTCTATTATCATAGGTTCATCAGATATTTTTAACTTCCTTTCATTCTGCATGTCTTTAACCTCTTCTTCTTTTTACTAACTCAGGATATTTCAAACTTTTCCTTTATTGCTTCTAACTCTCTCCACATAGTGTCTTCAAATTCCTGATATTCCTTAACTCTTATCTTTTCTTCTTCCTGTCTCTTTTTTGATTCTTCATCTCTTCTTTTTCTCGTTTCCTCCTCATACATTTTCCTCATTTCTTCCATATTCTGTCTGAATATTTCCTCAATTAACTTTAAATTAAACTCCATTGATCCTCTGTATAGTTGCAGAGCTTCCCTTTGCTCTGGTGTGGACTCCAAAGCTTCAGATAAATCTACTTGCTCTATACTAATATTTTTTGCTTCCATTTTCTTAATATTAATTATTTATTTTTCTTTATTGAGCATTAGACTATTCCCCAACATTATTTTGGCCCTATCACACTCTTTCACTGCCCTCACCTACTCTACATAGCCCTATATCTATATTTTCTATATTGCTGTGTTTACATATATATTATAACAAACTACTGCTAATGCGTATAATAAGCCACTGCTGTCTATATATATAATAGCACTTTAATAAAATATTTACTGTTAACATGTATAACAAGCCACTGCTGTCTATGATATATATATATATATATACTTTAATAAAATATTTACTGCTACTTGCTTTCTCATTTAGCGACTGATTACTTTTTTTTGACATAAATATATATATATATATATATAAATATTTCACTAGATCCGAGTATTTTCATTCCTTCTTAAAGTATAAATACATCTCTGCTTCCCTTAAATTTGTTATTATGTCTACCGTCCTTTCATTCACTCGACCCACATTATTTCACTCAATTTTTTTTTTCATTATTTTTATCAAAAACAAATTTGTATATGTAGAATAATTAGCCTAACTTGGGTAACGAATGCTAAAAGAAATTTATATGCATTATAAATCTGCTCAGGGATATGGGTATTTTTGTATCTATGCCTCCATGTTATTGGCGCCAAATGCTTAAAAAAATTATACTATGTAACAGTCAGAAATGGTAATTCATGAACATAATGCAGAATTCGATCACCACACAGAACTACAGTACCATCTAAGTAGCAATGCCACCATAGTACTAAGTTCGAACATAGTTTATCGGTTCCACAATACAATCTATGAAACAACACATCTGTTGTGACATTAGTAAACATTTCTTTAGGCACTGTGGTCAGAGATGTTGCATGAGATTTATGATTTTATTTTCAAGTTAGCCAATAATAACACTAATATTAATTAAACACTTCTATTTACAAAATCGAGGAAATATTATATAAAATGGGTATCAAATAAATAAAATGTAACTGCAGATGTATAGTTTGAAATTATTTATTGAAACATTTTGAATAATCAATCATATATTTACTAATAATATTTGTTAGTATTTAAGTTGAGTAACAAAATTTTCTGATACTGTTATATATTCAAGAAATACACTTATTTGATGACATAATCTAGCTACCTAAAATTCTTGAGCAAGTATTTCTAAGGCATGCCTTTAGGGATTTATACCTTTGCAATGCAAGAGTCTAAAGTAAGATTTATAAAAGTAGTGGCGGATATATATTTAATTAAAAATATTTTCTAATAACTAGGGGCAAACATTTATTTGAGAGTGAATTATGTCACTAATCCAGGGACGGAGTTATACATAGAATAATAAAGGTAATAAAAAAAACATGTGATATGTCTAAAAAGGCGATATGGAATGGCAGTATATTAAAACTGCAAAGCCATGAATGAGTTGAGAACAAAGGATCTGGCATTCACCATAGGCCCAAAGAGGTAAGGTGTCATATAAGCATAACCAGGGGCAAGTGGTTCATGCTATGATTGCTACAAGGCTGCATATCAGTCATCAAATCTCACAAGACATTCATTTGTCAGCTTGTGTAGGATGACTGGGGTTAATTTCAACCCTATAGAATCCAGAAAATTCAATGATTGTAATGGGTCATTGTGTCTCTAAAACGTAACATGTGTATAATGTATAGATGATTCTGTTTAGATTTAAATATATTTCATAACTCGGCCCTACACTATCAACATTTAATAAAAGAATGTTTGTGACTCTCAAAGAAATGCAATTTTATGGAATTATTAATTAAAATTTGATAAAAGATAAAACGTAGATAAACTGGGTGGGGATTATAGATAATAGGTCAGACATTTGCTAAACAGTAGACCCCTGCATTACAAAAAATGAAGCATTGAATGCATGTCTATTTATATGAAAATATTAAGTTATTAATGAAAGTAAATATTAATGAAAATTTAACACACATACACTGTTTCAAGCGATCATAGATTTATACTTAGAAAATTATGAGCATGCGATAATTATATAATAAAATGTAGATTTTAATAATATGTACCCAAGAAAGATAGGGTTAGGCAGGGTAGATTGTTAAAGAAGTTTACATATTAAATTAATTATTAAATTTATAATTTTACAAATGAGAATTTTACATTTTATAAGTAATATAAAGAATGAGCTATAGCATGATATTAGTAGAGTACTCTAGAGAATGTAGATACAGGTACCTGTTTTTTGAGAAGTTTTCCAATTCAGTGATCAGTAGCAAATTGTTCATGATTCTAGCATTAGCAATTCTTTACAGCATTTAGATGATTCAGGTAATTTAACAGCAGCAGCTTTCAAATTATTTTAGGCAGCAGATCTTCATGGTTGAATTTATGAAGGGCAATGGAAGGTTTTGGCATTTGATAGGCCATCTCTGGATGGAGAAGGGTTTTGATGCTTTCTATTCACACATAATGTGGCACATAAAAATAATTTAAGATATTGGGACTCTCAACTGATTGAGAGCACAGCTAAAGTTAAACTAAAACTTTCTAGAAAGTCTAAAATGCCTCCTTTCTTAGATCTTATCTTTTACATTATTGTTAGTTTGTTTTTGGATTCCAATTACTCTGCCCTGAGGATAATCAATGCATTTTTGTTAATTTAATTATAGAGGAAGCTGCCATTCTATTGTTTACATTTAGATTTTACATTTAATTTTTTGCAATTAGATTTTCGGGGATTTTTCTTTTTAATTAATCTATTATCTTTCACCTACCAGTTACTTTTAAAATTTCAAAGACAAAAGGGGAACATACAATTATTTTTACTTTTAATTAAATATTACATCAGATTTCTAAAATTATTAAATGAAACTTAAACAAAGCAATAAATAACGGATTTTACAATTTAAAATAAATGGTTAAAAAAAATATATATTTTTTATAACTAAAAGAAGAAATCTAAATTATATTATTTATCTTTATTTATTGCCTTAAATTTGAGATCAAAATGTGTGCATGTTTATGGTGAATCCTTCATATATCTATACATTTTTAATATTGCTACACACACAATTCGATACCAAAAAGTTTAAATTTGGGTAGGATAGAGCTGTCAGTGAGAGACGATAGAAAAAAGGTGAAACTTAAGATTTAAATATGAATCTTACTGTTTCAATATATATATATTGTAACGAAATATAATATGCCATTACATTATTTTAAAATGAAAATAAAAAGATCGTAAATAAAAATTAATTTATTAAAAAGAAAAAACTTAAAAACTGAAAATTAAAAGTTGTTTAATATATATATATATTGTTGTGCAGATGGAAAACTTAAACTATTTTAAGAAAAAGTATTTGAAAGTATTTTTTTGTAAAAAAGTAAAAATATAAAGATTGATATTTTAAAAATAGAAATAATGTTGATTTCTATAATCTTAGAAAATGGAAATGATTGTTTTATTAATTAAATGTTTGTTCGAAAGCAAACCCTTGAGGCACTTAAAGTAAATTAAATGGTAAGAGAATACAAAGAAATTAAATGACCAATGCAAGCACGAAAATGACAGCATGGACCATAACTGAAACACGAAAGGATTAGTGATGTCTTGCCAGTTGAATCCAAAGATTGGATGATAAAAGACTAATAAAAAATATAAAAGCCAAAGGATTATTATAATTGGGATCTGAGAGCTGACTATGAATATATCGTTATAACTATCTATATTGCAGATTTTGATGATGTGGAAATCTGCAATAAATTTAATTTTCCAGACAACCAGCTGAGGCCTCTGGATAACAGTTCCTGACCAAATGAATGGCAAGTAGCAGTTTCGTTTCAAAGAAGGACAAAATCTATGAAAGTAATCACGAAGATGGACTTCTAAATCTACTCAATCTGTAAAGTATGAACTTTTGTGTCTATCTAATAAGAACTTTTCTAAAATTGCAATGAATTAATAGCTGAAAATAAGAACTCTTATCTGAATTAAAGAATGTAAATTCATTTATTAATATTTTTTATGCAGACATTTAAGTAATCATTTCCATTTCATTTTTTTGTGTGTGTATTATGTTTTAACTAAAATATATTAAATTTAATGTTGGTTGTAGATAGATGCATGGATAAAGATTAATAACTATGTTTAAATTCGTTTATGTTTAGTTTAAGGGATTCTAATTTCAGGCTATTTGTTTCATAGTTAGGGCAATGCTTGTGGAGGGATATATGGGTGTTCATATTAATGTAATGTGAAGTGTGTTTAGCATATAGGGCAATGTGCCCAACTGACTGCATGACCCCAAAGAGGCAGTCATATTGCTGAAATGGTCACAGATGTATTTCCTGCACCATTGACCCCTTCTTGTTCTATGGACAGGGATTTATAAGATGGCAGCAAGACCGCTTTCCCTTATACGTAGCACTCTTTTAAAAACAAGTTATATACATGATTCCTTAGACAGGCAGATGCACTTTTCTGTTCTGGACACGGATCATTTCCTTCAAATAATATCACACTGCCAGATGCACATTCCTGTTGGCATGGTTTTATGCTAGCATCTTCATATTACATTGGTTGCAAATATATATCTGGAAGCTGACATTGGGTTGGCTACCAACTTTTAGTCTGAGATTGAATGAATGTTTTGATAAGTTTTTAAGTGGAAAAAATCTATGTAGACTGTCTATGCTCGACATGCTAAAGTAAAATATAATTTAAATATCCATCTGTGTGGTCTATTTCTGAGTAATTTGAATTTAAATTTTAAAAAAAATTATTAATGTTAAAATCTAAAAATAAATTTATTCCTCAATTTTAAATGTGCGTTAATAAAAATCTATTTGTGTGTTTATTACTGGCAGTGGCTTCTTTTATTTTATTGTTTTAAATATTAATATATTTTGAGAATCTAAAACTATTAAAACTTATAAAAATGTTTAAATGTCTGCTACTCGATGAGCTAGTAATATTGGGCAAATGGTCAGAATAATATATATATAAATTTTTTTTTTAATCTTAACTTACATATCTGCCTACTATATAAATTTTCTAGGTTCAAATGCCTAGATGGCGCCCTCATACGGCAGATACGTTGAAGGCTCCTTTCAGTGACCATTAATATATATATATATTGTAACCAATACAATCTACACCTATACCACCTTATACTCATATAAATGTCCAGGTGTGAAATCTATACAAGATAAAATAAAATTTATAATTTAGGTTGCATCTCTAAATATGGATAAGACTCTTATTAGAGTATTAATCTATGTATTTGCTCAGTTGGGGGTTATAAGGTCTCATGGTCATCTAGAATGCAAATGGGGTGAGAGAAGCATTTATAAACAATAATTATATGATGGTTATTTAGTTATATTACACGTATTTACTTAAGTTATCAAAACAAAGCAATTCATGGATTAAATCGAAAATCATGATATGTTCAATTCGCTTATCATCCAAGTACATGCCAGACTAATCACATCAATTATTTAATCTATTTGGGGATTACTGTAACAATAATTAATCTACAGACATTTGATATAGATTACACAACTATACAAATGTTTATTTAAATGATGAAATAATTTCAGGGCTCTATTATATGAACAATAAGTCGACCCAATTATAAGATGATAATTAAGTAATGAGGAACTATTGTGAAACTGATAATTCTTACAATGAAATAGAGGATAGACAATGAAAGAGATCGGGTGCATTTTTATCACACATCTTTATGTATTTTAAATAAGGTAATTTTTTTTATCTTAGCATTATACAATGTTTGGATCAATTAATTCAGTGTTATCTAGTTAGATTGCATATTATATTAAACTGACAAGTATTATAATTATATTATGTTAACATATATATGTGTGTGGAAATGGCCAATTGAGCATACATGACAAGATAATTCAGAAAAAATCTTATTTCAACAAACATTTATTACAAGAGACATTTTTTTTTTTTTTTACAAAAACATTGATCATGATGTAACATTAATTTCGCATTGACTAAAATCTTGACTTATGAACACTTAATTTACATAAATCCTGTACACTTAATATTTGGAGGCTCTTCCTCTTATATTTCAATGGTAAGCTTTATTTGTCTTAAAGGATTACAAGTGTTTACATAGCTTGGATTGCTGTATTTACATGGGCAATCTGTAGTTGTAGTTTTTACATATATAAAAGTGGATTTATTTTTTTACACAGGATTACAGGAATTTTTGCATGCTGTGAATTAGTTACATGGTTTTACATAACTTGGACTGCTGTTTTTACATGGGGAATCCATAGATATATGTTTACATACATAAAAATTGATATATTGATTTACATGAGATTACAAAAAAATGCTCATGCTGTACAATAGTTACAAGGGTTTTTACTTGGCTTGGATTGTCATCGTTTCATCGACAATCTATAGGTGTAAATTTATGTAAATTTTATTTATCCTGTGAATTAGTTAGAAGGATTTTACATAGCATAGATTGTTGTGGTTACATGGGTAGTCTGTAGTTGTAGTTTTACATCTATAAAAGTTGTTTTATTGGTTTACACAAGATTGCATAAATTTTACATAGTCTGGACTACTGTATCTACAGATGCAATCCAAGTTTTGTTCTATATGTGTTTGAGTTGCTTTGGTAACATAGTTGAGTACTAGAAATTTCCATGGTAGTGTGGCAATTATCTGTGAAGTCTGGCCTGATGTTGTGAAATCAATGTCAGTATGTTTATTTTTTATGATATCTTCTTTGGGTTACCATGCTTTCTCTTCATTTCATTGGCAATGTGGGTTGGGGAGGGTGTTGGTATGGGTGGGAGGTATGTTGCATTTTAATAGATGAGTGTTCCAGAGGGGCAGTGGTACAGCTATGTTAGAATTGGTTGCAATTGTTAAGTTGGACTTTGTGGTAGGCTGGTTGAATTTTGGGGGTGTAAGCTAGAGGTCAGAGCTGAGTAAGGCTTTTTATGAAGTTTAAGAATGATATCCATGTGTATAGTGTGCTGATATTCAGAGAGACTGGTGGTACAGTTATATTCGAACTGATTGCAACTGTTGAGTTAGAGTTTGCAGTTGGTTGGTCTCTGACTCTGGATCTGACTGTGTTAGAGTTGGCCGCCAAATGAGGCTTTTCGTATGATTTTAGTGTAAAATTCATGACTAGTATCTGGAAAAATTCTAGGCATGTTGTTAGGCTCAGCATTGCTATTAGAAGTGCCATGTTTTTTTTTTTTTGAAATTATCTAGTAAGTTGATGATAGTTGAAGATTTGAACAGATAATTAGAAATCAGTTATCAAATTATTGGAAATTGAAAAAAAAGATATAGTTTTTTTTTTCTAGCCTAAAGTTTTGATTACTTTATAAGCATAAACAGCCAGGGCATGCTAACTCAACTGTGAGCAAATAAACTAATTGCTGAGAACTTGAAAACGAGCTCAACGGGTTGGGATTGCACTCTGTCTCCACCTGGTACCTTCAAAAATCATTGTGAGTACTTTGCTCCATTCACCTTGAACCTTCCATCTTAAAACCGCACTCATTGGTGGATCCTACTGACACGCCTCCACCATTCAATAGCAAGTGGATGACCGATATCTGGGTATATGCAAAAAACTCAATAGACCTAACACAACTCACTCTAGATGATAAAAAAAACCTATTGGCAGACCTACAAAATCAAATATCCAAATGAGACCACACTCCAGAATACACTTGGTATCAACAACAAATTACTAATTAGGAAGTTTAAGAACTGGTATCTCGAACCCAAATTTATAAACTTCCTCATCAAGCTAAATCTCTCCGTGTTGCCTACAAACCATTTCCTAGTCTGGAAAAGAGGCTACAGCAAACTAAACCCTCAATGCCAATTATGCTCCACAGTGGATGAAACAATCCAGAACCTGTTGCTTTCCTGCTCTTATCTTTATCCACTGCGGATTTTCATCAATGAAAGTGTTTCACTAAACATCAGTGAAGTACTCTTCATTCAAAACGCAATCAAGACAGGGATTTTTGCCACCATAAGCTTGTCCATTTTTCTGAACTTTGCTGTGTGGATTACAGATGCAATTACATCTTCAGATATCTACCTAACAATGTCTACAACACCTACACAAAGTTGCTTAGGAATTTTAGGGCCAGAGACCAACTGTTGGTACCGGGATGGCTATACCAAGAAACCTGGAACAAGGTCACCCTACCAGATCAGTGAACACGCAGCAATATCTGTCAAAGCTCAAGTGTTACATGACTCAACAGTGACACTGGTACACTAGCATCAAGAACTTAGATAAATGTACAACTAGTTACAACTAGTTACTCTCAATAGTTTCTAATAAATATCTATTTTTATAAAAAAAAAAAAAACTAAGATTAGAGATTGCTACAATATTGTTAAAAATAAGCATATGCCTGACTGATCTTTGGACTTTGAAACTCAATGTTGGTATTATTGTGGACAAATACTGGTCTTGCAATGTCTTTTTTTTAATTATTGTTGGGTAACTTGATTTCAATTGGAAGTATGAAGAAAAATGTAAAAATCAACCCATTAAAGGTTATTATTATCTTGAATTAGACTAGAATTGTGAATTCTTTTTAAGCATAAAAAACAAAGTTAGTTAACTTGTTTATTTAGTAAGTGAATTACTTTCAGGAAATTTGTAACTGAATTTTTTTTTCCAAACAAAAATCGGACTTAGCAATTAATAAAATTAAAAATTGTTTTACATTTGACTGAACTTTGGATTTTGAAACTCTGTGCTGACAATGTTGGCAGTTAGCATATATGGTCATGTGATTACTTTATCGCCATATTGTTTTTCAAAATTATCATTGGGAAACTTGATTTTAATTAAATTTTTGAATGAAAATTGCAATACAAAAGTATTAAACAATTATCAAAAAAATGTATATTGAAAAAGGTATATCAGAATAAAGTTTTTACCCTGCCAGGTTTAAACTTTGAGTAACTTTGGAACATGAAAAACTAGAACATGCTGACTTGGTTCCTCTTATCTGTTATTTCAATATCATTTACAACTCTATTTATTAAACTATTAACAATACAAAATAATTATATCTTTATGTACCAATGTTTATGTCACCTATTATCATTCTGTGCTCTCAATGAACTAAGAAAGCGGTATCAAATAATCAACTTATGCCATTGAAATTATTTCCATATGTCCCTAAATTTATACTTACTATATAAAATTAAGTAATCATTTTATTAAAATTAGCATTAAATAAAGTAAAATTTTGTAATACAATATTACATTCATAGCGGGAGGGTGAATTTCCAGTAATAATAATAAATTAAATAATGATCATGTGGTCATATGATTTGACAAGCTTTTTAGAACTTACTATTGCAGTGATGGTCTCCTTCCATATCTTTAAGTTTATCATATATCTGAATGTGTGCCCATTATAAATTCACAATCATAATGCATTTATTGATTATATTATCTATTGACTTATTTGTGGAATGAATAAACTTCACAATACAGATGGTACAATGAGCTAATCATTAAATTATTAATCCAACTTCAAGTATATTACAGAAATCCCTAAACATTTATCTAAAATAACTAACATACACTACATGATGGTAATTACATAGAATGAAGAGGGAGGCAAAATAATAGCAAATAAATATTCATATACTGCATGGGAGGATTAACAGGATTCCAAACATCAACTTAATCCATCAACATGGTAACTACCAACTTTTCTGATACAAATAGTGAAGAATCCAGCCAACTTATTATGTATAAATGGGACATCTACCACTTCAATTTAAAGAATATAACTATCACATCATAAGGAAATATACCACCGCCCATGGTCAATAGGATAGTAATTAAAGGGAGCATCGCTAATGCATTTCATATAAGACAAATCCATAAACCAATAAACTTTTAAATTTTCACACTCTTTAACTCATAGCACCGACTGAAACCGATAGAAAAACAAATAAGCATAAATCTAACTCATAAAATAACTTATGGCAGTAAACACACACACACACAAACATTATAATCATGTATGGAATATTTTTGAAATCACCTCAGAGAATAAAATGTTATGTTAGCATTAATTAAATTATAAATGAATCTAATACTTATGAAAAATTATGAAAGTTGACTTTCAAATTAATGTAATCAAGTAAACCTGACCATTCGGCAATATTGCATATTTTTTTTTATGTATTTATTTATTATTACCATCTAATGAATAATTATAAAGCACTTAATTTGCACTGATATTATGAGCACAGGAATCTAACATTTTACATAATACAACAAAAGAAAATATTACCAGTTTGGTAAAATTTTCACCAAAATCTCTGAGACATTCTAGAGAAGATTTGGCATATAAATACATAATAATAATAACTCAAATTAATATCAAACTAAACATAAAAAAATCTACCTATCTATCATATGCAATGGGAAGAAATACATAACAAACTTTCTATCATTAAAATAAAATTTTCCTTTTGTTATATTTTTTTTAGTTCACACTTGAAATTTTAAAAGTATAAACGTACATGTAGCTCTCAATGATAATGATGACTAAACAAACATTAAAACATATAAACATTACTGCTGTTGGATAAACATGAATTTGGCAAAACAGCAATAATATCCAATGTTCTTAGGGCTTCCTAATGGGTATTACCAGAAGCTTTTGCACATATCTGAATCAATTTATTTGTCATAATATCTCCAAAGCTCAGCAAGGTCATCCAAATAAATGTTTATGATTTATACTACTTTCAACTTTGTTGCATTTGAAATTTCCAATATTTAATAAAATTTAATACCGATTACCATCAAGGTTATTTGGTCATCCATGCTTATACACACTTCTGATAAATAATTATCTAATATTAAGTCACATATTTATAGGTGTGAATGGTAAGGTAATTTGGTATACATAGCTATTCTAATAATGTAAAGTATTAGAATGAATAATTTCTTTGTTTCATCCATATTTTACACAATTAAAGTAGAAAACTTATCAAATGAGAGTTAATAAAATATTTCATTAAACAGTTCAGCATAACCTTTCCAATTATTATCAGTATTGTGAATTTACATACTTCCAGTATTACACTATTCATTATAAGTCAGTTATAGCAAAATTGTATTAGCAATTTTTTTATATAATAAACATGCATTTGAAATAAAAGTAAATTCAAATTGTTAGTCGATAAAAGTTGGAGCTGGTATACCTGTAAAAGTTTAGCCATCCATATTGAATAATCCTAGCCTGTATACTTCACAATTACACATTGACATTTATGCTTGAGTAGTATGAGAGAAGTTTACTTAGTAAAGGGAATAGTAGAGAATTTAATGAAAATATTAAGTTCACTTGTTTTATTATATTTTTTTTTAAAAAAGTATTTCACTTTCTCTAAAACTTTTTCTGAAATCCTCCATCTACTTAGTCACACCTTCTTTTTTATTATAATGAGGCCAACAATATTCAAGAATTTATTACTTGTGAAAAAATGTTAGGAATAGTGTATAGAAAAAAATATGAAATTACAAATACTAACTAATAATAAATGAAACAAATAACTTTTATAATTTCAAATTAAAGATTTTAGGCAATAAGTAATTAATAAAAAATCATACTAATGGATAGTGTGTGTATGTCTGTGTTTCCATTAATCCAGAGGTCTATTAATGACTGAGTTATTATTGATATCTATGGCAAAATAAATAGTGTTATTGAAAGATGGATATTCTGAGTAATAATTAAAAATGTGAATGAGGTGGGAAGTGTGGAATAATGTGAATGGACCTGAACCAACATATACAAGTTAGATCTTGGAATGGCAATAAGCAATAGATTATAAAATTAATGAATAAGCACTTATAAGGGTCTTACAGACAAACAATACTCATTCCTTAGTTCAGCTTTTATACACACAACTCCTGATATTATATATTTCCCCTCTCCCACTATTAGATATACATAAAAAAATTAATGACTGGTACTCCACCTAACATCCTAAGAGCATTTCAAACGAATTATACATTCAATTATATCACAATTCGTCTTTTTTATTAGGTACCCCTGACTACTATTGGCACAATATGAACTTCCCACATTCCTTCATGGTGCTAATCTGGAATGTGACTATATATATATATATATATATATATATATATATATATATATATATATATATATATATATATATATATATATATATATATATATATATATATATATATATGTGCCGGACAAAAGATTTTTGTTTAGTACATCCTGACCATGAGGTCACAACTAGTCCGAAAACCGGAACTAGACATTTATTTTAAGGGTGAGCAGGATATACGAACATGAATGTGCCAGCCTAAACCCAGGGAGAGCAAAAGCTAATGAAGGTGGTTCAGACAATTGAGAAAACACTGAGACAAATGTCAGCCAAAATACTTATAAGAACTTTGTAAATTTATTAAACATATTAACAAAATAAACATGAAACTTGATATACATTTACTTAGCAGATCTTAACATTGAGTGTACGCGAGCAGAACTACGTTAAATACCCAGGAAGACATGTTCATTTCCTATCTATGACACAATAATGGCTTATATCTTCTTGCTAGCAGTTCACCCAACCAATTCCCTTTTCCCTATAGACATTTAGTAAGATGGATGTTTGTGGAGAATAACGGGACAGCGCAGACAAGCTTTTCTTAGTCCAGAAAAGAAATGTTGGAATCAACAATGTCATAATTCTGCAAAACGCTCATGGACAAGTACATTGAAATGAGCCAAGGTTAGTCTCACACAAGAAAGAAACATGAATTACGCAATCTGAATTATAGCAAATAAATCTCTACCAAAAATAAATAAATCATATATCCTCGCAATCGCTAACCAAAGCCATGTTTGATTTAGTTTACGCCAAAGCAAACAAACAAACAAAAATAAAAGAAAACTACTAAGGTCGGTCTGAGCATTTAACAAGGGTTAATCATAAAACTGAGAATTTATTAAGCACATAAAATATCACTCGCCCTACACTCTCAAACAAGCAACATTTTAAGATTGAAAATCTTGCTACTAAGATTGTACTGTAAAATAAACAAAAATACATTAATATTTAAATTGATAAATTACACATCATAAATATAATTTTCTTTTAAGATTAAGCTAAGATTTGTGAGAGACTTAATTAGAGATTTAGCCCTGATTTTGACATGGAAAGGTAAGTTACCTCGAGATAATATTAAGTTCTGTTGTTCACACAAAGCTCGGTTTATGGAGTCCTTTACAACGGATGTCATTTACTACAGTTTCAGAAGTCTGGAGGCATTATCAGGATCCACTCTGGACTTGACAGTTAGGTCATGATGAAAGTCACAATTTGGAGCTCCGGCGGTTCATCCTTGGAAAGGTTCAGCCCATCATGTTGTGGAGATTTTTCGTGGCATATATTACAGGCATGGCATCTTAATGACTGCTATTATCGTGGCAAATAGAGTTATTGTCGGTCAATGGAAATTCAACTTGGTGATTCTCGTAGCACCAATATCAAAAAAAGAAATTTTAGTCACTTTCACAATGCAACAGTTCAATAACAGCTAAAATCTGGATCGATCCTCAATAAAAAGAAGGTGAGCAATAAAAACTGAATGAACAAAATAGTCTCTTTGAATCCTCCTCTCTAATCAAACAAAAAAATAAATTACCCAGCTATTTATGTCCTTCATTATCTCCCACGCAATCTTAATTAGAAAACAATATCTTACAAAGCTTAATCTTACAAAAATGATTATTATTTTTTTTTATAAAAAAAAATACAAAACTAAATCTCAGCTTTAAAATACATCAACATTAATTTTTTTTTTTTTTTACTTTAAATAAAATACATATAAGAGCACTAATTAAACCTTGTTTGCTTTTAATTATTTTAAAAGAAAACAAGCGTCATAAAAAAAAAATAGTTTATACTAAAATCAACTTAGAATTAAAAAGATAAGATTTCAAAATAAATAAGTATGTGTGCTATTGCACATATAAAACTTGGGTTTTTTTTTTCCAATTTACATGCTAGAACCCTTGAATCGGATAAAGTATCCAGTTCAACTGCCCTTTCATGCCAACAAAAAAAAGCAAAAGCATCTATTTGCTATATCTTTTTTTTTCAAACTTTAAACCCCAACATTTAAAACTTTTAAATCCTCTCCCCCTGGCCAAACATTTGCCATGAGATCAATTCCTTAAGTGTACCTCCTATCTTTTAGGTGGCTGGCCTAAGGCTTCGTGCAGTATAAGATCCATAAATGCCATGCTCATCTTCCAATACAAAGGCATTCAGACCATTTTTCTTTTGTATAGTGAAGGGTCCCTCATATACTGGGAAAAATTTTGTATATTGTTGCTGGGTTGGATTGCTGACATGAGGTTTTCATACAAAAACCAAGTCCTCTACCTCGAATCTACATGGTCGTGGATTTCCCCGCTTTATGCATACTTCAGCCATATATTTCAACTTTATTTGAGCCTTTCTTTTATCCATTTCTTTATCAATTTTGTCCCAATCTACAGGCAAGGGAGCCTTTATCAGCATTGGATAATTCTGTCCAAAATGTAATATGATGGGGGCAAACCCTGTAGATTCATTCTGTGTCCAATTTATGTAGTTAGTGATGTTTCCCGTCTGATTCACCCATCCACGGTGATTTTCGCTGATATAAAGCCGAAATTAACGTTTTAACTCCCTCATGACTCTCTCACAGGGATTCGATTGAGGATTACAAATATATGTTAATACATGCTGAATGCCCTGTTGCTGAATCCACTTTTTCCAGTGATGAGATTTAAAGGGTGTCCCATGATCTGTAAGTATCATCTGGGGCCTACCAATCTTAGGAAACTGATGCTCCTGTAAGATCCAGATAGTACTTCGTGTATCCGCCTTTCTTCACAGATATGCAGTTACATACTTAGAAAATATGTCGTACATTACGATTAAATATCGGTATCGTTTATAGGCAGGTAAAGGCCCATAAAAATCTATGGCCAACATTTAATTAGGATTGTGTGCTAAAATAGGCTGCAAGATCCCAGTAAATCTCTTATTTACGTATTTAGTTTGTGAACACACATGACATTTTCCCAAAACTGATACAACATTTGAATATAAACTTGGCTAGTAAAATACTTCCCTGAGCACATGTTCTACTTTACATGGTCCATAGTGTCCATAAAGGCAATGTATATACTCTATAAGTTTGTTCCTGAGTGTTTGGGGTATAAGAATTTGCCATGAACCTTGTTCTGAGGCGACTCTGTATTGCAATACACCATCTTTTAACCTATAGGCTTTGTATTTTTCCAATGTTGCTGTGTCACTGGGGTCTGAAGTTCCTATTCCTTTCTTATATGTCATGATTTGTGCATACTCTGGGTTGGTCTCCTGTATTTCAGATAGCCTTAGCTTAGTAATTGTTGCTATATGGACTCATCTATGGTCAATGTGAATGCTGCAATACTTAGATTGTTGGGCTCAAGATGATGTGGAGTCAGATCTACAGGATGGCAACTCAAAATATCCGCCACAATATTTTCCTTTCCTTTACAATATAGAACTTTATATTGGAATTTCTGTAGCGTAAGACTCCAACGTATCAATCGATCATTCGATAAATAACTGCTATTAAGAAATTCCAAGCTCTTATGATCCGTAATTACAACAATCTCTGACCCAAGCAGGAATTGTTTGAATTTACTGAAAGCCCAAACAATGACCAAAGCTTCCTTTTCTGTCGTCATGTAATTATTTTCCACCCCTTTTAGCTTGCGGCTACAAAAATACAACACTCTGTGATGTTTTTGTTTGTCAATTTGAAATAACACGACTCCAAGCCCTTGCCCACTGCTGTCAGTCTGAACATAAAAAGTTTGTGAGAAGTCAGGGTAGGCTAGAACCACCTGTTCCAAGAACTTGTTTATAATGTGTTGAAATTCCTGCTCCTGTTTGTACTCCCATACCCATTTTTGGTCTTTTGTCAATAACTGAACCAAATTTGCAGCATCTAATGCAAAATTTTCATAGAATTTATAATAAAAATTGCATAATCCCAGAAAAGACCGTACCTGACGCCTATTAGTGGTTGTGGGAAAATGTTGTATTGCTGTTAGTTTCTCGGGATGAGGTTTAATACCTTCTTTCCCAATTAAAAAGCCTAAAAATGTAACCTCCTCCTGGACCAGGCAACTTTTTTGTAAATTGATGGTAATGTTTTTCTGGTAACACTCCATTAGAAACTTTTCAAGTGTTCCATATGTTCTTCCATATTTTTAGATGTGATGACTATGTCATCCATATATATCACAATCAGACTCTTGATTTTGTCTGATAACACTTGATCCAAACACTTTAGAAGTCCTGAACCACTATTGATTAATGCAAAAGGCATACGCTTAAACACATATGTATGCTCTTCATAGTGGAAGGCAGTATATTTGCGGTCAAATGGATGTGGAGGGATCTGCCATAACTGGATGTCAAGTCCAATATAGAAAAAATGGTTTTCCCTTGAAATTTTGAGAGAAGTTCTGTTATTGTAGGTGGAATGTTTCTTTCAGGAATGGTAATGGCATTTAACCACCGGGCATCCAAACATATTCTGACAGATCCATCTTTTTTCTTTACCACTACTAATGGGTTAACATATGGAGATGTGTGCTTTTCAATAACTCCCCATTCAATCATTTGCTGTATTTGAAAATCTACTTCAGCCTTATATTGAAATGGAATGGGATATGAACGACTCTGGAAATGGCTTTCATCCTTAACTTGAATGTGCTGCACATACCACTCAACGATCTTAGGCCTATTCAAAAAAACTGAATAGAACTTCATCAACAGTTCCATTAGAGGGTGTTGTTCTTCCATTCCTTTTAACATGGATTGTGACACTTCATTTTGCATTTCCACGGTATCCCTCACTTGCTGAACACACTGTACCTGAAGTGGCTTATAACTCTTTAGCCCTTCAAATGGCATCAAAACTTCTTGGCAAAGAAATAAACATTTGTAATAATCCAAAACACACTTATGCCTGTACAAAAAAATCAGTCCCAATTATAACATCTTGTATGAGACCAGTCATTATCAAAAAGACATGGTCTTACTCTATGTTACCCAGATGGAAATGTAACCACACCTGTTTGGTTTCAATATTTGCCTTGTTGCCATTGGCCAGTGTCACCTGCATTCTTTTTATTGGCAGTGTACACAAATGTGGCTGGTCTTTCTTTATTTTCACATAAAACTTACTAGAGAGCAATGACAATTGACTTCCTGAATCAACCAATGCTTCTGTAATGATGTCTCCAGTCTTTATACTGATAATTGGGCAAGTCTGTATAGCTCCATTACATGCTGATTCTTCTTGATCCACCATCACATTAGCTACCATCCTATGGCTTTCTTTACTTTTTTTAATTGGATCTGATAATTGACTCTTTTGACATTTTTCTATCGAAATTATCTGATCGCTCTGCATTGTTCTTTTCTCCACTTCTTCTCGGGCCTGATGATGTTCAATTTCATTTAACAGTTTGATCATTTCTTCAAAATGAATGCTGCTACTACACAACATGATCTGATATATATCCCTTGGCATATTGCCCAATACAATTCGGCATATCAGCCTCTCAGACAAAGAGAAAGCCATCAATGACTTCAGCCTTGCTGCTTGTCTGCAGAAAAACTGGGTGTACGTTTCTCTATTATCCCTAATATATCTTTCTTGTGATATATTGATGAAGATATGATACTACTTTTCTTAACTCCAAAAAGTGTGCAATAATTTGCGTCTGTAATCCCAAAAAGTCTGTGGTTTGATCTTTAAGATATTCCACCAATCCTCAGCCATTCCTTGTAAATAGTGGTGTGCAATTGCTACTTGTTCAGTCCCCTGACAATTATGACATTGAAACATCTCTTGTAGGCAATCCAAATGCTCTAATGGGCTTTCCCAAATATCAGCCATAAAAGATTTTATTTGCCAATCTATTTTAGCCATGATGCTAGCTAGTCTATCTTCAGCCTCTTCTCTAACTTTATTTAAATTCCCAACGCAACTTCTGTCTAATTATGAAATTTATTTCTTTTTTTTAATCTTCAATTGCTATTTATTATATATAAATATATATATAATTAAAGCACAAAAGTTAAACTGTTTACTTTTTTTTTTAAACGCTGTAATGGTCAGAAAACGTGTGACTCGTAAACATAGTTCAGAATTCAACCACCATACAGAACAGCAGCACCATCGAGTAGCGAAGCCACCCGTGGTACTGAGTTCGAACATAGTTTATCGGTTCCACAATACAATCCACGAAACAATGCATCTGATGCGACATTAATAAATATTTCCTTAGGCATGGTGGCCAGGGATATGCAAGAGACTCATGATTTTATTCTTGAGATAGCCAATAATCAAACTAATATTAATTAAACATTCATATTTACATAATCGAGGAAATATTATATAGAATGGGTATTGAATAAACGAAACGTAACTGCAGACGTATAGTTTAAAATAATTTATTAATACATTTTAATAAAACAATCTAATAATATTTTGTGAATTTAAAGCTTCAGTAGCGGAATGTGCGACATGATTATATTTTAAAGAATACATTTATTTATTTAGACATTATTTTATATTGAGAATTTCAGTAGCGGTATTTCCGATACTGTAATGCTTACAATAGGAATACATTTATTTGAAGGCGTAATCTAGCTACCTAAAATTCTCGAGTGAGTATTTCTAATGCATGCATGGAGGGATTTAAACCTTTGCAATGCAAGAGTCTAAAGTATGGGTTATAAGAGTAATGGCAGACATATATTTATTTAATTAAAATATTTATTTATAACTAAGGGCAAACATTTATTTGAGAGTGATTTATGAAGATAATGCAGAGGCGCAGTGATATATATATATATATATAGAATAATAAAACGAAGTAAAGGAACACGTGGTATGCTTTAGAAAGGCGATATGGAATGGCAGTATATCGAAACTGCAAGGCCGCAAATGGGTTTATAAGAATGTCAGACTGGTCTCTGCCGTGGCCCGATGAAGTAAGGTGTCACATAAGCATAACCAGGGATGAGCGGTATGTGGCGCAATTTTCCCGCAGGCTGCATGACATTGTCAAATCCTACGGGAGCACCCATTAAGCTGCTTGTGTAGGATGACTGGGGTTAATTTCAACCCTGAAGAATCCGGAAATTTCATGGTGGAAGGGGTCATCGCATCTCTAAAACGTAACACATGTATACTGTATAAACGGTTATGATGAGATTTCAATAGATTTCTGACTTGGCCCTACATTACCAACATTTACTCAAGAACTCTGGCGACTCTCAAAGAAATGGGATTTTCTAGAATTATTCATTAAATTTAATAAATACAATATATATATAAACTGGGAATTAGTACAACTAATATGCCAGCCATTTGTGAAGTAGTAGACTCTGCATTACAATAAATGATGCACTGAATGCGTGTCGATTTATATGAAAGTGAAGTTATTAAGGAAAGTAAATATTAATGAAAATTTGACACGCATTCTTTGTTTCAAGCAATCATAGATTTACTTTGAAAATTGAGACAATTATGAGCATGCAATAATTAAATAATAACTATAGATAAACATGTAGATTATAGAAATACGCACCCATGAAAGAATGAGGTAAGCTAGATTAGTAGAGAAATTTACACATTAAGTTAATTATTCAGTTTTAGTTATGCAAATGATAGTTTTTACATTTTATAAATTTAGATAAGTAATATGAAGAATAGCTATAGCATATTATTAGAGTACTCTAGAGTTTGAACACAGACAGGTACCTGTTTTATAAGAAGTTTTCTGATTCCATTAATTTAGCAGCAAAAAGTTCACGAGTGGCAAGTCTTTCTTGTATTTAGATATTCATTTAATTTCATGGCAGCAGCAGCTTTCTCATTCATTTCAGGCAGCAGATCTTCATGGTGAATTTATGACGAGCAATGAAAGTTCAGCATCCGAGGGCCATCTCCCGATGGAGAATAATCTAGGTGCTTTACTCGGTCATACCTTGGCAGGAACAAATTATTTTTATTATTTTTGGAGACTCTCAGTGATCGAGAGCAAAGCTAAAGTTTAAGTGAATATCTCCAGCAAGTCTAAGATGGCCTCTTTTTTTATCTTGATCTTTCACATTTTTGTTAAGATATTTTTAGGTTCTACTTAATCTGCCCTGAGGATAATCAATGCATTTAGTTGGTTTTTAATTAAAGAAAGCTGTCGTTCTATTGTTTACATTTACTAATTAATTTTGGGGAATTTTTCTTTAATTAATTTATTATCTATCACTGACCGATGCTTTTAAATTTCAAAAACAAAAAGGGAACATAAGATTATTTTAACTTTTAATTAAATATTACATCAGATATTTTTTTAGAATTATTATTAAATGAAATTTAAACAAAGCAATAAATACGAACTTTATAATCCAAAATAAATGATTAAAATTATACAAAATTATATAACTAAATAAAAATTAAATTATATTATTTTATCCCTATTTATTGCTTTTAATTTGAGATCGAAATGTGTATGTGTTTATGCTGAATTCTACATATATTTATACATTTTTAATATTGTTACACACACAATTCGATATCAAAAAGTTTAAATTTGGGTGGGATAGACCGGTCAGTGAGAGACGACAGAAAAAGGTGAAACTTAAGATTCAAATACGAATCTTACTGTTTCATTGCGAACCTAAACTCTTTGCTTGCCTTTATTTTTTTTTTATGAACATAACAGCTAATTTTTAACTTTTAAAAAAAATCTTTTATATTTTGTCACTTCTAAAACGTGAACCGAAACTCTTTGTTTTTCTTTATTATTATTTTACGAATGTAGAACTAATAACTTTTTTTTAAATAAACAAAGAAACAAAATAAATATATAACTTCTAAATATCTTTTTGTCTGATCCGTCCGTTCAGTAATAACTCTAAAAAACGCTGTTTAATTAACTATATATATATTAATTATTCATATTGAAAAGATGAACCGCCTACTCCAAACTGCTTTCTACCATTTAGCACAAACTGATCCCTACCTACTGAATCTTGCCTCCAACACTAAAATATTACTCAATTGTCCGAACAAAATCTCATGTGGGATTTAAAATCGAAGGCCCGTGTTGGTTGCCCTAAAATTACTATAGCTATGTGCCGGACGAAAGATTTTTGTTTCGTACATCCTGACCATGAGGGCGCCTCTAGTCTGAAAACTGGAACTAGACATTTATTTTAAGGGTGGGCAGGATACATGAACATGAATGTGCCAGACTAAACCCAGGGAGAGCAAATGCTAATGAAGGTTGTTCAGACAATTGAGAAAACACTGAGACAAATGTCAGTCAAAATACTTATAAGAACTTTGTAAATTTATTAAACATAATAACAAAATAAACATGAAACTTGATATACATTTACTTAGCAGATCTTAACATTGAGTGTATGCGAGCAGAACTACATTAAATACCCAGGCAGACACGTTCATTTCTTATCTATGACACATGAATGGCTTATATCTTCTTGCTAGCAGTTCACCCAACCAATTCCCTTTTCCCTATCGAGATTTAGTAAGATGGATGTTTGTGGAGAATAACGGGACAGCGCAGACGAGCTTTTCTTAGTCCAGAAAAGAAATGTTGGAACCAAGAATGGCATAATTCTGCAAAACGCTCATGGACAAGTACATTGAAATGAGCCAAGGTTAGTCTCACACAAGAAAGAAACATGAATTACGCAATCTGAATTATAGCAAATAAATCTCTACCAAAAATAAATAAATCATATATCCTCGCAATCACTAGCCAAAGCCAAGTTTGATTTAGTTTATGTTGAAGCAAACAAACAAACAAAAATAAAAGAATACTACTAAGGTCAGTCTGAGCATTTAACAAGGGTTAATCATAAAATTGAGAAATTATTAAGCACATAAAATATCACTCGCCCTACACTCTCAAACAAGCAATATTTTAAGATTGAAAATCTTGCTACTAAGATTGTACTGTAAAATAAACAAAAATACATTAATATTTAAATTGATAAATTACACATCGTAAATATAATTTTCTTTTAAGATTAAGCTGAGATTTGCGAGAGTCTTAATTAGAGATTTAGCCCTGATTTTGACATGGAAAGGTAAGTTACCTCGAGATAATATTAAGTTCTGTTGTTCACACAAAGCTCGGTTTATGTTGTCCTCTACAACGGATGTCATTTACTACAGGTTCAGAAGTCTGGAGGCATTATCGGGATCCACTCTGGACTTGACAGTTTGGTCATGATGAAAGTCACAATTTGGAGCTCCGGCGGTTCATCTTTGGAAAGGCTCAGCCCATCATGTTGTGGAGATTCTTCGTGGCATATATTACAGGCATGGCGTCTGAATGACTGCTATTATCATGGCAAATAGAGTTATTGTCAGTCAACGGAAATTCAACTTGGTGATTCCCGTAGCACCAATATCAAAAAAAAAAATTTAGTCACTTTCACAATGCAACAGTTCAATAACAGCTAAAATCTGGATCGATCCTCAATAAGAAGAAGTGAGCAATAAAAACTGAATGAACAGAATAGTCTCTTTGAATCCTCCTCTCTAATCAAACAAAAAAATAAATTACCCAGCTATTTATGTCCTTCGTTATCTCCTGCGCAATCTTAATTAGAAAACAATATCTTACAGGGCTTAATCTTACAAAAATGATTATTATTTTTTTTTTATAAAAAAAAATACAAAACTAAATCTCAACTTTAAAATACATCAACATTATTATTTTTTTTTTTTAGTTTAAATAAAATACATATAAGAACACTAATTATACCTTGTTTGCTTTTAATTATTTAAAAAAAAAACAAGCATCATAAAAAAAAAATATTTTATACTAATATCAACTTAGAATTAAAAAGATAAGATTTCAAAATAAATAAGTATGTGTGTCATTGCACATATAAAACTTGGGTTTTTTTTTTCCAATTTACATGATAGAACCTTGAATCAGATAAAGTATCCAGTTCAATATATGTATATATATATATATATAGTCATTTTAAGTATCGCTTAAACTATAGCTAGTTTTAAAAAATATATAATAGTGTATACTGTTGGATATTGATTTTACAAGTAATATATGCTTAAACTCACTAAATAGGGAATATACAAAAAGATTTTAAATAATTTAAAGATGTTTTAGTATAGTTTAAATAATAAACAAATGGGGTATATCATTTAAATGATAAAATTAAGTAATAAATATTATATAATGTATTTAATGTGTTTTAAATAATTATTTGTTTCAGTTATTATTTAAATAATAAATAATTAAATATTATTCTAGATTGTTCTGAAAATGTCAAGTCTTAACAGGATTTGTGTTGGTGTGTCAGCTTTCCTGTTTGGAGAAAACAAAAAAAAATATTGATTTGCAGTCTGTTAATAACAATTAGAAACATTTAAATGTTGCAATTTACATTTTAAAAATAATGATTAAATTTTTGTATTTTATCAATAGTATTTTGCTTTAAAAATTAATATTTTATTTTAAAGTTATTAAAAATACTTTAAATTGTTTAATAAAGGTATATAATTTTATAGAAGTGATAAATAATTTCAATATAATATTTAAAATGATGAATCATAATTTAAATGATTATTTTTTAATGACTAAATTTAATTTATATGTAAATTAGTATGTGTTATGAAGTAGGATAAACCAATGAAATTACTAGATAAAATCAGTACAAAAGGAACTGTTTTATCACTCATGACAGGTTTAGTGATAGAAAGAATTGTGAAATTAATATATAATATTTTTTTTTGTTTTGTTTGTCTAATTTTATTTATTTAAAGTTGTACTTTTTTTGTAAAATTATTATTTTCTACTTAAAAGTTTTGTTGTATAATTTCAAGTGACTATTTTAAATAATGCCTGAATAATTTAGTAATTTCCTAACAGCAATAATTTTACTTGAAACTTAATGAAATACTATGATAGTTTTATGGAAGGTAACAGTGACCATCAAAATGTCAGTAAATGTGTATAAATTACTGTGAAGTGTTAAACCATAGGATTGGAGAAGATTTGGAGATGTGTAAGAACTTTGAATTTAATATATTTATTATATTTGGAATGAAAGAATGGTTTTATTTAACTGCAATAACTATAAACTGTTAAGCAAGTTTAACCTTATAAGTATGAGAGGGATATTTGATAAAAAAATATTCAAATACTTTTAAATTTTAAAAGGAGAAGGACAAATTAAGGTTATATATTTGAATTTAAAACAACATGAAAGGATATTATGAAATGCAAGTGTATTTTTGTTATTTATCTATGGAGATTAAAAAAATTGTTCTTGCAATGTTATCTTAAAAAAGAAATGGAAATGGATTATCCATTTGTATGTGACATGTAGTAACAATGACAAAATGACTCTTAAATTTTATATTTAAAAAAAAAAATACCTATAAAAAATTATGAATGAATGATACATTTTAAAATGATTTCTTGTATTAAAAACTAAATACATTTTAATATGATTTTCAAAGTTATAATTATTATGCTATATAACATTACTTGACTGGTAAAGCTATATAATTTTATATAAAAAATGATAGATTGAGATGTACACATTTGTGCACATTTAGAAAAAGAAAAAAAAAACGATTTCTTTAAGAAGTATTCATTTTTAATAAATTCATATTCATGAAAATTATCAATATTTTGATGTTTTTGCTATAGAAAGACTAGATTGGCTTAATAAAGTATATGTACATGAAAGATAAATTGTTTAATGTGAAAGTGCATTCTGGAATGTTTTTCACTGGGGTATTATTTTTTCCTGATAAATACTTGAGTAAATATACTCAATAATATATTTAATCAGGATTGATGAACAATATTTCACTTAGATTTTTCAAGTTTGAACTTTGTGATTTATGAATTTTATTTTTATGGCAGAGGGAACCCATTCTAAACATGATCATACCCTATACCACATCAGTTTAAAGATGAGGTGGAAAAGCAGTTGGAGCAGATGTTGGAATGGGAACACATTGAAAAATGTTCTCCTTATTGCAATATCCTAGTTATTGCAAAAAATGGAGCCATCTGGTTATGTTTAGATGCCTGTCAACTCAATAGGGCCACAATACCCAATTGTACCATTCCTCCACCCATGCATTTTCAACATTAAATTTGACCACCAGTTATTGGAATATTGAACTGCACCCAGCAGACTATCAGTACACAACTTTTAGATATGGAGGGTATTTCTATCAATTTAATTGAATGCCTTTCAGTTTTTTCAACAGTGGTGCCAGCTTGCTAAGATGCCTGGACCAAGTTTTGTATGCAGAAACAAAATTGTAACTATGTATGTGGATGATGTAGTTGTGGCATCCACATCAATGGAGGAGTAACTCCAGCAATTGTAATTATTTTTCAGAGAGTGCAGGGAAAAGGAAATTAAGATAAACATAAATAAAAGTGTGCTCATATCAGAGGAGATTGAATTCCTCGGTCATCTGAAGGGCCAGACAGAAATCAAAACCCATCCCAATAAAATAAAGGCCAAAAGGCTTACTCTTGATGTGATTTTATTTCCAGGGTATATTTTTATTTACTAGCCTGACAAAAGGCTCCATCTATCCTACAAATCCCTCATAGAACCTGTTATAAAAATTACATAGGCCTAGGAATAATCGAATTTGCTTTTGAGACTTAGGTTTAGGAAATTCTCAAATATATAGGATCTTATCTGGGTGGGGTTTTATCCTTTGGGCACCCACCACATGAACTAAGAATTTGACTTCATCCTTCCATAACATGTTTTATTTTAAAATTAACTTTAATCACTTTCTTTAGGCATTCTTTGCAAAATATCTATACATCCTTAAAATATTCCTTGATGGTCACTGATGCCACTGATATGTCATGTACATACATCGTGACCAACTTTTTAACTTCCTTTGATAACACTTGCTCTAAACATCTCAACAACCCCACACTACTATTTATTAACCTTAATGGCATATGGTTAAATTAATAAGAATAACCATCATATCTAAAGGCAGTGTATTTCTGGTCTTCAGGATGGAGTGGGATTTGTCAATAATTGGTGGTCAAGTCAAAAGTTAAAAATATTTTGTTTCCCTTAAACCTTCCTAACAGTTCCTGTATAGGTGGTGGGATATTAAAATCTGGGATTGTTATTCTGTCCAACTGCCTGGCATCCAAGCATAGCCTGACTAATCCATCTTTTTTACAACCACCAAGGGATTACAATATGGGGAGGAACACTTCAAAATAATTTCCCATTCTACCATTTGGTTGATTTGTTGCTTAACATCATCCCGGTATTAATGTGGAACTGGGTACGGCTGAGACTGGAAAGGCTGATTGTGATTTACCCAAATCTGTTGTTCAGACCCTTTAATTACACAGTATATATCTGGAAAATGCTGCCATACTCTTCCAGTGCTTTCTGAAGTGCACACTCCTCTTCTTTATTGGCCACCTTTGCCTGCAAAATCTTTTCTGCTATAAGCTTTTCCATTAGATTTTCCTTGGCATTTATGACCACTATTGAATGGTATAGTCTGGCCCCAGAAATTTAATTATTTTTTCCTTATTAAGTGACTCTTTCCCTTTCGTAGTCCAGAACCCATATATATTTGTGCAGAAATTCAGATACTAATATAGTCTCATGTATCAGGTCTCTTATAGTAAGAAATATGAGCAAAAATTTTCCTGTTAATCTGTAAGTCCACCCATATCTGCTTGGGTTCTACCTTGGCCTTCTTATTATTTGCCATGAATACTTGGGTGACCTTCAGTGAAAGGGTTCTTATGTAAGATTGTTTACTCACCAGTTTATATATAATATTTCAGATATCACAAAAAATGTTCTACCTGAATCTATGAGGGTTTCTATTTCTATTTGATTAATCTCAATACTAATATTTGGGCACCCGTTTATCATCGCATGAACACAACCATAAGTGATTCATTTTTCCCTGCTGTACCAACTCTTCTCCCCATTTTCTTCTGACATATCTGTTTGACCTTTGTCCATCAATTTTCTGTCTCCAACCCCCCACATTTCCTCATCTATTTCCATTTGAATTAATATTTTGTCAGTGTCTATAGCTCACCTACTACTTCAATCCCCACCAAGCATCTTATTTCCAATGGCAATTTTGGCATACTGTTCTTATGATCTGATGTACATCTTTCTAATGCCTTTAGAATGCTAACTTGTCATCTGAAAAACTGTATATAGGATTCCTTACCATTGTTAAGAAACTTCTGACTGATGATTTGGAGTTTAATATTCTCTTGCAGTTCCTGTGTCCAAAATCTCTTTCTCAAGGCTGTTTCATACTTCTTGAACATTTGGTGTTGATTTAACATTGAATCCGATCATGTTTTGGCATACCCTTGAAAATGGATCTGCACTATAATAATTTTGCATACCTCCATAACCCCATATCTCTTAAAGTATCTTTGTAAACTGCTGATATGTTCTCTCAGCCTCTCTCCTTTTTGTCCTCTGAATACCTTTATTTACATCCCCTCTATTCCCTGTAATTTCTGTATCATCATGCTTGTCTCTCTTGCTTTATCTTGCTATCCTGGTCTATTGCTTTATCTCTGCTATCCTGGTCTGTTTTGTTTTCGTTTCTCTCTTCTGAATGGGTTTTCTTTTATTTATACTTCTATTCTTTACAATAGTCAAATATGTTTAAAAATACACATATACAAGCAACAAAGATTACAAATTATAAAATTATTATAAAAAAGCCTTTTTCGGCAAATTATGTTTTTTTGCCCTTTTCAATATGTCTCCACGATTTAAAGCACATACAGTGACATCTATATCAATATATGAGAGAAGACAGATAAACAAATGGATATCTGACACGATCTATTATGTGATTTTTTTTCTCAATTCTACTACAAAATTACTCTGTTATATATATTGAATGGATATATATCCACATGTATTAATTAATTAACTATCCATTTTTTATCCATTAACCACTTATTATTTAACTTAATTAATGTTTTGTATATATCCATACAGTTGTTTTTATTATACATGATGTAGTTTGTTTCATATATTTTATGTCTATTAACATTTTTAATATAATCAAGAACACTTATATTATCAATTAAAACACTTATATTATCAATTAAAAATGTTAATAGACATAAAATATGTGAAACAAACTACATCATGTATAATAAAAACAACTGTATGAATATATACAAAACATCCATTAAGTTAAATAATAAGTGGTTAATGGATAAAGAATGGATAGTTAATTAATTAATATATGTGGATATATATCCATTCAATATATATAACAGACTAATTTTGTAGTAGAATTGAGAAAAAAAAATCACATAATAGATAGTGTCAGATATCCATTTGTTTATCTGTATTCTCTCATGTATTGATATAGATGTTGCTGTATGTGCTTTAAATTGTGGAGACATATTGAAAAGAGCAAAAAAACATAAATTTGCCGAAAAAGGCTTTTTTATAATAATTTTATAATTTGTAATCTTTGTTGCTTATATATATATATATGTATTTTTAAACATATTTGACTATTGTATACTTGAAGTGCCACATAAAAAAAGAATTGGTTTTAATTCTGATTCTTTTTCTGTATAGTAACTTCTATTCTTATGTTTTATATCATTAAGAAAACGAGCTTTTATTGCTGAGGGAAATAATAACGTTTTTTGTTTTTTTTTACTTTTTTCTATATAATGTAATGAGTGAAATAACAACACAATTTATTTTTATTTTTTACTTTTCTCTATATAAAATGCCAGGTTCACCAACCCAGCTCACAAAATACTATACTGACCATCACCTGCCCTACTGTTCAACCTCTAATATTCACTCTTATTTTCTTCCCTATCTGGTGCTTTATTCTTCAATGCGATATTTGCAAGACAAAATAATTTAAAAAAAAATTCTTATCAACCTGCCATTCTCCTACTTTCATAGCGCTATTCATTGGGAAGCCATTTTAAGAGTCCACCCCATATATCAATTATAATGCTTAGCAAAATTAGATCTTTAAAATGGATAAGTGGACCACATAGAATAATGGATGTAATATTATGGCTGTCTAGTCACCATAACACATGTAGATAGTATTTGATCATGGTCCACTGAATTGAAATTCAAATATGAATTAATTATCTTTTGGAAATTTTATAAACACAATTTGTAGATCTTGCTTACCTCTTCTCTAAGAATTTAAGTTAAACGTTTCAGTTAAAAGTTTCCTCGGTGGCCATTATCTATTAAGTAAAATATATAAATAAACTTTTATGGAAAATGTATATTTATGAGTGTCACATTGTTGCTGATGTCAAGTGCCAAACTCACTAATGCAGTGAGAATTATTCTTTCCTTATAACTATTAATGATTCTACTTATACTATCTCTAATTAGGTGCCTGACTCTAGCTAGCTTGTTTTCAGGGTTGGGAAAAAAAACTATCAGATGAATGGAGGTATAGAGAGAAATCTGCGTATTTGAATGCTTTCTTTTTCTCTTTATAAATCTCTTACACCTGCTCACATATAATTTGCAATTAGGTGTATTTACTTCCCTGTCTTTAACCCTTTATTCCTTTAGTTAATTGCTCAAATTTATTTCTTAAACTTAAGGTTTTTAGTTTAAAGTGTATTTAATACATATGGGCCTATTCATATCAGGTGTATTTAACCTGTTGTGTGATACATATTGGCAGGGAAAGCAATAGACAAACACAAATGATAAATCTATATAATTCCAGTTATAAAGTAAGTATATAACTTTATTATTAATTTATTGAAACATATTATTCATATGACAAAAATATAAATAAATGTCATATCAAAGTATAACAAAGCAATAACAACAAACAATTTTTTTTACTAAATAACACATAAATTTTGATTGGAATAAAAAATATATATAAAGTTATACACTATAACATATATTACTAATTTAACTATATATAATTATTCAGAGGGTAATGATAGGCATTTCTAAGTATATTAATATAAAGAAAATCATATTACCTTGTGGATCCCGAGGTTTTAATAATGATATAATTTACAATTATAAATTTTATTCTATCCTGTATAGAATTGGTGCCTGGGCATTTATAAATCTAATAAAGTGAATAAGTGAAGAGGACAAAGGTTGAAGGGTGGGTTAAGTTGTGTCCAACGTGGATGTCTCGATATATACATAGAGGCCACAGCTGCCAAGGGTTTAAATGGCTTTCCAATCATATGATCTTGATTAGTTAAGTATCATATCCTGTAGAGTGTTTATTTTTTTCTGTTGGCTTACTTGGGATAAATGAACACCCAAGTGGGACATAATATATATTTTCATATACAGGAGATGAAAAATCAGAGTAATTAAAGATATCAATCCAGTAGCATTAGAATTACTTTATTCCTGTTTTATATGTACAGTTATTGCAAAATTGGTTCCAAAATAGAATCAAGTTGGCAGCTTTCTTATTCAGGGATTTTTTTTATATCAATCTGGAATATTAATAGAAATGTTTGATATAATGGAACAAGGGGTAAATGGAGCATTGACTAAGGTTTGAAATAATCCAATTAGAGTTCGAAATAAGCCAATACCTGAAAGATGTGTAGTAGATATATGAAAGTCAGATGGATAGTTTTTAAAAAAAACATTTTTTTTATTTATGTGAAATAAATAAAAACAGCCATGAAACAGCTTAGTTTCAAATTTAAAGCTATATAAATATCACAACTTATAGTAAATGTTAAAGTTGATAGCATTATTTTATTTTTTGATATTTTGCTTTTTAATGTAACATAGCATTGCTGCTAGATAGGCATAAAATTATTGATGGGGTTAAATTATAAAGTAATAATGTTGTTCATATTTGGAACATTTCTGTTATAGAAAGTTTATAATTTTGAAGGTTAATTAGCATACTTGATTGTTGGAGTTTTGTTGGTTGTATTGCAAGTTTTGGTGATGGATGGAGAGTTTCTGTCATTGTCTTAAGTATTTGGTGTATTCGTGTCACTGGTGACTGATTGTTCTCATTCACTGCTTCAACCCAAATTATGATATCAGTTGTTAGTTATCATGAAGCAGTTAACAGTAGTTCTGCCATGATTTTGCCTCTAAGATTCTAGAGAGAGCAAGGCATCGTTCTTTCATATATATATATATATATATATATATATATATATATATATATATATATATATATATATATATATATATATATATATAATATTTATCTCTAAGACTCCCAAAGATGAGCAAGACAATATTTTAAAAATAGCCCCTAAGACTTGGATGTAAGCAGGGCATTGTTATAGTGTTTGTAGTAAAATATTATGGGTTGTAGTAGCTTAGAGTGAATAAAGTGGGACGATCATCAGAGTGTTCATGGAGCATTGTCTGTTTTAAGAGCAGTGATGGAATTTTTTAATCTATCTCAAAATTGTGAACTGCTAATTATTATTTTGACTGTCAGTATCTGTTGGATCTTTAGAAAAATGGATGAGTATATAAATTGAATATAGCTCATTCTTAAAAGACTATTTTCTATATCCCTATGCAAAGATTGGTGTCTTCCATATTTAATTAAAAATTGTATATCAGTTGTCATAGTAATTGCATGTCATCATTAATTTTATTTTGATTATTAAAAAAAAATCATTTTTTTGGGGGGTTATAAATGCTGGTTATAATATTTGGATGCACCCAATACAGCATAAAGATAAATGAACATGTTTAAATTATTTTGGTCTTTTATTAGTAATTTGAATTGGTGTAGTTTGCAGTATAACTATAGTGGATCATGTAAAATTTTAGTTAATAATTCCAACTATGTTTAGGTTAATGTTATCTAATTAAAACTTAATGTCTTCTTATCTATGTGTTTGTGGAAAATCGAACATTATATGGGAAAATAAAATTGTGGAAATTTTATGTCATTTTAAGTAATGATGGTGAATTTGAATTTTTGGTTTGGTGGAGGTTGGAGCTGGTAAACCTTATTGTCTTTAAGTAGTATTAATAAATTTTTAAGAGACTATAAAATGGAAGAGTTTAACATATACAATAGTTTGGGTGGGTCTCAAAAGACACCATCTCCAGACATTGTTGTGATGTCCCCTGATGTTGAATCAGGAAATGAATCTATAGATATGTCCTATGGAGAGTCTAGTAAGTTGTGAGATAATATTTGTAAAACCACGGATGATGATATGCCGATGTGGGCCAAATCGTTTTTTTTTGCAAAATTAGAGTTAGGTTTAGTAGAATTGAAATCAGAATTAAAAGAAGAACTAAAGTCTGGTCAAGTAGAAGATAGAGAAAAGTCAGAAAAGATGTTAGTAGAATTAAAATCAGAATAAAAAAAAACTAAAAGAAAAAAATTGAATCAAAATAAGTCAGAGGGTAGGATGGCAGAAATAAAATTGGAAGTTTCAGAAATGAAGTCAGAAATAAAAGCTAGTATAGTTAGGCAGATGCAAGTTGTGGAGGAGAAAGTAAAAAGTCAGAAATCAGAGATAGCAATAGAAATAAAATTGAGTCAAAAGAAATCAGAGGAGAGGATGGTTGAAATGAAGTCAGAAATGTCAGAGATAAAATTAGAAGTGAAACTAGAAACAAAGCTAGAAGCAAGGTTAGAAATATCCAAAATGAAGCTAGAAATGCAAGAGAATATTAATGACCAAGTTATGCAGGTTAATAAAAATGTTAGTTTATCCAGTGATGAAATTAATATATACAATGAACTTAGAGAAATGGTTAAGTAAAATTCAGAATTAGGTAAGGATGTAGTTATAGACATGCTCAAAGATTTCAAAAAGAATCTTGATAAAAAGAAAGAAATTAGTAAATCAATGAAGACAGAAATAATCTCTTTAGATATGAAATATCTAGAAATTTTGGAGAATGAATTGTTAAAGGTTACTGATAATACCAGTAATAAGTTTAGAAATAAAAATGAAAACATAAATTTAAAGTGTGTTCTTGATTATTTAGAACATAAGGTGAAGGTGAATGTTTTCAAAAAATATTTTATGGAGATACTAAACATGTAATATGTAGTATTAAATGTTTAATAGAAAGTGTTAGTCATGCTAGAGAAGTTGGTAAAGTGAAAATAAAATGTAAAATTAAGAATACAAAGATGTTTGATTTAAATTTTCTTAGAAAGGTTATTAATCTGGAAAGAGATTTAGGCAAAGCCAAAGTAAAGCTTAAATGTAAAAGTAAGAAGAAAACTAAAGTAGATTTTATGAGAGAGGTAATTAATCACAATAAACATATGAAGAAAATTAAAGTAAAATTCAAAGCAATGAGTAGAGAGAAGGTTAAGATAAGGTCTTAAAAAAGATGTACATTATATAAGAGATATTGGGAAAGCAAAACTCAAATTTAAATTAATAAATGAAAAGATAGTTAATTTAAATCTGGTAGAAAGATTGTTGATGAAGAAAAAGAAATTGGAAAAGCTAAAGTCAAACTAAAGAAAGTAAACAGAAAGTTGATCAATATTATGGGTTTAAAGACATCCAGAAATAAAAGGATTGAGTATATAAAAGTAAAAACTAGAATAAAGAAGATTGAGATAATGTCTCTTAGAGATAAACTTGTCAGAAGAAAGGAAATAAAGAATAATCAAGCAAGGTTTAAAGTTACTTATAATGCTCACAGTTTGATTCTGTATCCTGCAAGACATGATTAATAAAAGTTATACATATTGTTCAATATAGAATTTAGTTGTGTTTTTCTTGCTTATTTAATGTTGCTAAAATATAATAGGAACAAGTGTTTGTAAAAGCCTTAAATGTTTTTATTGTTTTATGTTTATTTGACAAACATAATTTTCTAATTGTGGAATGATCTTAATGTAAAATTTGATGTTCTATTAATATTGATTGTTGTTTATCCAATTTCATTTTTTTTCATAAGGGGGAAGTATTGTGACCTTCCAGGTTGGCACCAGGAAAAATGTGGAAAGTTCACATTTGTGTTAACAATGGTTAAAGATAGTTATCTGAGAAAAATTAATCATGATGTAATTTGCTAGTTAATATTAGGATTTAAAAAAATTAAAAATTTAATTGGGTGTACTGATTGGTAGAGTTTTGGAATATATATGTTTGGAAGTAGAAGAGGAAGATGACATCACGAATGTTTGTACGTAGTAGAAAAATTTACAAGTCATAATAAACAGATACATAGATATATTACTAAGTAGAATTTTGTTTCTATATTTTATTTATTATTTACTAATTATGTACTGTTCATAATCTTAAATTTAAAATGATAAAGATTATTTTTATATTAGTGAATAACATTTGTAAATTAATATTTGATTTTTTTTTTTTTTAGTATTATTATATTTTATTCCATTCGAATATTGTATTGTTAAAATTGTATAAGTAAAAATTCTGGCACACTTACAAAGTCGATTGTAATAAAAAAAACACAGAGGGTGTGAGTGGGGAGAGACTGAAAGTTTAAAACTTAAAGGAAAGTATAAAAAATTCCAAGGAAGAAGCTATAAAAAATAAAGCTTAAAAGAATCAATAACTCTCTAAGAGTATTAGAACAAATAAAAAAACACCGTGAGGATTCTGATGATATACCTTTGGATGATTTTCTATTATACTACTGGAATAATATAAAAATGAAGAGATAAACACCCCAGAGGGAAACCAGCTCCAAATTTCTTTCAAATGATGATCCATGTTCACTACCTGTAAAATGCCTGGATGTTATGTAAGCTAGGTAATTATAATTTATCTTAAAGTATTACCAAAAATAAATAATATCAGAATGACAAAATTGTTCAAAATAAAGCTAGCTAAAATTTTCTTATTAAACACTATAATTTAATGCTGGATGTGTGTTTTCAATTTTAAGAATTTTCTATCAATATTCTGCAAAATTGAATTTAAGATGAAAGAGTTTATCCATTTGAACTTATGTCAAGATAATAATTTTATATTGTATAACTTTGCTATTCACGTATATATAATGAAATAATTCCAATGCATGCAAATGTTATTTACATTGCTATCATGGAATTCTAGGATTAAAAAAAAAACTATTGTCATTCTTAACAAATTATGCTTTAACAATCGGATAGACATTTTTTTTATTATAATTTACTGTTGTCTTTGAAATTGATATGTATGTTTCTTTCAACTATCAATTTTTTTTAAAAAAACTTAACCTGCAATGATGGTATATTGATAAGTATTTTTCATTATTGATTACAACAGATGTACAAACAATTTTTTTTTTTGTTTTCTTTTAAAAAAACAAAAAAAAAAGAAACTAACTTCATATCATTATAATATGATAATCGATTATTTTGTATGATCTCAAAATTATATTGTAGGTGATTATAGATATTCAGATGTGTGTGTGATGCTATATATTATTGTTTTTTAATTGTATTTATTATGCTTTAATTTTATTAATGAAGTTTATTTTAAAAAAAATAAAGAATTAAAACATTGTCTGTTATAAGTGTGTTTATGTAGGAAGTATATTGAGTGTAGTTAGAGATAGAAATTGTCAAGGGATGATTTGATTATTTAGATTGAGTTTGGAGATATTATTTAACCCTCACATATATAGGTGTAAGTGTTTGGTTATTATTTTTTTGCCCCTTCCTTTCTTCAGTTTGGTATATAGTTAATGTTAGATGATATACACTGATTGTAACAGATAAGTGTTTTATAAATTTTATAATACGTATGAAAAAAAAATGATTAATTTGTTGTACTATGTATTTTATAAATAAGCTAATAAAAGTATGTTTTAGAAATACATTATATTTACAATGTTATAAAAATGCACATATTCAAAAATATATGATTCATATACTAAATATCAGTCAATTTTGGTTTTACTGTAGAAGAAATGTAATTGGTTAGAAAGGTGCATAAAATAATATTTGTTTGTTTATTTATTATTTATTTTGTCTTTTATTTTTAATAAATGTTTTATTGAATTAATAGCCCATATGAATTGCTTGATTATACACATTCGATTCTCCATTTCTACACACACACATATGGTTAATATAACATAGCCCAGGAATATCTAAATTTGCCAGTATAAGTCGAGTTTTATTTAATTTGTCCAGAGTTGATAAATCTCAGTATTACAATGCAAATAATATATTTTACTTTGCTTAGAATAGATGGTGATGTGGATATAAAAGGTACCTGACCCTCATCATTATCTATCCTATACTAAATATGATATTTGATATTTTTGCAATAGTTTTATAATTGAATAAATGTGTGGCATATGATTAAATTAGTGTTACAGAATTGTTATCCATAAATGTTTTATAACTCTTATTTGCATCCTATATAAAGACCATATCATATAACCTCAACTGAGCTAAGCCATAGAGTAATTACAATATAAGAATCTTTTAAATAAGTTTAAAAGCAATTTACAATTATAATTTTTATTCTATCATGTATAAAATTGGCGCCTGGGCATTTATGAATCTAATAAAGTAAATAAGTGAAGAGGATAGAGGTTACTATATATATATATATATAGTAACCTCTATCCTGGTATTCATATATGAATAACTTGTTTTTGGTTTATATATATATATATATATATATATATATATGAAAACCAAAAACAAGTTATTCACGTAACTTGATATCACTTGTTATTTATGTTCAACAGATGGCGTTTTACCAAAACTACCGAACAAGTGTAAAATTTGTTTACATAAACGAAAAAAAAGTCAGAATTAACTACCTCTTTCATTTGCTCACCCCCAGATCAGCTGATTTCAAGCTGGTTTGCTCTCATCAGTGAGGGATAGAGTATAGAAACTATATCTAAACACTGACTCTCAAGTGTTTATGCAAAACATTTCTATCAGTTTGCAAGCGTGAATTTTTCAGACCAGTAAAGACTTCAAACTCAGCCTAGCAAGCCAGATATTTATATGGGTCTGATATCAGTTCAGTGTCACGACATAATCAATGTCTCTGCAATATATATCATTGCAAGAAAACTTTAAAGGTACATTTATGAAAAACAATAACAAGTTATTCACGTAACTTGATATCACTTGTTATTTATGTTCAACAGATGGTGTTTTACCAAAACCACCGAACAAGTGTAAAATTTGTTTACATAAACGAAAAAAGAGTCAGAATTAACTACCTCTTTCATTTGCTCACCCCCAGATCAGCTGATTTCAATCTGGTTTGCTCTCATCAGTGCGGGATAGAGTATAGAAAATAGATCTAAACACTGACTCTCAAGTGTTTATGCAAAACGTTTCTATCAGATTGCAAGCGTGAATTTTTCAGACCGGTAAAGTCTTCAAACTCAGCCTAGCAAGCCAGATATTTATATGGGTCTGATCTCAGTTCAGTATCAGGTGACATAATCAAAGTCTCTGCAATAAATATCATTACAAGAAAACTTTAAAGGTACATTTATGAAAAACAAAAACAAGTTATTCACATAACTTGATATACCTTGTTATTTATGTTCAACAGATGAACCACTGAACAAGTGTAAAATTTGTTTACATAAACGAAAAACGAGTCAGAATTAACTACTTCTTTCATTTGCTCACCCCCAGATCAGCTGATTTTAAGCTGGTTTGCTCTCATTGGATAGAGTATAGAAACTAGATCTAAACACTGACTCTCAAGTGTTTATGCAAAACGTTTCTGTCAGTTTTCAAGCGTGAATTTTCAGACCGGTAAAGTCTTCAAACTCAGCCTATCAAGCCAGATATTTATATGGGTCTGATCTCAGTTCAGTATCAGATGACATAATGAAGGTCACTGCAATATATATCATTGCAAGAAAACTTTAAAGGTATATTTATGAAAATAAAAAACAAGTAATTCACGTAACTTGATATCACTTGTTATTTATGTTCAACAGATGGTGTTTTACCAAAACCACCAAACAAGTGTAAAATTTGTTTACTTAAACGAAAAAAGAATCAGAATTAACTACCTCTTTTATTTGCTCACCCCCAGATCAGCTGATTTCAAGCTGGTTTGCTTTCATCAGTGAGGGATAGAGTATAGAAACTAGATCTAAACCCTGACTCTCAAGTGTTTATGCAAAACGTTTCTATCAGTTTGCAAGTGTTAATTTTTCAGACCGGTGAAGTCTTCAAACTCAGCCTAGCAAGCCAGATATTTATATGGGTCTAATCTCAGTTCAGTATCACCACATAATCAAAGTCTCTGCAATATATATCACTGCAAGAAAACTTTAAAGGTACATTTATGAACAACAAAAACAAGTTAGTCACGTAACTTGATATCACTTGTTATTTATGTTCAACAGATGGTGTTTTACCAAAACCACCGAACAAGTGTAAAATTTGTTTACATAAACGAAAAAAGTGTCAGAATTAACTACCTCTTTCATTTGCTCACCCCCAGATCAGCTGATTTCAAACTGGTTTGCACTCATCAGTGAGGGATAGAGTATAGAAACTAGATCTAAACACTGACTCTCAAGTGTTTATGCAAAACGTTTCTATCAGTTTGCAAGCATGAATTTTTCAGACGGGTAAAGTCTTCAAACTCAGCCTAGCTAGCCAGATATTTATATGGGTCTGATCTTAGTTCAGTATCAGGTGACATAATCAGTCTCTGCAATAAATATCATTACAATAAAACTTTAAAGGTACATTCATGAAAAACAAAAACAAGTTATTCACGTAACTTGATATCCCTTGTTATTTATGTTCACCAGATGAACCACTGAACAAGTGTAAAATTTGTTTACATAGACGAAAAAAGAGTCAGAAATATCTACCTATTTCATTTGCTCACCCCCAGATCAGCTGATTCCAAGCTGGTTTGCTCTCATCAGTGAGGGATAGAGTATAGAAACTAGATCTAAACACTGACTCTCAAGTCTTTATGCAAAACGTTTCTATCAGTTTTCAAGTGTGAATTTTTCAGACCGGTAAAGTCTTCAAACTCAGCCTAGCAAGCCACATATTTATATGGGTCTGATCTCAGTTCAGTATCAGGTGAAATAATCAAAGTCTCTGCAATATATATCATTGCAAGAAAACTTTAAAGGTACATTTATGAAAAACAAAAACAAGTTATTCACGTAACTTGATATCACTTGTTATTTATGATCAACAGATGGCGTTTTACCAAAACCACCAAACAAGTGTAAAATTTGTTTACTTAAATGAAAAAAGAGTCAGTATTATCTACCTCTTTCATTTGCTTACCCCCAGATCAGCTGATTTCAAGCTGGTTCGCTCTCATCAGTGAGGGATAGAGTATAGAAACTAGATCTAAACACTGATGCTCAAGTGTTTATGCAAAACGTTTCTATCAGTTTGCAAGCGTGAATTTTTCAGACTGGTAAAGTCTTCAAACTCAGCCTAGCAAGCCAGATATTTATATGGGTCTGATCTCAGTTCAGTATCACCACATAATCAAAGTCTTTGCATTATATATCATTGCAAAAAAACTTTAAAGGTACATTTATGAAAAACAAAAACAAGTTATTAGCGTAACTTGATATCACTTGTTATTTATGTTCAACAGATGGTGTTTTACCAACACCCCCGAACAAGTGTAAAATTTGTTTACATAAACAAAAAAAGAGTCAGAATTAACTACCTCTTTCATTTGCTCACCCCCAGATCAGCAGATTTCAAGCTGGTTTGCTCTCATCAGTGGAAGATATAGTATAGAAACTAGATCTAAACACTGACTCTCAAGTGTTTATGCAAAACGTTTCTATCAGTTTGCAAGTGTGAATTTTTCAGACTGGTAAAGTCTTCAACCTCTGCCTAGCAAGCCAGATATTTATATGGATCTGATCTCAGTTCAGTATCACCACATAATCAAAGTCTCTGCAATATATATATATATATATATATATATATATATATATATATTGCAGATTTATATATATATATATATATATATATATATATATCATTGCAAGAAAACTTTAAAGGTACATTTATGAAAAACAAAAACCAGTTATTCACGTAACTAGATATCACTTGTTATTTATGTTCAACAGATGGCATTTTACCAAAACCACCACACAAGTGTGAAATTTGTTTACTTAAATGAAAAAAGAGTCAGAATTAACTACCTCTTTCATTTGCTCACTCCCAGATCAGCTGATTTCAAGCTGGTTTGCTCTCATCAATGAGGGATAGAGTATAGAAACTAGATCTAAACACTGACTCTCAAATGTTTATGCAAAATGTTTATATCAGTTTGCAAGTGTGAATTTTTCAGTTTGCAAGTGTGAATTTTTCAGACCGGTAAAGTCTTCAAACTCAGCCTAGCAAGCCATATATTTATATGGGTCTGATCTCAGTTCAGTATCAGGTGACATAATCAAAGTCTCTGCAATATATATCATTGCAAGAAAACTTTAAAGGAACATTTATGAAAAACAAAAACCAAGTTATTCACATAACTTGATATCACTTGTTATTTATGTTCAACAGATGGTGTTTTACCAAAACCACCAAGCAAGTGTAATTTTTTTTTATCTGGCTTGCTAGGCTGAGTTTGAAGACTTTACCGGTCTGAAAAATTCACACTTGCAAACTGATAGAAACGTTTTGCATAAACACTTGAGAGTCAGTGTTTAGATCTAGTTTCTATACTCTATCCCTCACTGATGAGAGCAAACCAGCTTGAAATCAGCTGATCTGGGGGTGAGCAAATGAAAGAGGTAGTTAATTCTGACTCTTTTTTCATTTATGTAAACAAATTTTACACTTGTTCGGTGGTTTTGGTAAAATGCCATCTGTTGAACATAAATAACAAGTGATATCAAGTTACGTGAATAACTTGTTTTTGTTTTTCATAAATGTACCTTTAAAGTTTTCTTGCAATGATATATATTGCAGAGACTTTGATTATGTGGTGATACTGAACTGAGATCAGACCCATATAAATATCTGGCTTGCTAGGCTGAGTTTGAAGACTTTACTGGTCTGAAAATTTCACGCTTGCAAACTGATAGAAACATTTTGCATAAACACTTGTGAGTCAGTGTTTAGATCTAGTTTCTATACTCTATCCCTCACTGATGAGAGCAAACCAGCTTGAAATCAGCTGATCTGGGGGTGAGCAAATGAAAGAGGTAGTTAATTCTGACTCTTTTTTCGTTTATGTAAACAAATTTTACACTTGTTTGATGGTTTTGGTAAAACGCCATCTGTTGAACATATATATATATATATATATATATATGTTCAACAGATGGCGTTTATATAATTAATATATATATATATATATATATATATTAATTGTATCAATTAATAAAAGTAAGTTAACATTTTTTTTCTTTTTCAAATTTGGTTAGTTAAAGTATTACATGAGCTTGGAAAAATAGAACAAATTACATAATTTTCTTAATTAATTCTGCTTTTTAATTTAGATTTTTTAAAATAGAGATCACAAATTTCGTTAGTGTGTGTTTAATTACTGATGTTGGTCAATAGAAGTATAAAGATGAGGATTTCCAATTTGCACTTCTGCTGTTGCTGCTGAGTGATCTCTGCCACTGATATTTTCAGGTGTACTGCAGCGTTCTCATCTTCCTTAAATAATAGTAATAATTATTTTAATTATTTTTTCTCTATGTGTTAAATTCCTATAATTTTATATTCATTAACCTAGAATACATGATTAGAAAACATACATAGGTTTTTTTTTTGCTTTTAATACCTTATTCAATTAGAATTGTCTAAATAATTAATATCATGATTTGGAAGAATAATTATTTTATTATGATTCAATTTCATCTATTATATTTAGAAAAAAATTATGAATGAAACAAGGTGATATTTTACAAAACTGTTCTGGACATTGTATTAAATTACTTTACTTTATTGTATTTTGCCTTCAGGAAAAAAAGATTAAAGATAATTGTAAAAAAAATGTTAAAAATTTAACTTTGACAATAAAAAGTTAAATTAAATGTTATTACAAATTACAAATGCTAAAATCCTCAACTTACATTGATTTCAATAGATATTTGAAATATTTTTTCCATATAAAGATTTAAAGTTACTAATCAGTCATAATTGATACAGGAGGCACTCTTTATAATATGTTTTCTTTGTTAATGTTTTACAAAAAAATATTTAAAATAAAATTGAAGCAAATAAATTAATGGAAAAATTGCATAGAATTAAATACAGTTTGGATGTAGAAAAATAATAGACATTATATAAATGTGTTATCTTGAATTGTGAACTTTTAATTTTAATATTATTTTTTGAGAAAAAAATTCTCTAATGGTATTTCCAAGGGAACTAAAAAAGTTTTGGAATTTAAAAAAAAAAAAAATATTATACATTTTAAAAAGAGAAAAAAAATGTTTATTTCAAGTAGAACTGTAAACAAAAATCGACTGACACCTTTCTTAGTATTATTTGTTACTAAATGAAGACCTTCAGCAAGCTAGCTTATAAAAAGAATCAATTTTAAAATGGATCCAGACTTTGCTTATTTAAATAAAATCTTATGTTATGTGTTCTTGTTATTTTATTGCTTCCTTTAGAACATCATAGCTGCTCTCATTTTCTTATGAAAAAAATGTGATAAATATGGATATGCCATTCTATAGATAATTCACAAAGAAAGGACATCACACACCCACAACAGCCTACTCATTATGGAAGGAATTTTGATAAAGATATAGGGTGTTACAAATATTTTTAATATTTCATATATCACAATTAACATGGCAATGTATGTTTCTTTGTTTACCTTTAAATGATTTATAACTTAATATTTAGGTATTTCTATAACATGGAAGCTTAATTTTACATGTTTTATTTTCAACGGTTTAAGGCAACTTTTAAATATGTTTTACCTAAATACAGATACTGATCTTTTACATTTATTAATAGCCCTTATTAGTGCTTCATTTATTTATGGGTAAACAGCCAATGTATGTTTATCACCAGCTCACAATAGTTTATATTTATTATGATATAATATTTTTATAGTTAAGTTTAAATAACTGTGTGTTTATTAGTCATATATTTATTAATATTTATTTTTGCTATTGTGTCTACTTTACCCTTATAAATTTTGTACAATTAATTGAGTGTGTGTGCATTCCCTATTCAGTGAAAAGTTTTCTTGTGCTATTATAAATTATTTTACAGTCCTTTGAATGTGAGTAAACTTGTTGGTTTCAGATATTTTTTAATATATCTAATTTTTAGCATGAATACTAACTTATCTAGCATATGAGTGATAATTTTGTTATTTTATCATTGCTTAGTCTAGAATTTATGTTTATTTCCTTTTAGTAAGTCTAGACACATTAGACATTAAATGTTGCTTTAGTTATTGTGCTTTGTGTGATGCAATCTGCTTTTCCCATTGTTTCACATGTTTATTCCATGAGAGGATAATAATTTATATTCTCAGATTGTTTTTATTTTTTGCCAATATATCTAGATCTCATGAGGGGATCGTTTCATGGTGTGTATTTAGTTTTTCTGTATGTGTTCAGACCTTATCAACACATGAAGTTTTTCCTAAGATAAAGGTGATGCATTCTATCTTTCTATTTTCATCCATGATGTTTGCTCTGAGTAACCTTTCTTTATTAAAGTGCATATCTCTCATGATGTTGTTAATTATTTTCCACTGCAGAATGTGATGCTATTTGTGTTTTAAGAGTGATATAATAATTTTAAGATAGATGTTGCAGTATTTAGTTCTCAAAGGGGTACTTTATTATTTGTAGTGCTTTTGTTAAGTGAAATTGTGTCTGTATCATGCTGTTGTATCTTGCCATCAGTTGACAATTAAACCAACAATGTATTAGGAAATTAAATCATTATTTTGTGTATATCATAATAAGAAATACACATATGAAATGTCATCTTTCTCACAATCTAGGAGTTATTTGTCAATGGATTAGTAAGACATTTTAACATTAAATCTTTCTTTATAGTGTAAACATAAATAAATCATTAGTTAGTCAAAAATCAATCCATCTATTCAATTACTTTTTATTTATAGTATTAGGCCTCTCTTATTACCAAATCTGTGGATTGATTGCTATTGATATTGCTCTGTTCCTAATGGCCATGATAGTTTTTTCTGTGTGGACCATGTGTTTGTTGGTAACTGCAATGGCTAGTATGTTCCAAAGTGGTAAACACCATGATCTTTTAATTTTTATCTGTAATCTCACTTCACATTGTTTAAAATTCCCAAGGGCCCATTTGCTTTACATTTATAATATTTTAATAGATCAATCATTTCCATACTACTTAAGATGTAAATATACTTTTTTAATACAAACTAATTAACATTTGTAATTATTATATACTTTTAAAAATAGTAATCTTTTTGTGATTAAAAATAATAATAATTTTCTTTATTGAAAATAATCTTAGAAATTATTTTCATTTAATTCAAAAACCATTTCTATAACTAATTTTTAATTATTAGATAAAAATATAATAAATACACGTGTGTGTTTCAGTGAAAGAGAGCGTTCAGTGAAAAAGAGCATTCATGGTATCATTAAAAACAAAATGATTGAAGAACAGCATGTAAGCAAAACATGTTACACATATTTTGAAAATGAATTGATAATCAAATTGTTTAACCAAGAATTCTCATATGAATTTAAATATAATATGGTGATATTTAACAACAGTATGAGTTGCTGAATTTAAAGGGTCTGTTCAAGTCTACCAGCCAATTGAATCAAATCACTAATAATTTTTCTCAGTATCTACATTTGAAATATATCAGAACGTTTAACTTTAAAAATAGAATTATCATTATCTCAAAACATTTATTAAACTAATTAATATCTGTGTTACACTTTTTATGAAATGGGTATAAATATGGGTGATACATTACAAATATGGATAATAAAAAAATTACAATATTAGATGAGTTATGGAACTAACATTATTGAGTTAAAACAGAGTTAGTTATTTAGTGGTTAAGTTTTTTGTTAACTTTATTGGAGAGTTTGATATAGCTTCCATGTCTCTTGAAAAATGATAGTTGTTGCAAGAGTTTTGTCTCTTTCTTTAATTTTCTCTATGCTCTGAAAAAATGAGTTTTCATCTGACTTGGGATGTTGGTATTGTGCCTTGCACCTTACAATCCAAATGGCATAGGTGATGAAAATTGCCAGCCTGATTGTAGGAATATCTCTTCCACAAATGCATTCCTTTATATTAAGTATTTTGTAGTAGTCTACCTTTGAATTGTTATATATTATTATTTTAATATTACCTAGACCCATGCATGTTTTAATTATGTGGTCAAATGTTTCTTCATCCCTGCCACAGCTGTGGCAAATTGATTGGACTTTGGTGATAGATCTTTTATATCTGAGGAACCAGTTGACCGGCATGGCATCCAGATTAATTTTAAATAAGTAATCTAAGTATTTTGGTTCTAGAACCCAAAACTTGAATAGGGTAATCAGCTTGTGACTAGTTATTCCTAATCTTGTAGTAGAGATTTGATTATTTTGTTTTAGGATGCGATGGGCAGCCCATAGCTTGATCTTGCTTTGATAGTTGTTATGGGCATTTATATTTTGTTGCATTTTTGACAGGATTAGGTGGTCAAGCGAGCTTAATTTTTTGGGGGGTGGGGTGTCAGTAGGAATTATGGATTCGGTAATCTGGCCATGGCCATACTTTTGGACTAGATTATATATCAGAGTGTGTGATTTCTGATAGTTAATTGAAGTGATGGAATGTAGTGACATTCCATCGAATCTTTTGTTTTCCTGCATGTTTCTCATGCTGATGGAAACAGTTTGTCCTTTCCACAGTAATCTTGAGCAATATTGCTCAATTTTCTTCATGAATGTTTTATTTGCATTCATTTGTTTTATTTGTATTCATCATTGGCAGAAGTTCAGTATGTTTGGAATATTTATTACATATAAATTGGCAACATTAAATAAATATTTTAATTGCAAATGTTTTTCAACATGAAAATACTTTATTATTCAAAAAAAAAAAAAAAGAGGTTTAAAATCGAATTTAAATGTTAAAAGTGAAATGCTACTTTAATGTTTTATGTATCAGTAAATAAATAAAAAAGAATTGATATTCATATCTGAACGTATACTGCTAGTAATGTATTTACTATTTAATTTGTTTACTACTTGAATAATAGTAACAGCCTTTAAATAATTAACTAAAACTACTTTCTGATTTCTATCAATAATTTTGAATTATTAAATTATTTTGCTTTAATTATTATTCCTAAATTTAAATGTGGAGAGATAAATTATTAATATAGCTTGGATATCATAAACTTAGAACAATGCTATATAAAAATGTAGAATTTAATAACTTGTGAAGAACATTTTCATTTAAACTTTACATGTCATGCTTTTAGAATTATCTCATATTCATGGAGCCCATGTAAAATTCATTAATTTAAAAGTACTCATAATAACTTGAACAAACGGATATAATCACAGCTATGGAATTCGACTATGATTTATAATTATTACTTTGTGTAAAGTGTATTTATTGTTCAAGACATTTTATATTGATTTCTCGGATAATATTTAATATTCCAAAATGTACTTATTTCATTTATGTATTTGAATAAGAATGAATTAAATTTAATTTTATTGTTATATGAACTTATATATGAGGTTCATGATTTATACTTTTACTATGTTTAAATTAAATTAATGGGATTGAATAAAATTATTTTTGAGGAAATAGCACTTGCAAAAAGCTTGAGAATTACTAATAAATTTATGGTGTGTTTCAACCTCTTAAGAGGTGGCCTATGAGTCTTTCCAGGGTTCTGTTCCTATACTCGTGTCACTTGTATTACATTGTTATTATGTTTATATTTTAAGCAAGATAAATCAGTATATTAGTTGTCTTTAATATTGAAACAATTTCCGTTATGTATGAACCCACATTGCTAAATTGCTGGTGTTTTTCGGAATTGTCAGAATAGCAGAGGAGGATGCTTTTTGCACTTTAAATATGAAGTAAATATTAATATTGCTTTACAATGTTAAATGGGATTAGGCTGTGCAGGTGATTAATCCCAGATTAATTATTTGCCACTTTCCGTATTTTTACACTCATTCCTGTGCTGGTGGTTAATCCATTAAATTGTATTATTATATTTGTGGCTTCATCGTTGTATATAAATGCACAGAACATTCAGTGTTGTATCATTCCTATGTGTAGATGAATACAACCACAGGAATATAATTTTACTTCATAAATGTAAGTTTGGGCAAAGTATTTTGTATTATTATGCTAAAATTGTCTTCTTCCATCTATAAGTAGAACTTATAAGTTCAGTCATAAAATGTAGCAGTGCATCTTAAGTAAATTATCATCATAATTATTAACTGTTTGTTAATTAATATTTTATCTGAACTGAAGTTTGAATTTTTAATTTGGTTTATCATTGCATTATAGCTAAATCCTGCAAATATAATGTTAATTATTATATTATTATAGGTTTATAGTATTGGCGTATTAGTTCTGGAACTGACACATTATGTATTTCATGATTTGATGTTGAAATTCAATATATTTTCCTCAAGGCAGAAATTAGATCAAATCATATTAAAATTTATGATTTGGCTTTTATAAAACGGTGCCTATGATAAATTATTGAAGGAAACAAATGGAATGATATTTTATTTAGTTTATTTATTTATTTGTTTATTTATGTATTTATTTATTATATTAAAACATCATATATCAATTATTTATTAATCACAAAATTGTAAATAAATGTTGATTTATAATTAATCTTACTGTGCCATTGCTATTTATCATTCATAACACCAGAAATCCTATATCTTGATTAGAGCATACATTGGAATACATGCTGTTGGCAGTATAATATAAGACTCTTAGTAATATTCTGAGAAAATATTTGAATGTTTTTGTTCTTGGTAGTTTAATCCGATGTGCCTTTTTCATCACTTAAGCTTTGCGTTGTTGAGTCTAGTACATGATACAAAAATTGATTGATTTTATAAACTTATAAACGGATTTACCAGATAATACTACATTGAATTTATTTTGTTAATGTTATAATGGTAATTCATTAAACATAACAAAAGTCTCACTGCTATTTAATAAATTATAAATTTAAGTTTATAAGGAAAAAACAAAGTTCACCATGCTTATTACTGCAAATCTCACATCTCGATTAGCATTTGTACCTAAATCATATACGTCATTCTAAAATTCGTAATCTTTAATAGTTTCACAAATTATGCTATGTTGACCATGGTCATCCATAGGTCTTGTGCAATGAAAATCGCAGATTAAAGTTTTGAAGAATAATAAAATTACATATTTATAATTTTTCTAATGTACTTTCACATACTGCTACGATGTATCTTCGCAATGTATCCTGGCTGCGACCAGATTAGTTCATAACAATTTCATGTTATATCATTAATTTTGTTTGTTGTGATGTGATCAGACTTTTCGGTTACAGTTTTTTTTACAGTTCATGCAATACGGTAGGTTTTATTACTTATGTTCACCACATAACCAGATTTTGGTTACAATATATATTGGTTTAATTTTCTTTCCTTTTTTAATTTGGGCCTGGTTTTATTTGTCGATTTTTCATTTATTATTTGACAGCGATGTAACTTCATAAACGTATACTATTACACATCCCTGAACTTCCTCAAAAACAAAAACAATAACAAATGTGCTTAGTGTTAGTAAACCTACTTATACAGACTGGTTATACTCTAACACGTAAATGAATTCATTAGTTAGTAATTACACAATTAAAAAATTGTTTTTCACTATTCTTTTCTTTGCCTCCAACGTCAAGAATTCCATTTTTTCTCCTTTTCATTTATTAATCAGTCTTTCTTCAATCAATAAGGCCCACTAAAACAAGGTAGTTATTATTCTAATCATTTTTTTCTAAAATTACTATCATTACTAATTATTACATTTTATTCTGAGTGTTTATTCATATATGCACAATTTTTCTGACTTGCAGTACTTTTACAGTACATTCAAATTTATAAGTTTACATTAATCCAAAACAAAATTTATTATTAATTTCAGAGAAAAAAATATTTCTGGTCTAATTATTTTAAAATTCAGTGTACTCATAGTTGATCTGTACCATGTCATGTTGGAAAGCCAATTATAATGGTTGGACAAGCCATTATCAAACCTATCTGCCATACCAGATTACCACTAAGCTATTAGAAACTAGAAAATTTATAAAGTAGTCAGATACATATTGATAAGATTTAATTATTGACAGTTAGTCCTAGTTATTAGCTTACAGAGTAGTTGGGGTTTATAATATCTTTTTTACATATTTTTAATTATATATTTTCAAGTCTTATTAATCAAAATAAAATAATAATTCACTGCCGGCATGACATAAGATAAACATTTATTGTTCACATAGCATATATAAAACACATTTGAGGATTAGCATTAAACATTATTTGATAAATTTAAATTTTGATATTTTTCATAATATGCACAGATGGGTATATTTTATATAATTTAATATTCTATAATATTAAGCACAGATAGATTGCATAAAATATTCCCTTAATGACTTTCAAATCATTTAACCTCAAGCTAAATGTTCACTGTTAAATTAACACTAGCTTTCTGATACACAGACATAACCAAGGCAACACAAAGATTATTCACATAAAACCATGCTGACAAAAATGTGTATATGTAGAATAATATTATAAAAGAAGTGATCCTTGTCCAGTACAGGAATGTGCATCTGTCTGGTAAAAGAATGATATATAAAAATATTGAGAGGGAAATGTTCAATATGGAGGGAGAGTGGTCCCTGATGTGTCAAACAGTGTAGTGAATACTGCTATCACCAATAACATGATGGATACACATTTGGGCAATGCATTCAGTAGGGTCCTAAGACCTTTAAGCTAACACATATAATATTACAATGGCATAACATGTCACATATCTGTCCTACTAGTATCGATTCATCTACAAAATAAATAATCCGAAATGTACCATACATCATCTAATGTAAACATAATGAACGTTTGCAACCATCTACATTTAAATTTAAGTTTAATAATTTAGTTAGTAAAAATGGAAATGATAGATAGCAAACATTATACATAAAAGAGAAATATTAATGATTAATTTACAGTTCATTTGTTCTTCAGATTAAAGCTTACTTAGAAGTTACTCCTAACTTACTAATTGAAAGCTTATTTTTCCTCTATCAAAATACATTCTCTGAGCAACAAAAATATTTTGCATTTAGTGTAATATCTTTTAATAAAATCTTTCTGTATTTTCTTCCAATCCTAAGGAGTAATTGTTTATAACAAATAATTGTTTTTATTGCCATGATCTACTCTACATGTAGAGAAAAATGGAATGTAGCGTACTAATAGTACAATATAACAATAATTAATTACTTATGCCACCACCATAATTTTGATACTAGTAAATGAATTAATAATCATTGAAATAATAAATAATGATTTCAAGGTTCTTTTTCTTAACTTAAAAAAATATACCATTGTATTGTGTTGTATTTGAAATACAGGCATTCTTCATAAACGGGGAAATTAAATGTAAGTATAGGAAATTTGAAATCAGACTTTAACCACCTTTCAACTATCCACACTATCTCATATCATTGATGCACATGATTATCCACATACAGAAAAGATCAATAATAACCAATATATGTTTTTCATACTGAACCAGTACTCATGAGTTGGTCCAGATTGTCATCTCTCACACATATGCATATTCAATGCTCAGTTTATATTAAGATAACAAATCTTCATAATTTAATAGACAGGTTTCAATATATTTCAACTTCCAACTCTTCAGCCATCCATACCATTGAAAATCTGATGATGAAAAGTACAAATCCCATGTTGATGCCAATATAGTTGTCTTGGACACATTGACCTCTAGTTACTCACACTCCTAACCAACTGAATGGCATCATAATAGACTATATAAGACATACTCTTTTTATAAGATATTGTTATATATATATATATATATATATATATATATATATATATATATATATATATATATATATATATATATATATATATATATATATATATATATATATATATATATATATATAAACATTACAAGCATAAAGCTAAACTAGTCAATATAAAATCAAAACTACCCCAAAACTAAAATTAAACCAGACCAGCATTAAAATAATATTAAAACACAACCTAAGGTTTCACTGCTACAAGCAGACTTCTCAAGTGTAAAGAACTACAAAAAAACCACACATTATATATACTATTAAAAACTACCCACAAATCCATTCACTTCCCATCCACCCTTAATATTAAAAGAACTCTTAAATAAGTTAATTGCCTCAGAATAATAAATTTTCAATAATAAAGACTCTTTAATTCTTCTTTTGATTTCATTTCTCTCAAAGAAGACAACCTTAGCTTCATCAAAATCAATAGTGTGGCCTGTATCTTTTTCATGGACATACAAAGCAGAACTAAGATATCTATTTTTAACTCTACTTTTATGAACCTTTATTCTTTCATTTAAACTCAAACTACTCTGACCTATGTAAACCTTCTTACAAAATAAACAAGGAATAAAATATACCACACCAGGAATAGTCTTTCTATCAAAAACTTCTTTTGTATTATTAATGATTTTACATCAGCTAAGATGTTTGTGAATATTAAAACTCATAAAGATGGTTTTCCTTTAAGATTTATTTTTGATTTTACAAGTAGTGTTGTAGAGGGTATTTCTAGATTCTTGAATAATTTTTTAAAACAATTTGTTGATTTTGGTCAGTACACAGTTTCTTCTTCTTTTGAGGCTTTTGATAAGATTAATAATTTTAAAATGGAAAGTAATTGGATATTGGGAAATTTAGATATTGAAAATATGTATCAGTCTGTTAATAGGTTAAGCAGTATTAATGTTCTTTTGTCTGCATTGATTAAGAAAAGTTTTTTATCAAAAAATAAAATTAAGGTAATTAAAGATTTGCTTTTGTTATTGGAAGATTCTATGTATTTTACTTATAGAGGTAATTTTTATAAGATTAAGGAAGGATGGATAATAGGTTATATTATTTCTCCTTTAGTATGTTCAGTTTATATTAGTTTTATGGAAGAGGAAATTATTATTAAAAAGAATTGTTTATATGTAAAATTATTTGTCAGATATGTTGATGATTGTTTATTTGTAGTTGAGAATGTTAAATTGAAGGAATTTGTAAATGAGTTTAATTGTTTTGATCCTTCTATAAAATTTGTGTTAGAAGGAGGGGGGGTTAGATTTTGGTAAGTTAAAATTTTTAGATCTTTTGGTGATTAGAAATATAGAAACTAATTGTTTATTGTGCAGTCATTTAGTTAAAAGTAAAGAATTAAGATCTATAATTAAACCTGATAGCTATCAGTCTGTATCTCATAAAGTAGCTGCTTTAAAGAATTATTGTCATAGGAATATTAAATTAAATAATTCTAGTGGGGTAGCTTTGTTTCAGAAATATCAATTTTATAAAGATTATTTGAGTGTTGGATACTCTGGTAAATTTGTTAAAAGTATTTTATTTAATAGTAATATTTGTAAGGATGTAAAGGTTAAAGAAAAATATGATTTTATTTCTTTGCCATTTAAATTGTCTTCTTATAAAATTGTGTGTAGAAATAGTAAATTGTTTGGAAATAAGAAAATTGCTTGAAAAGGGGTGTTACATTGAATAATTTATTAAATAATACAAAAGAAGTTTTTGATAGAAAGACTATTCCTGGTGTGGTATATTTTATTCCTTGTTTATTTTGTAAGAAGGTTTACATAGGTCAGAATAGTTTGAGTTTAAATGAAAGAATAAAGGTTCATAAAAGTAAAGTTAAAAATAGATATCTTAGTTCTGCTTTGTATGTCCATGAAAAAGATACAGGCCACACTATTGATTTTGATGAAGCTAAGGTTGTCTTCTTTGAGAGAAATGAAATCAAAAGAAGAATTAAAGAGTCTTTATTAATGAAAATTTATTATTCTGAGGCAATTAACTTATTTAAGAGTTCTTTTAATATTAAGGGTGGATGGGAAGTGAATGGATTTGTGGGTAGTTTTTAATAGTATATATAATGTGTGGTTTTTTTGTAGTTCTTTACACTTGAGAAGTCTGCTTGTAGCAGTGAAACCTTAGGTTGTGTTTTAATATTATTTTTATGCTGATCTGGTTTAATTTTAGATTTGGGGTAGTTTTGATGATATATATATATATAGTAGTAGTAGTAGTAGTAACAATAACAACAACAAAAACAATAATAATAATAATAATAATAATAATAATAATAATAATAATAATAATAATAATAATAATAATAATAATAATAATAATAATAATAATAATAATAATAATAATAATAATAATAATAATAATAATAATAATAATAATAATAATAATCACTAGTCAGCTCTGATTAGAACATATGGTGTAAATAAATACACTCACCCATGATTGTGTCCATTTGCAATATGTGGATACACATGAATTCTTGTTACAGTATGAATTTTGTTAAAAGCTCAGATAAAGTTATCATCTTAATTCAGGGAATTGTAAGCAATCATGTATGATTTGATGATTTGAAACATTCTGATACTGAGTTGATGACTATATAATGGAAATATCAAGAAAGTTTAATTGAATTCATTCTACATTAGCATTTCTTCATCATTGTATTTAAACTTTCAATACAAACATCTTTCCATTACCTTCAGCTTTTAAAGGACCATTGTCTAATACTAATATTCAACATGGCATTGAGGATGGTATGTCTCATATACCCCACACTCTAACTTCTTGTAAATATTTTATGGGAGAAACTTTACTCTCATTAGTGCTGTTTACCATCAGCTCTCAGGCTGCCCTTGCTTTGACTGACTGGTGGATAGCATACTGGTCTATAAAAACTTTTGTTTATTGGTATAATACATCTTATCACAATTTTATTTTCTCATCCTTCAATTCTTCATATATATATGAGACTTACATCATGTCTTCATACTGACATCTACATGCATTTATGCATTTACGTTGGCCTTGTTTTTGAATTAGTCTTATTTTCATCCCCCAAAATTTTATTGTTTTTAATATAACTTTAGCATCCACTAAAACTCTACATAACAAACTGTTTCATCATTAATGAAAGTCTGTGTTCACTTCTTTGTTGTAAATACAACAAGTTTTATTCTTATAAGATTGTGTGATGACATGGTCTATTCAATGATTATTTTCTAACAACTTTATTTGATTGCATTCAGCAATGGACTGCAGATGCTAGTTGCATTATTGTTATTTATTATGTTAATTACAAGCTTGTTATTATCAGTATTATTCTTCTGGACATATTTGGCTGTCTACATCATCTTTATCTTCAAGCAGCACAAAATTTATCTGATATTTTCATCAAGATACCACTCATTTGAGCTTCTTAGACATGTCAACATTGGAAGATCTACATACTATGTGAGCAGCCAAATCCTATGATAGATTACATCATGTATATCTTACATTGCAGAATCTTTTCTCATCTACTGTGTCAGTCTATTATAATATTTATAATAGGTTTGCAGTTATGCAAGATCTTCTTTGCACTTTAGCGTTTCTGGCTGGGCATTTTGGTGTTATTCTCTCATCAGCAGTGAATGACATTGATGGAAGTCTGGAACGGTTTTCAGCAATCTATGTTTTAGTTTAATAATGACATCTTTGACCATTTTTTAAACACTGCACCAAGTCTTCTATACAGATGTGTTCTTTAGAATGTATTCTAGGGTGCACATGGATATCTTCAGAAGCATCACCTCATACTTCAGTTATTCCTCCAATAGGCTTTTCTCATTATGGCATTATTACATTTGAAAAAGTGTATGTTAGCCAGAAAAAATGAGACCCACATTTATTAAAAAGCCTATTGTGATGCATTAGAGGAAGAAAAAAGGTTGAAAATCTAAATGTATCAGTCGATAACCGCATATATTTAGAAGATTGCCTTATGAGATGTTCAGAGCTGATAGAAATATTAATTATTGATGGTATCAATATTTGGGATCTAGGACTGTGAGATCTCAGAGAAAAAATATCAGTCATTCCAGAAGAACTTTTTATCTTTACTGGAACTGTACAGTACAATTTGGATCCATTTTTAGATTACACAGATGTTCAACTATGGAAAGTATTAGAAGCAGTACATTTAAAAAAAGTTATTGACAGATTACCTGAAAAAATATATACTAAACTAATTGTGCCAACATGATCAAATTTAGGTATAACCTACATACAATTTATGGACTTAGTTTATGCCATTTTAAAAATAACTCCAATTTAATTATGCATGAAACTAAACAAAACAAGAATCCAAGAAACAAAGCTATTATACATCAAGTTATCAAAAAATGATTTAGACATTATACATGTTATACAGAGTCATATCATATTAGAACAGTCATACATTGCATTAGATTAATGGTCTGAGCCAAGAACATATTAAAGATGTTGGCCCACCTCATATACTTCTTCAAAATTCTAAAAGTATTTTCACTATGATGGTACAGTGTGGAGTAGAAGAATCTGAGAGATTGCAATTAAATACTCAAGCAGTTTATGAGAAACCTGCAACATGTTCTTTCTCAGATAACAATGACTAATTGACCACAAATGATCAGAATGCTGCTGGAATTGTCCCAATTTTGTAGTCTAATAGAATGGCAGATGTTTTGATCACATTCCAGCAAACATAATTTAAATTTAAAATCAAATAAAAATTATTCATAAGTGAATAGTGAATCCTTTATTGAAATTAAAGTAATTGTGATCAAATTATCAGCTCAATTTAATATTTAGAAATATTTTCTATGTATCCATTATTCCAGGGGGAATAAATTAATTAGTTTGTCATGTGCTCAATATAAAGACAGATAATTTATCTATTATTCAAGTAACAATTATGGACTAAATTATGACATTAGTCCAGCTTGCATACTGTATAGAATGAATAATAATAATAATAATAATAATAATAATAATAATAATAATAATAATAATAATAATAATAATAATAATAATAATAATAATAATAATAATAATAATAATAATAATAATAATAATAATAATAATAATAATAATAATAATAATAATAGTAATAGTAGTAGTAATAGTTAAAGTAATAGTATTAGTAGTTAAAATAGTAGTAGTAGCAGTAGTAGTAGTAGTAGTAGTAGTAGTAGTACTAGTAGTAGTAGTAGTAGAAGTAATAATAATAATAATAATAATAATAATAATAATAATAATAATAATAATAATAATAAAATAATAATAATAATAATAATAATAACAACAACAACAACAACAACAACTTAAAGAAGTGTTTAATCTGCTTAATGGTTGCTTGAAAACAATATATGTAAATAATAGAAATAAATCTGACCTTTTACATCTTTCTACTACCCATCAATAACACAAGTAAAATAATTAAGTTTAACTAACGTACTTTTGTATTTATATGATAAATAAAAAAATGTGCAGTCTGAAAAATGAATTAAATAATCCAAAAAAAAATAAATAAATAAATAAATATTCAGTTCTGTTAATGACAAATCCAAGTTTTGAAATTGAAACACTTATGCAGTATTTTCATTTTAACATTTGCATTTTATATCTGTATGAGAATTGATCATGTCATTCACCAAGATTTTTGTTATAATTAAGAATTCAGGATTCAAAAATCATATATAGAAAAGCAAAGACTAGATTTAAATAACAATACATACATTTTTTAACATTCTGGATTTACAGACACTAAAATTTATTTACAACATCAGTGTGTAAGTCACTTGCCAAACATAGGCAATGTTACTTTTTTTAAAAACAGAATGCCATAAACAAATAATACCTAATTGCCTAACATTCTATTAAGGTCATTTTTTCCAATATTTATCTAATTTATTTTAATATATACTAAGCCAAATCATCCCATTAAACAAGCATTTAAAACTAGTTGAAACTATAAGTAAAGCAATACACTCCTTGAAATACATCTTTTTGTGAGGTAACCAATCATAATATCATTATTGAAAAAAATAAAACATTGTAAAAATTAAAAATGTTAATTTGAACTAATTTATAACTGAGTTTGAAATAGTAAACTTGTATGATAATGACAATTATCATATCAAGATAAATAAAACAGTTATTGTCTAACACCATTTTCTTAAGATAATAAATATATTTGGAAACAGTCATCAGAAGTCATATACACATATTATATATTTGATTTATGTTTACACTATAAAAATATTTAATGTGAACTGATGGCAAGACACAGCAGCACATTACAGACACAATTTCACTTAACAAAAGCACTACAAAGAATAATGTGCCTTTTTGAGAACTAAATATTGCAACATCTATCTTAAAATTACCATATCACTCTTAAAACACAAATAACATTACATTCTGCAGTGGAAAATAATTAACAACATCATGAGAGATATATACTTTAATAAAAAGGCTACTCAGAGCAAACATCATGGATGAAAATAGGAAGGTAGATTTCATCACCGTTATCTTAGGTAAAACTTCATGTGTGGATAAGGTTTGAACACATAAAAAAAAAAGTGAATACACACCATGAAAACGATCCCATCATGGGATCTAGATACATTGGTGAAAATAAAAACAATCTGAGAATATAAATTATTATCCTCTTGTGGAATAAACATGTGAAACAATGGGGAAAGCAGATTGCATCCCACAAAGCACAATAACTAAAACAACATTTAATATATAATGCCTCCTAGACTTATTAAAGGAAAAAAACATAAATTCTAGACTAAGTAAGATAAGATAACTAAATTATTACTCATATGCTAGATAAGTTAGTATTAATGCTAAAAATTACTTGCATTAAAAGTGTCTGAAACCAACAAGTTTACTCACAGTGAAAGGACTGTAAAATAATTTATAATAGCACAATAATATCTTCACTGAATAAGGAAAGCACACACACTCAATAAATTGTATAAAATGTATAATGGTAAAGTGGACATAATAGCAAAAGTAAATATTAATAAATATATGACTAATAAACACTTAGTTATTTAAACTTAACCATAAAAATATTATATTATAATAATTATAAACTATTGTGAGCTGGTGACAAACATACATTGGCTGTTTATCCATAAATAAAGGAAACACTAATAAGTGCTATTAATAAATGTAAAAGAGAAGTGTCTATATTTAGGTAAAACATATTTAAAATTTGCCTTAAATCATTGAAAATAAAACATGTACAATTAAGCTTCCATGTTATAGAACTACCTACATATTAAATTATAAATCATTTAAAGGTAAACATAAAGACATATCTTGGCTTGTTAATTGTGATATATAATATATTAAAATATTTGTAACACCCTATATCTTTATCACAATTCCTTCCATAATGAGTTGGCTGTTGTGGGTGTGTGATGTTCTTTCTTTATGAATTTTCTATAGAATGGCACATCCATATTTATCACATTTTTTCATAAGAAAATGAGAGCAGCTATGATTTTTTAAAATAAGCAATAAAATAACAAGAACACTTAAAATAAGATTTTATTTAAATAAGCAAAATCTGGATCCATTTCAAACTTGATTCTTTTTTTAAGTTAGCTTGTTGAAAGTCTCCATTTAGTAACAACTAATACTAACCAAGAAAATTGTCAATCAATTTTTGTTTACGTTTAACTTGAAATAAACGTTTTCTCCTTTTTTTAAAATGCTTAATATTTTTTTTTTAATTTGCAAAACTTTTTTAGTTCCTTTGAAAATACCATTAAAATTTTTTTTTTCTCAAAAATTAATATTAAATTTAAAAGTTCACAATTCAAGATAACACATTTATATAATGCATATTATTATTATACATCCAAAGTATATTTAATTCTATGCAATTTTTCCATAAATTTATTTGCTTCAATTCTATTTTAAATATTTTTTTATAAAACACTGAGATAGAAAGCATAGTAAACAGAGTGTCTCTTGTATTAATTATGAATGAATCATAATTTTAAATCTTTATATGGAGAAAATATTTCAAATATCTATTGAAATCAATGTAAGTTAAGCATTTTAACACTTGTAATTTGTAATAACAGTTAATTTAACTTTTTATCTCCAAAGTTAAATTTTTAACATTTTTTTACAGTAATATTTAATATTTTTCTCCTGAAGGCAAAATACAATAAAGGAGAATAATTTAAGACAATGCCCAGAAGAGGTTTGTAAAGTAATATGAAAAATATCACGTGGATTCCTTCATATTTTTTTTCTAAGTACAATTGATGAAATTGAATCATAATAAAATAATTATTCTTCCAAATCATGATATTAATTATTTAGATAATTCTAATTGAATTAGGTATTAAAAGCCAAAAAAAAAATACTATGTATGTTGCCTAACATTGTATTCTAAGATAATGAACATAGAATTATAGCAAATTAACACATAGAGAAAAAAATAAGTAAAATAATTAGTACTATTATTATGGGAAAGGTCAGGCAGCAACAACAGCAGAAGTGCAAACTGGCAATCCTCATCTTTTATACTACTATTGACAGTCATCATTAATTAAACACACAGTAACAAAATTGTGATCTCCATTTTAAAAAAGCTACATTAAAAAGTATAATTAATTAAGAAAATTGTGTAATTTGTTCTACTTTTCCAAGCTCATGTAATACTTTACCTAACCAAAGTTTAAAAAAAATATTTAACTTTCTTTTATTATTTAATACAATTATATATATATATATATATATATTTCTGTTGGCGATGATAATCAGGATGAACTGCTGAGGGCTGGTTTAGCAAGACATACATATACTGGTGATTATTTATCTTTTCAACACGTGTTCATGTGTATCAGTTATATGAGAGAACATATATAGTTGAAGAGGGCTTGAAAATCTGAGCTCAAATTCCCTACACCTCTCTCTCTCTCTCTCTCTCTCTCTATATATATATATATATATATATATATTGTTTTTCATATATATATATATATATATATATATATATATGAAAAACAAAAACAAGTTAATCACGTAACCTGCTATCACTTGTTATTTATGTTCAAAAGATGGCGCTATACCAAAACCACCGAACAAGTGTAAGATTTGTTTACATAAACGAAAAAAGAGTCAGAAATTAACTACCTCTTTCATTTGCTCACCCCTAGATCAGCTGATTTCAAGCTGGTTTGCTCTCCTCAGTGGGGGATAGAGTATAGAAACTAGATCTAAACACTGACTCTCAAGTGTTTATGCAAAACGTTTCTATCAGATTGCAAGCGTGAATTTTTAAGACCGGTAAAGTCTTCAAACTCAGCCTAGCAAACTAGAAATTTATATGGGTCTGATCTCAGTTCAGAATCACCATATAATCAAAGTCTCTGCAATATATATCATTGCAAGAAAACTTTAAAGGTACATTTATGAAAAACAAAAACAAGTTAATCACGTAACCTGCTATCACTTGTTATTTATGTTCAAAAGATGGTGCTATACCAAAACCACCGAACAAGTGTAAGATTTGTTTACATAAATGAAAAAAGAGTCAGAATTAACTACCTCTTTCATTTGCTCACCCCCAGATCAGCTGATTTCAAGCTGGTTTGCTCTCCTCAGTGGGGGATAGAGTATAGAAACTAGATCTAAACACTGACTCTCAAGTGTTTATGCAAAACGTTTCTATCAGATTGCAAGCGTGAATTTTTCAGACCGGTAAAGTCTTCAAACTCAGCCTAGCAAGCTAGATATTTATATGGGTCTGATCTCAGTTCAAAATCACCATATAATCAAAGTCTCTGCAATATATATCATTGCAAGAAAACTTTAAAGGTACATTTATGAAAAACAAAAACAAGTTAATCACGTAACCTGCTATCACTTGTTATTTATGTTCAAAAGATGGCGCTATACCAAAACCACCGAACAAGTGTAAGATTTGTTTACATAAACGAAAAAAGAGTCAGAATTAACTACCTCTTTCATTTGCTCACCCCCAGATCAGCTGATTTCAAGCTGGTTTGCTCTCCTCAGTGGGGGATAGAGTATAGAAACTAGATCTAAACACTGACTCTCAAGTGTTTATGCAAAACGTTTCTATCAGATTGCAAGCGTGAATTTTTCAGACCGGTAAAGTCTTCAAACTCAGCCTAGTAAGCTAGATATTTATATGGGCCTGATCTCAGTTCAGAATCACCATATAATCAAAGTCTCTGCAATATATATCATTGCAAGAAAACTTTAAAGGTTCATTTATGAAAAACAAAAACAAGTTAATTACGTAACCTGCTATCACTTGTTATTTATGTTCAAAAGATGGCGCTATACCAAAACCACTGAACAAGGGTAAGATTTGTTTACATAAATGAAAACAGAGTCAGAATTAACTACCTCTTTCATTTGCTCACCCCCAGATCAGCTGATTTCAAGCTGGTTTGCTCTCCTCAGTGGGGGAGAGAGTATAGAAACTAGATCTAAACACTGACTCTCAAGTGTTTATGCAAAACGTTTCTATCAGATTGCAAGCGTGAATTTTTCAGACCGGTAAAGTCTTCAAACTCAGCCTAGCAAGCTAGATAATTATATGGGTCTGATCTCAGTTCAGAATCACCATATAATCAAAGTCTCTGCAATATATATCATTGTAAGAAAACTTTAAAGGTACATTTATGAAAAACAAAAACAAGTTAATCTCATAACCTGCTATCACTTGTTATTTATGTTCAAAAGATGGTGCTATACCAAAACCACCGAATAAGTGTAAGATTTGTGTACATAAATGAAAAAAGAGTCAGAATTAACTACCTCTTTCATTTCCTCACCCCCAGATCAGCTGATTTCAAGCTGGTTTGCTCTCCTCAGTGGGGGATAGAGTATAGAAACAAGATCTAAACACTGACTCTCAAGTGTTTATGCAAAACGTTTCTATCAGATTGCAAGCGTGAATTTTTCAGACCGGTAAAGTCTTCAAACTCAGCCTAGCAAGCTAGATATTTATATTGGTCTGATCTCAGTTCAGAATCACCATATAATCAAAGTCCCTGCAATATATATCATTGCAAGAAAACTTTAAAGGTACACTTGTTCGGTGGTTTTGGTATAGCGCCATCTTTTGAACATAAATAACAAGTGATAGAAGGTTAAGTGATTAACTTGTTTTTGTTTTTCATAAATGTACCTTTAAAGTTTTCTTGCAATGATATATATTGCAGAGACTTTGATTATATGGTGATTCTGAACTGAGATCAGACCCATATAAATATCTAGCTTGCTAGGCTGAGTTTGAAGACATTACCAGTCTGAAAAATTCACGCTTGCAATCTGATAGAAACGTTTTCCATAAACACTTGAGAGTCAGTGTTTAGATCTAGTTTCTATACTCTATCCCCCACTGAAGAGAGCAAACCAGCTTGAAATCAGCTGATCTGGGGGTGAGCAAATGAAAGAGGTAGTTAATTCTGACTCCTTTTTCGTTTATGTAAACAAATCTTACACTTGTTCGGTGGTTTTGGTATTGAAGCAGTCGGATCTGAGTTCGATCCTAGCTTCATGTTATTTACCCTAATACTAACTTTAAATTTCCGATGCAATGGGGCTTTATACGTTCAATCCACGCTAATTTCCATAATGAATAACTTGTTTCAGATACGTAGTAAAATTAATTAGTTTAGTTTAAATTGGATCAATTCTCTAAATAAATTCATGATAAAATGTTCATGAATTTACATATATTAAATTGCCTGGATTGTGCGTATATATGTTTGTAAATATTAAATATATATAATTGTTCGAAAGTTTCATTGCGTCGGGAATACTTGTTTTTTTTTTACTTTTAAATAATTTGTAAAGTTTTGCGATTAAAAGCTACATTCCTTCCAAAGGCTTTCAAATTCTCAAAAACAACAATAAAGTTTTATTAATAAAAAAAAAAAAAGATAAGAATTCAATTTTTAATTAAAATCATTTCAGACTTTAAGAATTCATTTTCTAATTAGGAAAGGAATTCAAAAATTAGTTTGAAAGCCTTATCGAAGGAATGTTTCTGAAAACAACTAATTATAAAAAAAAAAGAGATTGATAATAAAATGAGCACTAGCCGGAGGCATCAGTGAACAGTAGATATATAGCCCTGAAAAGTAAAGAAAATCTAGCTTGGTTGTAGAGTAGTGCAGTGAACGCTGTGCGTATAAAAATTGTATTTCATCATGATAGAGGGCTAGAACATCAGGAATCTGGCTATGGTTCCTAAAGTCCTGAGAAATCTTCAATGGAGCTGCTGAACCTTTTTCCGGACCGATCATTCTGCTAAAATTATGAAAGCTACTAAAATACTGTTCCAGTAGTCAACCAATAATGCCTACGTTTTCAACAACTTGGAGGTGTAACTTAAGGACCAGCGGAAGGGGTAATATATTTCTATAATGAACGTTAAACTTTCTGGCCAGTTCGAACTTTATTTTACACTCCTCCTATTTAAGAGCTCTTTATTATTTAATGTAAAAATCTTTATAAAATGCTACTATAAATTTATATTGTAATTCTTTCAATCTCTAGTCTTTAAACTTTTTCTTTTCTTACCTGGCGGTTAGTTTAATATATATATGTTAGTGTGCTTTATTAATGTCGTATTCAAAAATTATATGCCAATAATCTTTCGACTCGATGAACCCTTTGATTCCATTTGCCTCACGCAAATAATATAACATTAATTTCCAATAGTAATTCTCGTCCATTAGAGCTAAATTTATAAGTTCTATTAGTCATCGAGTCAAAGGAAAATATTACATGTTTACTATTTTTTTTCTTACCTTTAGCTATTAATAAATTATTAGCTCAATGTTTCACCTATGTCCCCAGCTCCTATCTACGTTATAAGTATACATATATGTATTCAAATAATGTTAAAATATTGATTTCTTGTTCTACTAATATATATTTATTCGAATATAACCTTAAATGTTTTTATTGCAAAAAGGGTCGATAAAGGGTTAAATGTATTTCAATTCCACTCTTGTTATTTTATATTAATATTCAGGAAGGGCACGGTATTAGGGAATAACTAATATAGTTTATAAATGTTTTAAAATAGTTCGATAAAAGCTCGTTTGACTTTAATTAATTGGTCAAGTCATCACGTAGAGCATTCTACATGGGTTCTATTTTTCAACGATGACTATCAAGTCATCATCATCAAATGTTGCTGACGTAGGGCCATCTTCCGCTCCATTAGGCTGGTCGGTGATCATATTCTCTTATTTAAATTTCTCGAGGAAGAAAGTACTTCCTTTCCGATTCATTAGTCAAAGGGCGTAAGACTTGCCAAATGCAAGCCGCCATAGGACTTCGATCATCGACTAGCGATCATCTTTCAATTTTACTCTCTGCCTTGTAACTCGTCAGTACCATTGCATCTTGTTCCGGTAAAACTTGCTCCGTGCTCGTAATTCGTGATGAAGTGATTTAAATTAAAGTCGAACCAATTTTCAAATATATTTAGTTTAAATCAGTTTTCAAATCAAGATTAAAGTTATGCTTTAAAATACGTTTTGCTCTTTATGAATAGATTTCCGAATGTGAAAATAAATCTCACATTCCACCGTAATAAAATTAGAACAATCATTTCCGTTCTTAATGAATACCTTTATCTGCCTTTATATTTCTCATTAGGGGCATAGACATAGAATCCCATGTTGTGTAATACTTGTTGGCATATGATAAGGACCGCCACTCTTATTATATTTATAAATTATTTAAAGACTAGAGGTAACTAATGCAATCTATATTTTATTGAACAAAACAAATTATTATTATTATTAAATATTTCTAACATACTTGGTTTCTCAGTTCATCATTCTTTTTATAATTATTTAAATGTTAATACTCGCTGTCTGTGTTGGCAACCCGAACATACATATGATTTGATTTAAAAAGTATTCAAAGTAATTAATTATTAGATATTCGTGTCAGTGCAAGAGTCTCTAGTCCTCACCAACCGTGGAGCTAGTTCTTGGCGCATAGCACTGTGCCGTCGATTTCTGCTATCTGAGCCGTTGAGTTGGGTTTGAATTCAGTTTTGGTTAAGCTGAGTTTGAATCCGATTTGACATTGGGGGTGGTGGTTTTCGACCGGTACAGTATAGCGCCATCTTTTGAACATAAATAACAAGTGATAGCAGGTTACGTGATTAACTTGTTTTTGTTTTTAATAAATGTACCTTTAAAGTTTTCTTGCAATGATATATATTGCAGAGACTTTGATTATATGGTGATTCTGAACTGAGATCAGACCCATATAAATATCTAGCTTGCTAGGCTGGGTTTGAAGACTTTACCGGTCTGAAAAATTCACGCTTGCAATCTGATAGAAACGTTTTGCATAAACACTTGAGAGTCAGTGTTTAGATCTAGTTTCTATACTCTATCCCCCACTGAGGAGAGCAAACCAGCTTGAAATCAGCTGATCTGGGGGTGAGCAAATGAAAGAGGTAGTTAATTTCTGACTCTTTTTTCGTTTATGTAAACAAATCTTACACTTGTTCGGTGGTTTTGGTATAGCGCCATCTTTTGAACATAAATAACAAGTGATAGCAGGTTACGTGATTAACTTGTTTTTGTTTTTCATAAATGTACCTTTAAAGTTTTCTTGCAATGATATATATTGCAGAGACTTTGATTATATGGTGATTCTGAACTGAGATCAGACCCATATAAATATCTAGCTTGCTAGGCTGAGTTTGAAGACTTTACCGGTCTGAAAAATTCACGCTTGCAATCTGATAGAAACGTTTTGCATAAACACTTGAGAGTCAGTGTTTAGATCTAGTTTCTATACTCTATCCCCCACTGAGGAGAGCAAACCAGCTTGAAATCAGCTGATCTGGGGGTGAGCAAATGAAAGAGGTAGTTAATTTCTGACTCTTTTTTCGTTTATGTAAAACAAATCTTACACTTGTTCGGTGGTTTTGGTATAGCGCCATCTTTTGAACATAAATAACAAGTGATAGCAGGTTACGTGATTAACTTGTTTTTGTTTTTTCATAAATGTACCTTTAAAGTTTTCTTGCAATGATATATATTGCAGAGACTTTGATTATATGGTGATTCTGAACTGAGATCAGACCCATATAAATATCTAGCTTGCTAGGCTGAGTTTGAAGACTTTACCGGTCTGAAAAATTCACGCTTGCAATCTGATAGAAACGTTTTGCATAAACACTTGAGAGTCAGTGTTTAGATCTAGTTTCTATACTCTATCCCCCACTGAGGAGAGCAAACCAGCTTGAAATCAGCTGATCTGGGGGTGAGCAAATGAAAGAGGTAGTTAATTTCTGACTCTTTTTTCGTTTATGTAAAACAAATCTTACACTTGTTCGGTGGTTTTGGTATAGCGCCATCTTTTGAACATAAATAACAAGTGATAGCAGGTTACGTGATTAACTTGTTTTTGTTTTTCATAAATGTACCTTTAAAGTTTTCTTGCAATGATATATATTGCAGAGACTTTGATTATATGGTGATTCTGAACTGAGATCAGACCCATATAAATATCTAGCTTGCTAGGCTGAGTTTGAAGACTTTACCGGTCTGAAAAATTCACGCTTGCAATCTGATAGAAACGTTTTGCATAAACACTTGAGAGTCAGTGTTTAGATCTAGTTTCTATACTCTATCCCCCACTGAGGAGAGCAAACCAGCTTGAAATCAGCTGATCTGGGGGTGAGCAAATGAAAGAGGTAGTTAATTCTGACTCTTTTTTCGTTTATGTAAACAAATCTTACACTTGTTCGGTGGTTTTGGTATAGCGCCATCTTTTGAACATAAATAACAAGTGATAGCAGGTTACGTGATTAACTTGTTTTTGTTTTTCATAAATGTACCTTTAAAGTTTTCTTGCAATGATATATATTGCAGAGACTTTGATTATATGGTGATTCTGAACTGAGATCAGACCCATATAAATATCTAGCTTGCTAGGCTGAGTTTGAAGACTTTACCGGTCTGAAAAATTCACGCTTGCAATCTGATAGAAACGTTTTGCATAAACACTTGAGAGTCAGTGTTTAGATCTAGTTTCTATACTCTATCCCCCACTGAGGAGAGCAAACCAGCTTGAAATCAGCTGATCTGGGGGTGAGCAAATGAAAGAGGTAGTTAATTTCTGACTCTTTTTTCGTTTATGTAAAACAAATCTTACACTTGTTCGGTGGTTTTGGTATAGCGCCATCTTTTGAACATAAATAACAAGTGATAGCAGGTTACGTGATTAACTTGTTTTTGTTTTTCATAAATGTACCTTTAAAGTTTTCTTGCAATGATATATATTGCAGAGACTTTGATTATATGGTGATTCTGAACTGAGATCAGACCCATATAAATATCTAGCTTGCTAGGCTGAGTTTGAAGACTTTACCGGTCTGAAAAATTCACGCTTGCAATCTGATAGAAACGTTTTGCATAAACACTTGAGAGTCAGTGTTTAGATCTAGTTTCTATACTCTATCCCCCACTGAGGAGAGCAAACCAGCTTGAAATCAGCTGATCTGGGGGTGAGCAAATGAAAGAGGTAGTTAATTTCTGACTCTTTTTTCGTTTATGTAAAACAAATCTTACACTTGTTCGGTGGTTTTGGTATAGCGCCATCTTTTGAACATAAATAACAAGTGATAGCAGGTTACGTGATTAACTTGTTTTTGTTTTTTCATAAATGTACCTTTAAAGTTTTCTTGCAATGATATATATTGCAGAGACTTTGATTATATGGTGATTCTGAACTGAGATCAGACCCATATAAATATCTAGCTTGCTAGGCTGAGTTTGAAGACTTTACCGGTCTGAAAAATTCACGCTTGCAATCTGATAGAAACGTTTTGCATAAACACTTGAGAGTCAGTGTTTAGATCTAGTTTCTATACTCTATCCCCCACTGAGGAGAGCAAACCAGCTTGAAATCAGCTGATCTGGGGGTGAGCAAATGAAAGAGGTAGTTAATTTCTGACTCTTTTTTCGTTTATGTAAACAAATCTTACACTTGTTCGGTGGTTTTGGTATAGCGCCATCTTTTGAACATAAATAACAAGTGATAGCAGGTTACGTGATTAACTTGTTTTTGTTTTTCATAAATGTACCTTTAAAGTTTTCTTGCAATGATATATATTGCAGAGACTTTGATTATATGGTGATTCTGAACTGAGATCAGACCCATATAAATATCTAGCTTGCTAGGCTGAGTTTGAAGACTTTACCGGTCTGAAAAATTCACGCTTGCAATCTGATAGAAACGTTTTGCATAAACACTTGAGAGTCAGTGTTTAGATCTAGTTTCTATACTCTATCCCCCACTGAGGAGAGCAAACCAGCTTGAAATCAGCTGATCTGGGGGTGAGCAAATGAAAGAGGTAGTTAATTTCTGACTCTTTTTTCGTTTATGTAAACAAATCTTACACTTGTTCGGTGGTTTTGGTATAGCGCCATCTTTTGAACATAAATAACAAGTGATAGCAGGTTACGTGATTAACTTGTTTTTGTTTTTCATAAATGTACCTTTAAAGTTTTCTTGCAATGATATATATTGCAGAGACTTTGATTATATGGTGATTCTGAACTGAGATCAGACCCATATAAATATCTAGCTTGCTAGGCTGAGTTTGAAGACTTTACCGGTCTGAAAAATTCACGCTTGCAATCTGATAGAAACGTTTTGCATAAACACTTGAGAGTCAGTGTTTAGATCTAGTTTCTATACTCTATCCCCCACTGAGGAGAGCAAACCAGCTTGAAATCAGCTGATCTGGGGGTGAGCAAATGAAAGAGGTAGTTAATTTCTGACTCTTTTTTCGTTTATGTAAACAAATCTTACACTTGTTCGGTGGTTTTGGTATAGCGCCATCTTTTGAACATAAATAACAAGTGATAGCAGGTTACGTGATTAACTTGTTTTTGTTTTTCATAAATGTACCTTTAAAGTTTTCTTGCAATGATATATATTGCAGAGACTTTGATTATATGGTGATTCTGAACTGAGATCAGACCCATATAAATATCTAGCTTGCTAGGCTGAGTTTGAAGACTTTACCGGTCTGAAAAATTCACGCTTGCAATCTGATAGAAACGTTTTGCATAAACACTTGAGAGTCAGTGTTTAGATCTAGTTTCTATACTCTATCCCCCACTGAGGAGAGCAAACCAGCTTGAAATCAGCTGATCTGGGGGTGAGCAAATGAAAGAGGTAGTTAATTTCTGACTCTTTTTTCGTTTATGTAAAACAAATCTTACACTTGTTCGGCGGTTTTGGTATAGCGCCATCTTTTGAACATAAATAACAAGTGATAGCAGGTTACGTGATTAACTTGTTTTTGTTTTTCATAAATGTACCTTTAAAGTTTTCTTGCAATTGATATATATTGCAGAGACTTTGATTATATGGTGATTCTGAACTGAGATCAGACCCATATAAATATCTAGCTTGCTAGGCTGAGTTTGAAGACTTTACCGGTCTGAAAAATTCACGCTTGCAATCTGATAGAAACGTTTTGCATAAACACTTGAGAGTCAGTGTTTAGATCTAGTTTCTATACTCTATCCCCCACTGAGGAGAGCAAACCAGCTTGAAATCAGCTGATCTGGGGGTGAGCAAATGAAAGAGGTAGTTAATTTCTGACTCTTTTTTCGTTTATGTAAACAAATCTTACACTTGTTCGGTGGTTTTGGTATAGCGCCATCTTTTGAACATAAATAACAAGTGATAGCAGGTTACGTGATTAACTTGTTTTTGTTTTTCATAAATGTACCTTTAAAGTTTTCTTGCAATGATATATATTGCAGAGACTTTGATTATATGGTGATTCTGAACTGAGATCAGACCCATATAAATATCTAGCTTGCTAGGCTGAGTTTGAAGACTTTACCGGTCTGAAAAATTCACGCTTGCAATCTGATAGAAACGTTTTGCATAAACACTTGAGAGTCAGTGTTTAGATCTAGTTTCTATACTCTATCCCCCACTGAGGAGAGCAAACCAGCTTGAAATCAGCTGATCTGGGGGTGAGCAAATGAAAGAGGTAGTTAATTCTGACTCTTTTTTCGTTTATGTAAACAAATCTTACACTTGTTCGGTGGTTTTGGTATAGCGCCATCTTTTGAACATAAATAACAAGTGATAGCAGGTTACGTGATTAACTTGTTTTTGTTTTTCATAAATGTACCTTTAAAGTTTTCTTGCAATGATATATATTGCAGAGACTTTGATTATATGGTGATTCTGAACTGAGATCAGACCCATATAAATATCTAGCTTGCTAGGCTGAGTTTGAAGACTTTACCGGTCTGAAAAATTCACGCTTGCAATCTGATAGAAACGTTTTGCATAAACACTTGAGAGTCAGTGTTTAGATCTAGTTTCTATACTCTATCCCCCACTGAGGAGAGCAAACCAGCTTGAAATCAGCTGATCTGGGGGTGAGCAAATGAAAGAGGTAGTTAATTTCTGACTCTTTTTTCGTTTATGTAAAACAAATCTTACACTTGTTCGGTGGTTTTGGTATAGCGCCATCTTTTGAACATAAATAACAAGTGATAGCAGGTTACGTGATTAACTTGTTTTTGTTTTTCATAAATGTACCTTTAAAGTTTTCTTGCAATGATATATATTGCAGAGACTTTGATTATATGGTGATTCTGAACTGAGATCAGACCCATATAAATATCTAGCTTGCTAGGCTGAGTTTGAAGACTTTACCGGTCTGAAAAATTCACGCTTGCAATCTGATAGAAACGTTTTGCATAAACACTTGAGAGTCAGTGTTTAGATCTAGTTTCTATACTCTATCCCCCACTGAGGAGAGCAAACCAGCTTGAAATCAGCTGATCTGGGGGTGAGCAAATGAAAGAGGTAGTTAATTTCTGACTCTTTTTTCGTTTATGTAAACAAATCTTACACTTGTTCGGTGGTTTTGGTATAGCGCCATCTTTTGAACATAAATAACAAGTGATAGCAGGTTACGTGATTAACTTGTTTTTGTTTTTTCATAAATGTACCTTTAAAGTTTTCTTGCAATGATATATATTGCAGAGACTTTGATTATATGGTGATTCTGAACTGAGATCAGACCCATATAAATATCTAGCTTGCTAGGCTGAGTTTGAAGACTTTACCGGTCTGAAAAATTCACGCTTGCAATCTGATAGAAACGTTTTGCATAAACACTTGAGAGTCAGTGTTTAGATCTAGTTTCTATACTCTATCCCCCACTGAGGAGAGCAAACCAGCTTGAAATCAGCTGATCTGGGGGTGAGCAAATGAAAGAGGTAGTTAATTTCTGACTCTTTTTTCGTTTATGTAAACAAATCTTACACTTGTTCGGTGGTTTTGGTATAGCGCCATCTTTTGAACATAAATAACAAGTGATAGCAGGTTACGTGATTAACTTGTTTTTGTTTTTCATAAATGTACCTTTAAAGTTTTCTTGCAATGATATATATTGCAGAGACTTTGATTATATGGTGATTCTGAACTGAGATCAGACCCATATAAATATCTGGCTTGCTAGGCTGAGTTTGAAGACTTTACCGGTCTGAAAAATTCACGCTTGCAATCTGATAGAAACGTTTTGCATAAACACTTGAGAGTCAGTGTTTAGATCTAGTTTCTATACTCTATCCCCCACTGAGGAGAGCAAACCAGCTTGAAATCAGCTGATCTGGGGGTGAGCAAATGAAAGAGGTAGTTAATTCTGACTCTTTTTTCGTTTATGTAAACAAATCTTACACTTGTTCGGTGGTTTTGGTATAGCGCCATCTTTTGAACATAAATAACAAGTGATAGCAGGTTACGTGATTAACTTGTTTTTGTTTTTCATAAATGTACCTTTAAAGTTTTCTTGCAATGATATATATTGCAGAGACTTTGATTATATGGTGATTCTGAACTGAGATCAGACCCATATAAATATCTAGCTTGCTAGGCTGAGTTTGAAGACTTTACCGGTCTGAAAAATTCACGCTTGCAATCTGATAGAAACGTTTTGCATAAACACTTGAGAGTCAGTGTTTAGATCTAGTTTCTATACTCTATCCCCCACTGAGGAGAGCAAACCAGCTTGAAATCAGCTGATCTGGGGGTGAGCAAATGAAAGAGGTAGTTAATTCTGACTCTTTTTTCGTTTATGTAAACAAATCTTACACTTGTTCGGTGGTTTTGGTATAGCGCCATCTTTTGAACATAAATAACAAGTGATAGCAGGTTACGTGATTAACTTGTTTTTGTTTTTCATAAATGTACCTTTAAAGTTTTCTTGCAATGATATATATTGCAGAGACTTTGATTATATGGTGATTCTGAACTGAGATCAGACCCATATAAATATCTAGCTTGCTAGGCTGAGTTTGAAGACTTTACCGGTCTGAAAAATTCACGCTTGCAATCTGATAGAAACGTTTTGCATAAACACTTGAGAGTCAGTGTTTAGATCTAGTTTCTATACTCTATCCCCCACTGAGGAGAGCAAACCAGCTTGAAATCAGCTGATCTGGGGGTGAGCAAATGAAAGAGGTAGTTAATTTCTGACTCTTTTTTCGTTTATGTAAACAAATCTTACACTTGTTCGGTGGTTTTGGTATAGCGCCATCTTTTGAACATAAATAACAAGTGATAGCAGGTTACGTGATTAACTTGTTTTTGTTTTTCATAAATGTACCTTTAAAGTTTTCTTGCAATGATATATATTGCAGAGACTTTGATTATATGGTGATTCTGAACTGAGATCAGACCCATATAAATATCTGGCTTGCTAGGCTGAGTTTGAAGACTTTACCGGTCTGAAAAATTCACGCTTGCAATCTGATAGAAACGTTTTGCATAAACACTTGAGAGTCAGTGTTTAGATCTAGTTTCTATACTCTATCCCCCACTGAGGAGAGCAAACCAGCTTGAAATCAGCTGATCTGGGGGTGAGCAAATGAAAGAGGTAGTTAATTCTGACTCTTTTTTCGTTTATGTAAACAAATCTTACACTTGTTCGGTGGTTTTGGTATAGCGCCATCTTTTGAACATAAATAACAAGTGATAGCAGGTTACGTGATTAACTTGTTTTTGTTTTTCATAAATGTACCTTTAAAGTTTTCTTGCAATGATATATATTGCAGAGACTTTGATTATATGGTGATTCTGAACTGAGATCAGACCCATATAAATATCTGGCTTGCTAGGCTGAGTTTGAAGACTTTACCGGTCTGAAAAATTCACGCTTGCAATCTGATAGAAACGTTTTGCATAAACACTTGAGAGTCAGTGTTTAGATCTAGTTTCTATACTCTATCCCCCACTGAGGAGAGCAAACCAGCTTGAAATCAGCTGATCTGGGGGTGAGCAAATGAAAGAGGTAGTTAATTCTGACTCTTTTTTCGTTTATGTAAACAAATCTTACACTTGTTCGGTGGTTTTGGTATAGCGCCATCTTTTGAACATAAATAACAAGTGATAGCAGGTTACGTGATTAACTTGTTTTTGTTTTTCATAAATGTACCTTTAAAGTTTTCTTGCAATGATATATATTGCAGAGACTTTGATTATATGGTGATTCTGAACTGAGATCAGACCCATATAAATATCTGGCTTGCTAGGCTGAGTTTGAAGACTTTACCGGTCTGAAAAATTCACGCTTGCAATCTGATAGAAACGTTTTGCATAAACACTTGAGAGTCAGTGTTTAGATCTAGTTTCTATACTCTATCCCCCACTGAGGAGAGCAAACCAGCTTGAAATCAGCTGATCTGGGGGTGAGCAAATGAAAGAGGTAGTTAATTCTGACTCTTTTTTCGTTTATGTAAACAAATCTTACACTTGTTCGGTGGTTTTGGTATAGCGCCATCTTTTGAACATAAATAACAAGTGATAGCAGGTTACGTGATTAACTTGTTTTTGTTTTTCATAAATGTACCTTTAAAGTTTTCTTGCAATGATATATATTGCAGAGACTTTGATTATATGGTGATTCTGAACTGAGATCAGACCCATATAAATATCTGGCTTGCTAGGCTGAGTTTGAAGACTTTACCGGTCTGAAAAATTCACGCTTGCAATCTGATAGAAACGTTTTGCATAAACACTTGAGAGTCAGTGTTTAGATCTAGTTTCTATACTCTATCCCCCACTGAGGAGAGCAAACCAGCTTGAAATCAGCTGATCTGGGGGTGAGCAAATGAAAGAGGTAGTTAATTCTGACTCTTTTTTCGTTTATGTAAACAAATCTTACACTTGTTCGGTGGTTTTGGTATAGCGCCATCTTTTGAACATAAATAACAAGTGATAGCAGGTTACGTGATTAACTTGTTTTTGTTTTTCATAAATGTACCTTTAAAGTTTTCTTGCAATGATATATATTGCAGAGACTGATATATATTGCAGAGACTTTGATTATATGGTGATTCTGAACTGAGATCAGACCCATATAAATATCTAGCTTGCTAGGCTGAGTTTGAAGACTTTACCGGTCTGAAAAATTCACGCTTGCAATCTGATAGAAACGTTTTGCATAAACACTTGAGAGTCAGTGTTTAGATCTAGTTTCTATACTCTATCCCCCACTGAGGAGAGCAAACCAGCTTGAAATCAGCTGATCTGGGGGTGAGCAAATGAAAGAGGTAGTTAATTTCTGACTCTTTTTTCGTTTATGTAAACAAATCTTACACTTGTTCGGTGGTTTTGGTATAGCGCCATCTTTTGAACATAAATAACAAGTGATAGCAGGTTACGTGATTAACTTGTTTTTGTTTTTCATAAATGTACCTTTAAAGTTTTCTTGCAATGATATATATTGCAGAGACTTTGATTATATGGTGATTCTGAACTGAGATCAGACCCATATAAATATCTGGCTTGCTAGGCTGAGTTTGAAGACTTTACCGGTCTGAAAAATTCACGCTTGCAATCTGATAGAAACGTTTTGCATAAACACTTGAGAGTCAGTGTTTAGATCTAGTTTCTATACTCTATCCCCCACTGAGGAGAGCAAACCAGCTTGAAATCAGCTGATCTGGGGGTGAGCAAATGAAAGAGGTAGTTAATTCTGACTCTTTTTTCGTTTATGTAAACAAATCTTACACTTGTTCGGTGGTTTTGGTATAGCGCCATCTTTTGAACATAAATAACAAGTGATAGCAGGTTACGTGATTAACTTGTTTTTGTTTTTCATAAATGTACCTTTAAAGTTTTCTTGCAATGATATATATTGCAGAGACTTTGATTATATGGTGATTCTGAACTGAGATCAGACCCATATAAATATCTAGCTTGCTAGGCTGAGTTTGAAGACTTTACCGGTCTGAAAAATTCACGCTTGCAATCTGATAGAAACGTTTTGCATAAACACTTGAGAGTCAGTGTTTAGATCTAGTTTCTATACTCTATCCCCCACTGAGGAGAGCAAACCAGCTTGAAATCAGCTGATCTGGGGGTGAGCAAATGAAAGAGGTAGTTAATTTCTGACTCTTTTTTCGTTTATGTAAACAAATCTTACACTTGTTCGGTGGTTTTGGTATAGCGCCATCTTTTGAACATAAATAACAAGTGATAGCAGGTTACGTGATTAACTTGTTTTTGTTTTTCATAAATGTACCTTTAAAGTTTTCTTGCAATGATATATATTGCAGAGACTTTGATTATATGGTGATTCTGAACTGAGATCAGACCCATATAAATATCTGGCTTGCTAGGCTGAGTTTGAAGACTTTACCGGTCTGAAAAATTCACGCTTGCAATCTGATAGAAACGTTTTGCATAAACACTTGAGAGTCAGTGTTTAGATCTAGTTTCTATACTCTATCCCCCACTGAGGAGAGCAAACCAGCTTGAAATCAGCTGATCTGGGGGTGAGCAAATGAAAGAGGTAGTTAATTTCTGACTCTTTTTTCGTTTATGTAAACAAATCTTACACTTGTTCGGTGGTTTTGGTATAGCGCCATCTTTTGAACATAAATAACAAGTGATAGCAGGTTACGTGATTAACTTGTTTTTGTTTTTCATAAATGTACCTTTAAAGTTTTCTTGCAATGATATATATTGCAGAGACTTTGATTATATGGTGATTCTGAACTGAGATCAGACCCATATAAATATCTGGCTTGCTAGGCTGAGTTTGAAGACTTTACCGGTCTGAAAAATTCATGCTTGCAATCTGATAGAAACGTTTTGCATAAACACTTGAGAGTCAGTGTTTAGATCTAGTTTCTATACTCTATCCCCCACTGAGGAGAGCAAACCAGCTTGAAATCAGCTGATCTGGGGGTGAGCAAATGAAAGAGGTAGTTAATTTCTGACTCTTTTTTCGTTTATGTAAACAAATCTTACACTTGTTCGGTGGTTTTGGTATAGCGCCATCTTTTGAACATAAATAACAAGTGATAGCAGGTTACGTGATTAACTTGTTTTTGTTTTTCATAAATGTACCTTTAAAGTTTTCTTGCAATGATATATATTGCAGAGACTTTGATTATATGGTGATTCTGAACTGAGATCAGACCCATATAAATATCTGGCTTGCTAGGCTGAGTTTGAAGACTTTACCGGTCTGAAAAATTCACGCTTGCAATCTGATAGAAACGTTTTGCATAAACACTTGAGAGTCAGTGTTTAGATCTAGTTTCTATACTCTATCCCCCACTGAGGAGAGCAAACCAGCTTGAAATCAGCTGATCTGGGGGTGAGCAAATGAAAGAGGTAGTTAATTTCTGACTCTTTTTTCGTTTATGTAAACAAATCTTACACTTGTTCGGTGGTTTTGGTATAGCGCCATCTTTTGAACATAAATAACAAGTGATAGCAGGTTACGTGATTAACTTGTTTTTGTTTTTCATAAATGTACCTTTAAAGTTTTCTTGCAATGATATATATTGCAGAGACTTTGATTATATGGTGATTCTGAACTGAGATCAGACCCATATAAATATCTGGCTTGCTAGGCTGAGTTTGAAGACTTTACCGGTCTGAAAAATTCACGCTTGCAATCTGATAGAAACGTTTTGCATAAACACTTGAGAGTCAGTGTTTAGATCTAGTTTCTATACTCTATCCCCCACTGAGGAGAGCAAACCAGCTTGAAATCAGCTGATCTGGGGGTGAGCAAATGAAAGAGGTAGTTAATTTCTGACTCTTTTTTCGTTTATGTAAACAAATCTTACACTTGTTCGGTGGTTTTGGTATAGCGCCATCTTTTGAACATAAATAACAAGTGATAGCAGGTTACGTGATTAACTTGTTTTTGTTTTTCATAAATGTACCTTTAAAGTTTTCTTGCAATGATATATATTGCAGAGACTTTGATTATATGGTGATTCTGAACTGAGATCAGACCCATATAAATATCTGGCTTGCTAGGCTGAGTTTGAAGACTTTACCGGTCTGAAAAATTCACGCTTGCAATCTGATAGAAACGTTTTGCATAAACACTTGAGAGTCAGTGTTTAGATCTAGTTTCTATACTCTATCCCCCACTGAGGAGAGCAAACCAGCTTGAAATCAGCTGATCTGGGGGTGAGCAAATGAAAGAGGTAGTTAATTCTGACTCTTTTTTCGTTTATGTAAACAAATCTTACACTTGTTCGGTGGTTTTGGTATAGCGCCATCTTTTGAACATAAATAACAAGTGATAGCAGGTTACGTGATTAACTTGTTTTTGTTTTTCATAAATGTACCTTTAAAGTTTTCTTGCAATGATATATATTGCAGAGACTTTGATTATATGGTGATTCTGAACTGAGATCAGACCCATATAAATATCTGGCTTGCTAGGCTGAGTTTGAAGACTTTACCGGTCTGAAAAATTCATGCTTGCAATCTGATAGAAACGTTTTGCATAAACACTTGAGAGTCAGTGTTTAGATCTAGTTTCTATACTCTATCCCCCACTGAGGAGAGCAAACCAGCTTGAAATCAGCTGATCTGGGGGTGAGCAAATGAAAGAGGTAGTTAATTTCTGACTCTTTTTTCGTTTATGTAAACAAATCTTACACTTGTTCGGTGGTTTTGGTATAGCGCCATCTTTTGAACATAAATAACAAGTGATAGCAGGTTACGTGATTAACTTGTTTTTGTTTTTCATAAATGTACCTTTAAAGTTTTCTTGCAATGATATATATTGCAGAGACTTTGATTATATGGTGATTCTGAACTGAGATCAGACCCATATAAATATCTGGCTTGCTAGGCTGAGTTTGAAGACTTTACCGGTCTGAAAAATTCACGCTTGCAATCTGATAGAAACGTTTTGCATAAACACTTGAGAGTCAGTGTTTAGATCTAGTTTCTATACTCTATCCCCCACTGAGGAGAGCAAACCAGCTTGAAATCAGCTGATCTGGGGGTGAGCAAATGAAAGAGGTAGTTAATTTCTGACTCTTTTTTCGTTTATGTAAACAAATCTTACACTTGTTCGGTGGTTTTGGTATAGCGCCATCTTTTGAACATAAATAACAAGTGATAGCAGGTTACGTGATTAACTTGTTTTTGTTTTTCATAAATGTACCTTTAAAGTTTTCTTGCAATGATATATATTGCAGAGACTTTGATTATATGGTGATTCTGAACTGAGATCAGACCCATATAAATATCTGGCTTGCTAGGCTGAGTTTGAAGACTTTACCGGTCTGAAAAATTCACGCTTGCAATCTGATAGAAACGTTTTGCATAAACACTTGAGAGTCAGTGTTTAGATCTAGTTTCTATACTCTATCCCCCACTGAGGAGAGCAAACCAGCTTGAAATCAGCTGATCTGGGGGTGAGCAAATGAAAGAGGTAGTTAATTTCTGACTCTTTTTTCGTTTATGTAAACAAATCTTACACTTGTTCGGTGGTTTTGGTATAGCGCCATCTTTTGAACATAAATAACAAGTGATAGCAGGTTACGTGATTAACTTGTTTTTGTTTTTCATAAATGTACCTTTAAAGTTTTCTTGCAATGATATATATTGCAGAGACTTTGATTATATGGTGATTCTGAACTGAGATCAGACCCATATAAATATCTGGCTTGCTAGGCTGAGTTTGAAGACTTTACCGGTCTGAAAAATTCATGCTTGCAATCTGATAGAAACGTTTTGCATAAACACTTGAGAGTCAGTGTTTAGATCTAGTTTCTATACTCTATCCCCCACTGAGGAGAGCAAACCAGCTTGAAATCAGCTGATCTGGGGGTGAGCAAATGAAAGAGGTAGTTAATTTCTGACTCTTTTTTCGTTTATGTAAACAAATCTTACACTTGTTCGGTGGTTTTGGTATAGCGCCATCTTTTGAACATAAATAACAAGTGATAGCAGGTTACGTGATTAACTTGTTTTTGTTTTTCATAAATGTACCTTTAAAGTTTTCTTGCAATGATATATATTGCAGAGACTTTGATTATATGGTGATTCTGAACTGAGATCAGACCCATATAAATATCTGGCTTGCTAGGCTGAGTTTGAAGACTTTACCGGTCTGAAAAATTCACGCTTGCAATCTGATAGAAACGTTTTGCATAAACACTTGAGAGTCAGTGTTTAGATCTAGTTTCTATACTCTATCCCCCACTGAGGAGAGCAAACCAGCTTGAAATCAGCTGATCTGGGGGTGAGCAAATGAAAGAGGTAGTTAATTCTGACTCTTTTTTCGTTTATGTAAACAAATCTTACACTTGTTCGGTGGTTTTGGTATAGCGCCATCTTTTGAACATAAATAACAAGTGATAGCAGGTTACGTGATTAACTTGTTTTTGTTTTTCATAAATGTACCTTTAAAGTTTTCTTGCAATGATATATATTGCAGAGACTTTGATTATATGGTGATTCTGAACTGAGATCAGACCCATATAAATATCTGGCTTGCTAGGCTGAGTTTGAAGACTTTACCGGTCTGAAAAATTCACGCTTGCAATCTGATAGAAACGTTTTGCATAAACACTTGAGAGTCAGTGTTTAGATCTAGTTTCTATACTCTATCCCCCACTGAGGAGAGCAAACCAGCTTGAAATCAGCTGATCTGGGGGTGAGCAAATGAAAGAGGTAGTTAATTTCTGACTCTTTTTTCGTTTATGTAAACAAATCTTACACTTGTTCGGTGGTTTTGGTATAGCGCCATCTTTTGAACATAAATAACAAGTGATAGCAGGTTACGTGATTAACTTGTTTTTGTTTTTCATAAATGTACCTTTAAAGTTTTCTTGCAATGATATATATTGCAGAGACTTTGATTATATGGTGATTCTGAACTGAGATCAGACCCATATAAATATCTGGCTTGCTAGGCTGAGTTTGAAGACTTTACCGGTCTGAAAAATTCACGCTTGCAATCTGATAGAAACGTTTTGCATAAACACTTGAGAGTCAGTGTTTAGATCTAGTTTCTATACTCTATCCCCCACTGAGGAGAGCAAACCAGCTTGAAATCAGCTGATCTGGGGGTGAGCAAATGAAAGAGGTAGTTAATTTCTGACTCTTTTTTCGTTTATGTAAACAAATCTTACACTTGTTCGGTGGTTTTGGTATAGCGCCATCTTTTGAACATAAATAACAAGTGATAGCAGGTTACGTGATTAACTTGTTTTTGTTTTTCATAAATGTACCTTTAAAGTTTTCTTGCAATGATATATATTGCAGAGACTTTGATTATATGGTGATTCTGAACTGAGATCAGACCCATATAAATATCTGGCTTGCTAGGCTGAGTTTGAAGACTTTACCGGTCTGAAAAATTCATGCTTGCAATCTGATAGAAACGTTTTGCATAAACACTTGAGAGTCAGTGTTTAGATCTAGTTTCTATACTCTATCCCCCACTGAGGAGAGCAAACCAGCTTGAAATCAGCTGATCTGGGGGTGAGCAAATGAAAGAGGTAGTTAATTTCTGACTCTTTTTTCGTTTATGTAAACAAATCTTACACTTGTTCGGTGGTTTTGGTATAGCGCCATCTTTTGAACATAAATAACAAGTGATAGCAGGTTACGTGATTAACTTGTTTTTGTTTTTCATAAATGTACCTTTAAAGTTTTCTTGCAATGATATATATTGCAGAGACTTTGATTATATGGTGATTCTGAACTGAGATCAGACCCATATAAATATCTGGCTTGCTAGGCTGAGTTTGAAGACTTTACCGGTCTGAAAAATTCACGCTTGCAATCTGATAGAAACGTTTTGCATAAACACTTGAGAGTCAGTGTTTAGATCTAGTTTCTATACTCTATCCCCCACTGAGGAGAGCAAACCAGCTTGAAATCAGCTGATCTGGGGGTGAGCAAATGAAAGAGGTAGTTAATTTCTGACTCTTTTTTCGTTTATGTAAACAAATCTTACACTTGTTCGGTGGTTTTGGTATAGCGCCATCTTTTGAACATAAATAACAAGTGATAGCAGGTTACGTGATTAACTTGTTTTTGTTTTTCATAAATGTACCTTTAAAGTTTTCTTGCAATGATATATATTGCAGAGACTTTGATTATATGGTGATTCTGAACTGAGATCAGACCCATATAAATATCTGGCTTGCTAGGCTGAGTTTGAAGACTTTACCGGTCTGAAAAATTCACGCTTGCAATCTGATAGAAACGTTTTGCATAAACACTTGAGAGTCAGTGTTTAGATCTAGTTTCTATACTCTATCCCCCACTGAGGAGAGCAAACCAGCTTGAAATCAGCTGATCTGGGGGTGAGCAAATGAAAGAGGTAGTTAATTCTGACTCTTTTTTCGTTTATGTAAACAAATCTTACACTTGTTCGGTGGTTTTGGTATAGCGCCATCTTTTGAACATAAATAACAAGTGATAGCAGGTTACGTGATTAACTTGTTTTTGTTTTTCATAAATGTACCTTTAAAGTTTTCTTGCAATGATATATATTGCAGAGACTTTGATTATATGGTGATTCTGAACTGAGATCAGACCCATATAAATATCTGGCTTGCTAGGCTGAGTTTGAAGACTTTACCGGTCTGAAAAATTCACGCTTGCAATCTGATAGAAACGTTTTGCATAAACACTTGAGAGTCAGTGTTTAGATCTAGTTTCTATACTCTATCCCCCACTGAGGAGAGCAAACCAGCTTGAAATCAGCTGATCTGGGGGTGAGCAAATGAAAGAGGTAGTTAATTCTGACTCTTTTTTCGTTTATGTAAACAAATCTTACACTTGTTCGGTGGTTTTGGTATAGCGCCATCTTTTGAACATAAATAACAAGTGATAGCAGGTTACGTGATTAACTTGTTTTTGTTTTTCATAAATGTACCTTTAAAGTTTTCTTGCAATGATATATATTGCAGAGACTTTGATTATATGGTGATTCTGAACTGAGATCAGACCCATATAAATATCTGGCTTGCTAGGCTGAGTTTGAAGACTTTACCGGTCTGAAAAATTCACGCTTGCAATCTGATAGAAACGTTTTGCATAAACACTTGAGAGTCAGTGTTTAGATCTAGTTTCTATACTCTATCCCCCACTGAGGAGAGCAAACCAGCTTGAAATCAGCTGATCTGGGGGTGAGCAAATGAAAGAGGTAGTTAATTTCTGACTCTTTTTTCGTTTATGTAAACAAATCTTACACTTGTTCGGTGGTTTTGGTATAGCGCCATCTTTTGAACATAAATAACAAGTGATAGCAGGTTACGTGATTAACTTGTTTTTGTTTTTCATAAATGTACCTTTAAAGTTTTCTTGCAATGATATATATTGCAGAGACTTTGATTATATGGTGATTCTGAACTGAGATCAGACCCATATAAATATCTGGCTTGCTAGGCTGAGTTTGAAGACTTTACCGGTCTGAAAAATTCACGCTTGCAATCTGATAGAAACGTTTTGCATAAACACTTGAGAGTCAGTGTTTAGATCTAGTTTCTATACTCTATCCCCCACTGAGGAGAGCAAACCAGCTTGAAATCAGCTGATCTGGGGGTGAGCAAATGAAAGAGGTAGTTAATTTCTGACTCTTTTTTCGTTTATGTAAACAAATCTTACACTTGTTCGGTGGTTTTGGTATAGCGCCATCTTTTGAACATAAATAACAAGTGATAGCAGGTTACGTGATTAACTTGTTTTTGTTTTTCATAAATGTACCTTTAAAGTTTTCTTGCAATGATATATATTGCAGAGACTTTGATTATATGGTGATTCTGAACTGAGATCAGACCCATATAAATATCTGGCTTGCTAGGCTGAGTTTGAAGACTTTACCGGTCTGAAAAATTCACGCTTGCAATCTGATAGAAACGTTTTGCATAAACACTTGAGAGTCAGTGTTTAGATCTAGTTTCTATACTCTATCCCCCACTGAGGAGAGCAAACCAGCTTGAAATCAGCTGATCTGGGGGTGAGCAAATGAAAGAGGTAGTTAATTTCTGACTCTTTTTTCGTTTATGTAAACAAATCTTACACTTGTTCGGTGGTTTTGGTATAGCGCCATCTTTTGAACATAAATAACAAGTGATAGCAGGTTACGTGATTAACTTGTTTTTGTTTTTCATAAATGTACCTTTAAAGTTTTCTTGCAATGATATATATTGCAGAGACTTTGATTATATGGTGATTCTGAACTGAGATCAGACCCATATAAATATCTGGCTTGCTAGGCTGAGTTTGAAGACTTTACCGGTCTGAAAAATTCACGCTTGCAATCTGATAGAAACGTTTTGCATAAACACTTGAGAGTCAGTGTTTAGATCTAGTTTCTATACTCTATCCCCCACTGAGGAGAGCAAACCAGCTTGAAATCAGCTGATCTGGGGGTGAGCAAATGAAAGAGGTAGTTAATTTCTGACTCTTTTTTCGTTTATGTAAACAAATCTTACACTTGTTCGGTGGTTTTGGTATAGCGCCATCTTTTGAACATAAATAACAAGTGATAGCAGGTTACGTGATTAACTTGTTTTTGTTTTTCATAAATGTACCTTTAAAGTTTTCTTGCAATGATATATATTGCAGAGACTTTGATTATATGGTGATTCTGAACTGAGATCAGACCCATATAAATATCTAGCTTGCTAGGCTGAGTTTGAAGACTTTACCGGTCTGAAAAATTCACGCTTGCAATCTGATAGAAACGTTTTGCATAAACACTTGAGAGTCAGTGTTTAGATCTAGTTTCTATACTCTATCCCCCACTGAGGAGAGCAAACCAGCTTGAAATCAGCTGATCTGGGGGTGAGCAAATGAAAGAGGTAGTTAATTTCTGACTCTTTTTTCGTTTATGTAAACAAATCTTACACTTGTTCGGTGGTTTTGGTATAGCGCCATCTTTTGAACATAAATAACAAGTGATAGCAGGTTACGTGATTAACTTGTTTTTGTTTTTCATAAATGTACCTTTAAAGTTTTCTTGCAATGATATATATTGCAGAGACTTTGATTATATGGTGATTCTGAACTGAGATCAGACCCATATAAATATCTGGCTTGCTAGGCTGAGTTTGAAGACTTTACCGGTCTGAAAAATTCACGCTTGCAATCTGATAGAAACGTTTTGCATAAACACTTGAGAGTCAGTGTTTAGATCTAGTTTCTATACTCTATCCCCCACTGAGGAGAGCAAACCAGCTTGAAATCAGCTGATCTGGGGGTGAGCAAATGAAAGAGGTAGTTAATTTCTGACTCTTTTTTCGTTTATGTAAAACAAATCTTACACTTGTTCGGTGGTTTTGGTATAGCGCCATCTTTTGAACATAAATAACAAGTGATAGCAGGTTACGTGATTAACTTGTTTTTGTTTTTCATAAATGTACCTTTAAAGTTTTCTTGCAATGATATATATTGCAGAGACTTTGATTATATGGTGATTCTGAACTGAGATCAGACCCATATAAATATCTGGCTTGCTAGGCTGAGTTTGAAGACTTTACCGGTCTGAAAAATTCACGCTTGCAATCTGATAGAAACGTTTTGCATAAACACTTGAGAGTCAGTGTTTAGATCTAGTTTCTATACTCTATCCCCCACTGAGGAGAGCAAACCAGCTTGAAATCAGCTGATCTGGGGGTGAGCAAATGAAAGAGGTAGTTAATTTCTGACTCTTTTTTCGTTTATGTAAAACAAATCTTACACTTGTTCGGTGGTTTTGGTATAGCGCCATCTTTTGAACATAAATAACAAGTGATAGCAGGTTACGTGATTAACTTGTTTTTGTTTTTCATAAATGTACCTTTAAAGTTTTCTTGCAATGATATATATTGCAGAGACTTTGATTATATGGTGATTCTGAACTGAGATCAGACCCATATAAATATCTAGCTTGCTAGGCTGAGTTTGAAGACTTTACCGGTCTGAAAAATTCACGCTTGCAATCTGATAGAAACGTTTTGCATAAACACTTGAGAGTCAGTGTTTAGATCTAGTTTCTATACTCTATCCCCCACTGAGGAGAGCAAACCAGCTTGAAATCAGCTGATCTGGGGGTGAGCAAATGAAAGAGGTAGTTAATTTCTGACTCTTTTTTCGTTTATGTAAAACAAATCTTACACTTGTTCGGTGGTTTTGGTATAGCGCCATCTTT